>JACEGR010000242.1:0-328257 GCA_014170235.1 Listronotus bonariensis
CCTTACAACACTGGTCAAGACTACCCTTCTCCCTTTATATATATATATATATATATATATATATATATATATATATATATATATATATATATATATATATATATATATATATATATATATATATATATATATATAATAAGAAAGTAATTTTCTTGAGCCTTAGAATAAACAATTTAATAAGAGTTTTAAATTCTTGGGCATAGAGGCTCTTAAATGACAAAAAGAAAAGAAAACAAATACATAACCTGGTAGAAACGACTACTTGGCTGGTTACTTTAAAATTACGGAGTCTCCAAATAAATGGATGACCCCGGGTCGCAATGAAGACGGTGACACGTGTTTCATCCTTGTTGGGAATCATCACAACCTTTAAACATGATTCTCTCTTATGTCAATCAAGGTTAGTTTTAGATGTATAGCTTTTTCGGCAATCATCACACTTATGTTTATTTATCTTACATGGTCTATGTGGACAAGATTCTTTTCGATGCCTGCTAAGATTTGATAAATGTGAAAAGTTCTTATTACAATCACTACACTGATACATTATTCTTCTGCAACTAAATTTTCCTTCTCCAGTAACAAGGCATACGTATTCGCTTCAAGTCCCAAATTTATTACGTATAAATGATTATTAAAATGTCTTAATATTTACAATACTGTATACATGCACTACTTTTTACTATTTTTCTACACACTAAACAACGACTTATGGGCTTGCAATCAAACTTTAATCGGTGAATTCGAAACCACTTTGGGTTCATGAGTGAAGATAAATATAATTTCGGAGTATTAAATATTGTGGGGATAAGACTAGGGCAGTTAACACATGGGAGTGGTAAATGGAGGGGATAGGAGAGGGATATTATAGAGTTAAAGTCAAGGCGCCTGCTCAGGGCGGTTAACCACCCCTAGCCAGGTTACGCAAGAGTTACCAATAGTAGCCACAGCTACTGAGGGAGCTAGTGCGCAAGCAAGCGTCCATTAACAGACAAATAGATAACCGCGAGGGACATGGGACTAACTAGAACCCCTGTGAAGAGGGCGTTGACACCTCCTCATGATACCCGGAATCAGGACAACCAAACATAAGGAGAAACAGCCACAGGTACCGGTTTAGCCGACCCGGTACAGGCTGGTTATTCGGACGGTGGCACGCTCCCTTACTGCAGGGGCTAGTCGGGGACAAAAGTAAGGGGGCAATACCCAGGAGGCAGTCTGAGCCTATTTTAGGGACCACAGCCCCTAAATTAACGGGTAGCCGCCGCGCCGATAACAGCTTATCCTCTTATCCTCTCTAGATATCTGTGGTAATAGATAACTACTTATTAATATTTACTTTTAAGTGAATTATTTCATATAAAGCCCATCCACTATCACGTTCTCTAAAAAATTACGTTTACTTTAAGAAGAGAACGTGTCAATTCTTTTAAATTTTATTTGAAAAAAGTCTAAATGCCTTTTTTAAAAAAAATTTTGGATCTTTTATACTTAAATTTAATATAGCACCGGTTTTTATTCTGTTATTAAAGCATAAATCCACATCTGGCCAAATTAAACTCTTAGATTTTGCTAGTTTACCACATTTTAATCTTTTATTGTGTTTTAAAAAATTCTGATAATACTTTAAAAAAGTTAAACATGATTCAATACGGGAAAAGTTGTTTATACAATCAGCCTTAGTTTTAATACCTAAATTAAAAATACATATTATTTGTCTTATAATTTTTAACCATTTTTTGTAATCTTCAGTAGTTTTGATAAATCTACAAGCTTTTTCAATTTTTTTAATAACATCATTTACAGTGCTGTCTAATGTAACGTAAGTGCTCATTTTTGTTAGTGGTTGTTAAAAATATATTTTTTTTTTGTTTTTTCTTTTATCTGAAAAGAAAGAAATTATTTTTATTTTTTTGTATGCCAGAGTTTAAAACATGACCAAAAATTGTTAGATCGGTGTAGGTCACAGATCCTGTATATACATGTATCTTTAAAACACCATGAACAGTAATAGTGTTCGTTATCGTGCATATGAATCAAAAAAGCCCTTAAGGGTTTTACGTGTTGAATTGCTTTTGGAATAATTTGGTTAAGATATAGAGTTTTGTAACATTTACTACATAAAAGAGCCCCTAAGGGACCTAGTTGCAAACATTCATTTTCTTCAAAATATCCGTATCTATTCCAAATTACCAAAAATCTACTACAACTATTATAATCACCTGGATAATATTGGTCACTAAAATATTGTCTTAAGATTACTGAATAATTTTTTTTGATAAATATGTTATGCCACTTGGTGTACCTATTGTAGGTACGTGCACATCAAAATCGAAATTAAATTTACTAAAATATTGTAAAACTTGGTAGGACCAGTTATCGGTAAGGTCTTGGAAACAGCGACTATCAGGACTACTTACATCTTCTGGCGTACTTGAAGCAACTGAAGTGTCGTTCGTTTCAGCACAATTGTCGTCGTCCTCGTCGATTCTTGGTTTCTTACTCGATGGTTCTTTGGGACTGCTTGACCCAGCAGCAGCAGCGTGGTTGTCTGGTTCATTGTCCCCCTCACTGGCTTCTTTTTCGTTACATAAATTAATAATAAGTTGTTTTTTTCTTCCTTAGAGTCGATTTTGGCTTTGCTAACATTAATTTTGATACTTTTAATGTTTATTTCAATTTCGTTATCGCTGTTTAAACGTACTCTAGAAGAACTATTTTTTTTTGTTTATAGTATACTGTATATTATTATTATTGGAAAAATATTTAGTGTGACTAGTTTAAATCAAACAAAGATCCACTTTTATATGCTCGTAAATCTGTCCGGTAGGTCCACTATGCATGTTTAACATTCATATTACGTTTTAGCAAGATTCTTTTTTGTTTAATTGTTTTGACGTGTTATAGTTGCAATTTATTTACGTAATTATTTTTTTTCTTTTTTAAAAATTATTTTTGTTTTAAACTCATTTGAATTATTTTTGGTTCGGTAATACCAAAAATATTTTTTTAAATATATTTATTTTTTGGATGTTAGTAACGCAATTTGTAACATTTTTTTTTCTGACTAAAAGGTATATAATAATTAATTTTTGTATGTAATAAGCTAAATCCATTTTAGTTTTTATTGTCCTGATGTACAAAAATGCAAGGTGCATCATTTTGGTTTTAAAAGCCATTAAATGCATTTTTGGTATGTCATTATAAAGCAGCAGCAACGTGGTTGTCTGGTACATTGTCCCCCTCACTGGCTTCTTTTTCGTTACATAAATTAATAATAAGTTGTTTTTTTTTCTTCGTTAAAGTCGATTTTGGCTTTGCTAACATTAATTTTGATACTTTTAATGTTTATTTCAATTTCGTTATCGCTGTTTAAACGTACTCTAGAAGAACTCATTTTTTTATTTATAGTATACTGCATATTATGATTATTTCAATTTCAAAAAGTTGATTGGCAATATTTTGAAGTTTACCTACGAACCATGAAATTCAATATTTCCCAGTATTAATTTCAAACTTGGATAATTTTGGATTGTAAGAATATTTTAGATAAAATCCTATGCTACAAGGAACATATTTTTGTATTTTTTGGGTTTTTGCCAATAAATTTTTGTTAATATCTTCATACTTTTCTAATATGCATTCAAGATCTGAATAAATTACAAAGGAAACTTGTTCCTTGTTTTTAAAGTTTTTAAATTTTAGAATATTTTCTCCCTCAGTGGATACAGAAATTTTACGTGTGAGTTATATTACATATAAGTCACGCAAGAAAAGTTTAACTCTCGAGCCCGAAGGGCGAGAGAGGTAATTTTCTTAAGTGACTTATATGTAATAACTCACGTGTCTAATACAAAATTTTATCCAACACTTTCGTATAAATCGTTTTAAATATCGAAAATAATTTGAAAACGTCATCCATTATTTGTTACTTGTCATTGTCAACACCAGCAACAAAATTTTGTATTGTCTATAATTCACTAGTGAGCTAAAGGGTACTTTAGCTCACTAGTGACTTATAGTACACTTTATATCCTCAAAATCTGATCAATTATGTAGATATTATATGTACGTGTTGGATAAATAAATTTTATTTGGATTTAAAATTACTAAAACAACGATCACACAACCAAGACTTATTTTGTATACTACCAATTTGCCTGTTTATCAGTCGCGCTAAATCTTTTATAAAAGCAAAATGAAAAACCCTCTTATGAAAAATATTACTGGTATGTTCCAAGTCAAATTTATCACTATCATCGCATTCACTCTCATCTGACTCATCATTATTTAAAGTTTTACATGGAATCATTAATAATTTTATTTATCGTAAAAAATTTTGTTTGCTTAAGCTTCTTGGAAACACTTCATTTTTTTCTACAGTGTACACATTGATTGACATTTTATTCATAATTTCAAATTTTGAAATATCATTTAGCCTAATAGGGAACTTAATACCTTCATAATGTAATTTTTTTATTGTTCTAAAATGTGGGTAAGAGCTAATTTGACTAGAATTTTTACTAGGAGGTGCCGGATATAATGCACACACCATTGGCCAAAGAAAACAGAATACACCATTATTTTTAATGTTAATAACAGCTTGTGTATTTTTATAAATGGTGGGCATCTCAACAAACGTGGACGTACCAGAGTAAATGGGATTATATTTATTAATATTTACTTTTAAGTGAATTATTTCATATAAAACCCATCCACTATCACGTTCTTGAAATTCCTCCAATTTTTTTAATATTTTGTCTTGAACATTTTCTTTATACCAAGTCTTTAAATTTCTAGTACAATCAATCACATTATTAGGAGTGGAAAATGTCTTAATATCAGTTTCGGCATTTTGTGGTCTTACAAAATTTGCAGAAAAAATTACGTTTACTTTAAGAAGAGAATGTGTCAATTCTTTTTTAATTTTATTTGAAAAAAATCTAAATGCCTTTTTTAATTTTTTTTTATATCTTTTACACTTTAAGCCCTGTACCTAATTATACAAAAAATGACTACTTGGCCTGAGCATTTATTTTTACAGATTTGCCTTAAGAAATGTTTGTTAGGAAAATAACGATAGAAAGCAATTAATTTTTTATAACTTTTGAGTGCGTGTTTATTTTTGATACACGCAGTACATGGAGTACATTTTTACTAATATTGTTGGTTTTAACCTGCGTGTATTAAAATCAATACACATTTATCTAAACACTTATTTATTGAAAGAAAAACATAAAACTTATTATTTAGTTAAATAAACCTATTTAAGTGTTACATTATGTGTTTTAAAAAAACAATTTAAGCACAAAAACTTCTTGTCGACACACGCTGAGCACCTAGTATTACACTGTTTTGAATGCTTAGCAGCATGCGCTCTTCCATATCTTTCCGAATAGTGTTTATAACAAGATACACACCGTCCTCTTTTGTCTTGTTCTTCTAATTTATGTGTGTAGGCTGGTTGAATTGAAGAGTTTTCCCCATCCTTGCACAAACTATGAACAAGGCTCTCCCGAAACGTTGTCACGTCCATTTTTTGTCAAAGGCTTTATTGTAAAGTTTTAATGCATTGACAACACTTGTACTTGCTAAAATCTCTATAGTGACCTTCCTGTACCATTTTATAGAACGCCTAACTGGATTACTGTAGGAAGATACTTGGTCCGAGACATCAATATAAGACTTAACAGAGTTATATTCGACTATAGTAGAAGGCTTATTTTTCAATCCACATCTGGTCTGGACTTCTGTCATTTCTGGACAGGACTTAGTGATTAGAAAAATAACATCCCGCTTGTCTACCCATTTACCAACAATAGCTTTAGTGTTGCTTTCTTGGCAGAACATTTCTCCACGCATTAGTTTCTTACCAAAAACGTGTTTTGTGTTGTATTTTCTATTTTTACGCAACGTGTCAATCAAATGAATCTCACTATTATTTAGAAGATGAGCCAAACTCACACTGGTATAGTAGTTGTCGGTAACTAAGGTTCTTCCTGTGTTTAACATTGGTAGCATTAAATCCATTACCACTTGGATAGCTACTGGTTGATCAGTGGGTCGGACCTGTTTTCCACCATAAACCTTTAAGTTGTATGTATAGCTGCCCTCTGCACACAACTTAAAAAAATTTATGCCATATTTATGCCTTTTTCCGGGGATGTACTGTAAGAACGAAAGCCGTCCTCTGAAGGGTATCATAGATTCATCTATGCATAAATACTCCCCTGGTACCAAAGCAGCCTGGAAAGTTTTTGTTGCAAATATCCAAAAGGGACTCTAATTTAAAAAGTCTGTTTCCTTCTGGGCATAATTCGTTATCCGCGAAATGTAAACAAGAGAGTAACGCCTCAAATCTGCAACATGATATGTGGGTTGTTTTATATATCTCAGTTTTATGAATAAAACTAGTGCTCCAAAAATCTTTTAGGCGAGGTTTTGGATTCAAACCCATCCATATAAGTATCCCAACAAATTTTAACATTTCCTCGCCATTAGTGTCAGTCCAGTTGGCAAGAATTGAGTTTTTCAAGATTGATTCATTGCTAATACCGTTGATAATGCATTGTTCTGCATACCGATTTGTTTTCATCACCAGCAAATCTAGTAATTCGTCAGTAAACAGAAGTCGAAAAAAGGAAATCGGGCGGTCATCTTCATGAATTGCCACGATTGCACCCAACGAACTATTGTCTTGTGGAGGTTGAAATACATGTAGATTTCCTGCCAGATCGTACCAGACCACGTTCGATTGTATTGCTTTGGATGCGCTATTATTTTGGCCATCATATGTGTGTTCATTATCTGAACGTTCGTCCCAAACTTCTTCATCTCGCACCCTAAAAATATGTAAAATTAAATAAAAATTATTTATATTTACAAGTAGGATATAGTCCAACAAATATCTAATGGAGTGCAGCAAGATTGAGAAGAAACAAGAAAAATCTATAGTCGCGAACCATACGATACTTATTTATGGACAGCAAATATAACTAGATATATTCGTAGTTCATGCTACATATATAAAAATAATGACATACTGCTGCGACAGCTCTTGAGTCCTTGTTTTTTTATGCCTCCTATCATCGAACAATTCTTCGCTAGAATACTTCGAACTCTCAACATAACATGGATCTGCATCAGAGTCGTCGAATAGCTCGTCTGTCTCGCTTATATCACTCAAATTTTCAGCTAAATTTTGCAGTTCCAACTCGGAGAGTGGCCGTTTTTTCCACCCGGCATAATTACGCGCTAAAATTGTCACTCAAAAGACATACGACACACGCTCCACAAACAATAAATAAAAACTGACCCTGAGATTATTTTCTGTCGAATATGGCCATATAAATCAAAAGTCATCTGTAGACAGTGTTGTCAGACTAATAGTTAAATTTTTACCAAACTAAAGAGAAGAAGTAGTTACTCAGGCCTAAAGGTATTAGATAGTCCATATAAATGCACTCTAACTGTGTTCAGATTGAATACACATTTGACTGAATGGAATCAATTTTCGTGTATCAAAAAAATACACATGGGTTTATTTGAATTACTTTTTGTGTATCGATTTTAATACACATAGGGGTTAACGTGTTAAATTTAATATAGCACCGGTTTTTATTCTGTTTTTAAAGCATGAATCCACATCTTGCCAAATTAAACTCTTAGATTTTGCTAGTTTACCAAATTTTAATATTTTATTGTGTTTTAAAAAATTCTGATAATACTTTAAAATAGTTAAACATGATTCAATACGGGAAAAGTTGTTTATACAATCAGCCTTAGTTTTAATACCTAAATTAAAAGTACATATTATTTGTCTTATAATTTTTAAAAATTTTTGTAATCTTCAGTAGTTTGGATAAATCTACAAGCTTTTTCAATTTTTTTAATAACATCATTTACAGTGCTGTCTAATGTAACGTAAGTGCTTATTTTTGTTAGTGGTTGTTAAAAATATATTTTTTTGTTTTTTTCTTTTATCTGAAAAGAAGGAAATTATTTTTATTTTTTGTATGCCAGAGTTAAAAACATGACCAAAAATTGTTAGATCGGTGTAGGTCACAGATCCTGTATATACATGTATCTTTAAAATACCATGAACAGTAATAGTGTTCGTTATCGTGCATATGAATCAAAAAAGCCCTTAAGGGTTTTACGTGTTGAATTGCTTTTGGAATAATTTGGTTAAGATATAGAGTTTTGTAACATTTAGTACATAAAAGAGCCCCTAAGGGATCTAGTTGCAAACATTAATTTTCTTCAAAATATCCGTATCTATTCCAAATTACCAAAAATCTACTACAACTATTATAATCACCTGGATAATATTGGTCACTAAAATATTGTCTTAAGATTACTGAATAATTTTTTTCATAAATATGTTATGCCACTTGGTGTACCTATTGTAGGTACGTGCACATCAAAATCGAAATTAAATTTACTAAAATATTGTAAAACTTGGTAGGACTCGGTAAGGTCTTAGAAACAGCGATTATCAGGACTACTTACATCTTCTGGCGTACTTGAAGCAACTGAAGTGTCGTTTGTTTCGGCACAATTGTCGTCGTCCTCTTCTTCGTCGATTCTTGGTTTCTTACTAGATGGTTCTTTGAGACTGCTTGACCCACCACCAGCAGCAGCAGCAGCAACAGCGTGGTGGTGTGGTTCATTGTCCCCCTCACTGGCTTCTTTTTCGTTACATAAATTAATAATAAGTTGTTTTTTTCTTCGTTAAAGTCGATTTTGGCTTTGCCAACATAAATTTTGATACTTTTAATGTTTATTTCAATTTCGTTATCTCTGTTTAAACGCACTCTAGAAGAACTCATTTTTTTTTGTTTATAGTATACTGTATATTATTATTATTGAAAAAATATTTAGCGTGACTAGTTTAAATCAAACAAAGATCCACTTTTATATGCTCGTAAATCTGTCCGGTAGGTCCACTATGCATTTTTAACATTCATATTATGCGTTTTAGCAAGATCCTTTTTTGTTTAATTGTTTTGACGTGTTATAGTTGCAATTTATTTACGTAATTGGTATTTTTTCTTTTTTAAAAATTATTTTTGTTTTAAACTCATTTAAATTATTTTTGGTTCGGTAATACCAAAAATATTTTTTTAAATATATTTATTTTTTGGATGTAAGTAACGCAATTTGTAACATTTTTTTTCTTCTGACTTAAAGGTATATAATAATTAATTTTTGTATGCAATAAGCTAAATCCATTTTAGTTTTTATTGTCCTGATGTACAAAAATGCAAGGTGCATCATTTTGGTTTTAAAAGCCATTAAATGCATTTTTGGTATGTCATTATAAAGATCCTTTTTAAATTTTATTGTTTATACGTGTTTAATGCAATATTCGGTATACCATTATAAAGATTCTTTTTTACATATTTTTATTGTTTATTATTTATTGTAAACTATTCTTGGTTGAAATATAATTTATGAAAACATCAACATTTTTACAATTATGTCAAAAAAACCACAAACCTAACTTTATTTTTTTACCTTAATAGGTAAAAAAGTTATAGGGGGAACCAACATTGAAAACCTTATACTTTGTTATAGCATAATAACACCAGATCGGTGTTTCTCTTTTTGCTTGATAATTTAATTTAGTTTATTAATTTAATAAATTAAATTTAAAGACATTTCTCATGCCTGTTTTATTGGTTTAAATATGGTTAGCTCTGAACTGATCAATAACTTCTCCTTTGATTACTACTTAATATTAGGGACAACCCTTTGAAGTTAAACTGTCGATTTTAATATTTAAGTTTTAAACCTAATCAATTTGTTTTAATTATTTTATAATAACAAAACACACAAAATATATCAATATAAAAAAAATGGCATATAGGTTTTCCTGGAAGTACAGTTTACTATTATTTTTTTGCTGTTATTTTTAAATTATATTCTAATATATGTTAACATTATATTTAACAGTTAAATATTTTTTTGGTAAAAACCTGATTTTTTACTTATACTTACTTTTAAAAATTGTTACAATATTTAAATTTGTTACAAGTAGATAAATTAAGTATTACAACGCATACAAGGCGTTATAAGTTAATGCAACCCTTAGTTATACTTTCTTATTTTTAAAGCAATTTTAAAACATATGGAATAAACATTTTTAAAATCAAATAAATAAGCAACTAACAATTAGAACATTAGGTAGCACAATTTAACTAAAGCCCAAAATTGTCTGCCCAAAAAAATAAATATACACAAATACACAATCTACATTTTTTTATTTTGCTTGGTGGATTAATTTTTAAAGTCATTTCGTATTTTAAATAATACGCAACATGGACCATTTCAGGTTTGAACTGGAACAAAACTCCCAAAATTAATTAAAATTTATCATTGGGATAAATTGCTATAAAATTACAAAATATGTAGCTTTGTTGCGAACGATCAATTTAAAAATGGTAATCTGACAAACTGTACGTTGTACATTGTACAAACTATTGAATTAAAACGAATATGTGTTACCAAATTTGACAAGCACGGTAGTGTTTCTAAGGGAATTGTAAATATTAATTTTAATTAAAAAATACCTAATAATACCAGAGTACCGTGGGTGTTGGATTATCAGTTGTTTAACTCATACCCAAGCAGCAAGTTGACCTCCTATTGACGTCTTTTTTGGTCATTTTTGATTAGCAAAGACATGATAAGATGACGACAAAATGACGTTAAAATGACCTTCCTAAGTCACAGATAAAAGACGTCCCGTTTATGACGTATTTAAGATGACGAAAAATTAACGCCTATATATATTTTTTAAAGCTTGAATGATATTAATAAATATTTTATTAAATAAAATTATATTTCTAATAATAGAGTAAACATACCTGATAAGTAATAGGCTTTCCTTAAAAACGGTGTTGAATGGATGTGTTATGTTACGTAATGAAAAATAAAATTATTGGTCCAATTTTATGTTGGATTTTGACACGAATCATATAATGTCACAAGATTTTTCCAGCGGATTTTCTAAACATGACGTCATTAGATTTTATTGAACTAGTATCATTAGTTTTAGGCGAAAAACCAATTCTAAAGCAATATTTGCCAATCAGTTATGTTGACGTTTAAACAATGTATTATACGTCAAATTTGTCACCAATTATTACCGCGGTTATAATTGGTTGAACGCCTAAAATTGATGTATGACGAAAAAATGACGTCGAAAAGACGTCACTTTAACGACGTCAAAAACACGTCTGTAAAAAACGTTAAAATGACATCATAATTTTGGTCCGAAGACGTTAAGTGACCAAAAATGACTAAAATGGGTATTTCAGCCTGTTCGGTTAACGTTGTCTAAGCACTGAAAAATGCAGCACCTTTTAAACAACGCAGTAATGCCACCACTGTCGTTATTTTTATAATAGAGACATTTTGCACCTCTTAAAATAACAGACTATTTTTGGCCTCCTTATGGTTATCGTTAGTAAACATAACGATTACGGCAGCAGTTTTAGACAGAGATTTTGCAACCTCTTTTAAGAAATTTATCTTGCGTCTGCGCTTTCGACCCATAACCTTATTTTTGCCTGTGGTTCGTCGATTTTAAAGTTTGCGAAAAATCAGTATTTACTTTTATTCTCCATAAGTTATATATTGATTTTTTAATATATGCAAACAGTTCCCTTGATTTTGTTTTTAAAGTAGATGTAAACAATACAGTATAAGCAAAAGAGCAAGTGTGCCAGATTGTAACATGTAAATTAATTACTGATTTAAAACAACCTTAAAAATGCAAGTCCGTTTTAATTTCTTTATGTATGTATCAATAATATTTTAATTAATACGGTATTAAAATTTCAACCTTCTTAAATAATCGATATTAAAAATTTTACAATTTGGCAACCACGCAGTTTACCAATAACGATAAAGATAACGATAAGCTCTTCGGTATTCATCCGTAATTAAAGGAGTCCGGTATGGTTAATAACGATAACGGATCATGTTTGCGTTACTGCGCAGTCTCAGAATAAAGTTAACCACAACGGAATTGCAAAATAAGGGGTGCAAAATGTCTCTAATAACTACTACCTATGATTGGCAGAATACTACACAGATATTTTTACATTGCAATGTGTGTCTCTGCAGTGAGAGGCCAGTACGTCAGCCGCTAGACCACGCTCGCTACATGTTGATTTGTTTTTAAATATTATTAAAATTCTCTTAGACTGTTAAGTTAATTCCTAATCACTTTCAGGCGTTTAACATGTGTCATGTAATAATTGGTAATTATAGCCTACTTTTCTGAAAAAATGTAATTTTGGTCCCATTGCACGAAAATATGTTTTAATACTGATATATTTGTCATACAGTCTGTTAGTTTATATTTTATAAAATTCACGACATGATTCAAATGGTAAGTATCTCAATCCGTCTTCAGGTGAGAAAGTACTCACCTAAAGACGACTGTAGTCTTTAAGTTATTTAAAGCGGATTTTTATACCCTTTCTTGTTAAAATATGGTATTTCATTTATTTATTTATATATTTATTTTTTAAACGTTAGATACTAATTAAATTTTTAATAAACCTGTTCCTTTTAATGTATGGGTATTTTAATATATTTACTTGACAAGTATTAATAATCTTGTTAACTTATCCCGTTCTGCCCCGTTTTTTAAATAAAAGTAATTTACTTATTGAATAATATTTGTTTGTTTTTATTCATCCTAAGAGAAATTTGTAGGTAACAAGAACAATACTGGGAATTCCCTTACTGACATTAACAGCCATGTTGTCTAAAAGTCTATTCTTGTTATGGGTATGAGCCAGTTATTGTAATTTTATTCATAGACGTTACAAGCAAATCCTTTTTAAATTATTTTATTTAAATACATTGACAAAAGTGTATACTACAACCTTTAAACCTTTTACACTATTTATATTTGTTTTACTGATTTAAATTTGTCATTACAGATTAAAAATTATTATATTGGCCACTGCTCCAAGATAATAACAATAAAATTTAATAAAAATACTAAATATTTTTTAAGGGTTGTATAAAAAGTAAATTATATATATTAGTAGTTGTTATAAAGAGGTAACTTTGTTTGTTTGTTGTTAGGGGCTTATCTCCGGAAATACAAAACCGATCAAAAAATTCTTCCACAATCAAAAGATACACTATTAAAGAGTGTCATAGGCTATACATATTTTATTATAATTGAAGCTCAGAAAAAAATTAACGACCAACGAGGGTCGACTGATGTCTTATACATTTTTTGCAATTTTGTTTTGGTATTAAAAAAATCGAAAAGTTTTCTTAAAGTAGTGCTGTTTATCCTAGTTTTATTGCTTATTCCTATTAGTATGTTATTACTCTTAACACTTAATTGCATATCCCCAAACAATACAAAAAACATGGCAATGTTTATTTATGGACTAGAAAGTTTAACATACTTGCTCTGATTTTATTTACGGTTTTTTAAACTGTATTGTTTTAGATTCTTTTTTACATTTTTGAACACCTGTTGAAATATTATAATGACTTTTGTACAAGGAAATGTATTATTAACACAGCAGAAAGTTACCTTTAGTATGTTGTTTAAAATTTATTATAACGTTTTTAGGAATTTACTACTACAATATTAAAAAATAAAAAAGCGCACTGAATATTTACATTATAATATGTATTTTAAACACTGAACAAAAAGAAGTTAGAAACTTTCTAAGCATTCCGTTTGTTTTTCGGTAAATATAATTAAGTATCAGTGCTTGTCTAAAGTCAGGACCCGCTCTTCTTACTTTTGAATTGTTTGGTAAGTTTTCATAAAAATTTAAAAACTTTAGATAACATAAACCAAATTTTAGAAAAGAAATGACAGATATAAATGTCAAAATGACAGCTGGGTGCCATTTTAGAAAAAAAAATTAAATGGAAAGGAAAGTCATGTGAAACATTATTTTGAAGCTCCTGACGAGTTCTTTATGACCCCAGAATATCAAGTGAATACCTTTACCCCCAAAAAATGGCGGCACTTTGAAAATTACCTGAATACCTGATTTGGATGGTCATATCTCTGGTAAAATATTAGTTTAAAATTACAAAAATGTATTTTTTAAATTTATTTCGACTATATCGTACCTTTGCTGTTGAATTAACTATGAAAACTAAAGGCACTTTCTTCCCGACTACCGGACAACGCGACAAGCATATTTGAATAGATTTAGCGATAAATTTGAATGTGTCCATATGCTCCCAGTGTCCAACCCCCCCGTTCTTCCCAACCTCTTCATTCTTTTTTATTTTTGTTGTTTATTTGTTTCTTTCGTTATACTCAAAAAAAAAAATAAAAAAAGTATAAAACTTTTATAAAAGACGTTTTTTTCTAGTCCTCTTGATTATGGTGACAGGTGGGTGATAAAACATAAATAAAAACCCTATACTGACTTATCATTGGTAAAAATTATTAAAATATTTAAATTACTTTTTAATTTATAAGCAATCCAAATATAGTATTACTTTTAATTTTTAATAATTTCTAATAAATTTATTCGCAAACTGTCAAATTTAGAATTTCGTAACACATTACCCACACAAAATAGTGACGAAATAAATGGTAACTGATGGACCTTAACTTAATTGTCAAATTGCATAAATTTATATTAGACATTTAAATTCTGAAAAAATATATTGCAACACGGTTAATCAGCTAATTAAAATGGGTATTTATATTAAAAATGGCAAAAAATACTTACCATATTTGAGGAGCATTCTTTTAAAAACTACAGTTTTTATTTACACTTTTAATGCAGCAGTAAAATAAATGTCTCTTTTTAGCGCTTAATTTAAATAAGTCACTTTTTAGGCCATGACTACATTGAGAATGGAGTGTTAGAACTTAAAAAATAATGTATTGTATTTAATGTATAGGTTCGTTGTCCATTTTTAATTAGATAAGACATAAAAATCTTATTTTAAAAATTGTACACTTTAAAAGTAGACCCCGTCATTAAAAGACAATATTCGATTTTTGGTTGTGTTTCGACTAAAAGCAAGCACTTTTGAAAACAAGGCATTAAATTCCAAAAAAATATTAGACATAGTTGTCTAAAAACCTAAATGAAAGAAAATGTAGCTACCAGCTACGTTACGTGTAATTTTATATAAAGCTACATAGCGTAAGTATTTGATACTTACGCTTGAACTGCTGAACACAGCAAATCCAATTTTGCACGTTCTGCTTCATTGCAGAATTTTAAATGGAACTTATGATGACAACCATTCAATCAGTTTGCACAAGTTGTAGACTAATTGTTTGAGTATTTTTTATTACATTTATTAAAACAAAATATAAAAAAATATATTTAAAAATTACAATAAAAACTGCAACAACACCAAACAAAGCTTGACTGTTGTCATGTCATGTTGTGATGTTAATTTGCAGTAAGGTAGTTAAAAATTATTTCAAAAAAATGCTTACAAAGTTGCCAACTCGCCTAATTTTAAAAGCCAATTTAGATAAATTGTAATAGGAATTGACATCAAAACACCAATTTAAACTGTGAGAAAAAGCGTCAAAACCTTAAGAAAAGTTGCTTTTTTAACACTGTATATGGTCTATTATAATAGAGTACTTTTTTTTTAACGACCGTGCATGCACTGAAACTTATTTAAATGTGGTAACGAGTTTTAAAAAATAATCCTGAAAAATGATACAGTTTAAAAAAACTCTGTGCCACAAAAAAAAGTATTTTTAGATCCACGTTGATACATTACATGTAGTCAGGGATCCCTGGACCATTTTTTAGGTCTTTACTAACAAGCTAATTTTTCGTAAGTAGTTTAATTTTGACGAGACGACCAACTTTTTTCCTTACAACTATTTTCATTGGTGGTAGCATACAGGGGTAGCAGAGATGACATTTGAATTTAATAAATATTAAAAAGCCAGGATTACGTATCACGCAAGTTGTAAAACAATGTGGGTGTTAAATTATATAAATATTATTTAATTAACAGAAAGAAAATCAGCTGGTTAGTACTTATTTTTCACAACATCGTTAACCATACTTGTTGGTGGTAGGGAAACCTTACATTTTGTAGGACAAATTTTTGTCGGTTTATTTAGATAATAAAATTATCCTAAAAATTAGCAGAGAAAAATCTGTTTGTAATAAATTTGTACGTACCTATAGGTTAAGCATAGTTCTATTTATGCTAATTAACAAAAAATAATATAAAGTAAAATACTGAATAAAAGGTTTTAAGCATCATTAAGATTAAATTTGTTTTTGCGTAGCTCTATACTACATGCTAAAAGTTTAGCAAAATACGAACTTTTTTAATCTAATCTTAGGAATTCCATATTGCAGAAAACACATTTTTAGTGTTTAGTGGGGGATTTGCAGAGAATTATTTTAGGGATAAAATTATTCTAGGATATTCTGTGTTTACCAACGCCTTTGTTAGTAAGCTTAACAAATTTGGATGGGCCTTTAATTATAAAACAGAAAATTTTGGCTGGTGCTAAGCAATAAATAATTTTATTTATGGATTAGGAACTATGTGCAAATATTTATACAGTGACCACCAAAAAATTGGATACAAACAGAAACAGTTTTATTCTTTAAAATAATAAAAAGCTTTTTCGGTTAGTAACTCTGATTATTGAGTAACCTAAAAATTAATTATAAAGTCCAGCTTATGGGTGGCAGTTAATAAAATATTATAAATTTAATTAGAATAACAAAACGCACATTTGTTTGAGATATAATTTAAAGACGTTATTAAAATAATGTGGATGGTCTTCTTGTTGAGTACACGCCTGGAAAGAATGGGACCGCTTCGGTCCTGGTCCCGGGGTATACGGGCTGACCCTGTTCAGCCCTATTGACCCCTATGAACTGGCCGATCGCCTGAAACAAAATAAAAGAAAAACCCCCAAAAACCCAAAAATTCTAATCAAAAAACGACGTTTCGGTGGCAAGTCTGCCACCGTTGTCAAGTTAAAAAATTAAGTTAAAAAATAAAAATAAAATATTAACTAATATTTAAATTAGAAATGATTAAAATTTAGATTATTTTTATATCTCAAACTGAAAATGGTTTGACATATGTGTTATGAGTGACATAAGTAACCGGTGTATTTATTATTTGTAGGACAAAAAAGGTAATAAGTTAGTTTATTTTTAGTTTTCCTGAAGATACTTCAGTATCGAGCAAAGGCAACCAAGTGTTATTTAAATTAACTGAAATTGATGCTACACAATTATCTTTATTTAATAATATATACGCACTTTCTTTGATTTTGCGTTTTTTAGAACAAGTTTCTTTTGCTAAAATACTCGAAGCATCCCAGTTTATTCTGTGATTGTTATCAAATGCGTGTTGGCAGATTTTTGATTTATGAAATTCTGTGTTTTTAATGTATGATCTGTGTTCTTTTATGCGTTTAGCTAATGGTCTACAAGTTTCACCTATATAAAACTTATCGCATTCGCAAGGTATTTTATAAATGACATTTTTTGTATTTTCATTTAAGTTGTATGGTTTTGTTTTTGTTAAATGAGATCTAATGGTGTTTTGTGTTTTAAAGATTGTGTGAATATTCAATTTATTTCCTATTCGTTGAATTTTATTTGATAGTCCGGGAATGTATGGTAAAAATAAATTTGTAATAGGTCTATTTTGATTTTGTCTTATATTTGGATTTTCAAATTCAAGAAAACAATTATTTATAAAATCAAGAGGATAATTATTTTGAATTAAAATATCTTTTAAATAATCTTTTTATTGTTTATATTTTGATTAGAACAAATGACTTTAATTCTATCAAATAGACTTTTTACAACTCCCTTTTTAACCATTATGGGGTGATTTGAGTTAAAGTTTAAGTATCTATTTGTATGTGTAGGTTTTCTGTAAATTTTTGTTACGAAATTGTTTAAATCTTTTTTATTAAAATGTCAAGAAAAGGTAGTTGTGAGTTGTTTTCTTTTTCTAAAGTAAACCTAATAGTTGGTTCTTGTGTATTAATGTGTGTTAAAAAATGGGACCAGGACCGAAGCGGTCCCATTCTTTCCAGGCGTGTACTCAACAAGAAGACCATCCAATAAATGAATCCGCCTAACAAATATAGAGCATATCTCCAATAAAATAATGTGTTTATGTTTTTATCTTTAGGTTAATGTGCAAATCTTAACATAAAAATTAAAGAAAAAAAATGACAAAGGGATTATGTCAATTTTTTCACCATTTAAATTACAATACTTTTTGCTTTAAAGTAAGTTTATGCTTCAATTACTAAAATTGGATTTTATTTTGCTTTTTTTTGCAAAGTGATACTTTCTCGGATGTAAAAGCAATTAGACGAGCCACGCGAAGCGTAGATCGGATAAGCTTTAAGGGCAAGGAAGACAATTTGCGCAAATGTTAAACAAAACTTTTTCTATAAATGTCTTTGAAAAGCAAAAGTAACCAGAACTAACCAATGACATTTTCGAAAGTGTGAGTAAATTTTTTAACGACTTACCTATTTAGAAATCATGGAAAAGTTATCAAAACTTTAATTCTTTGTTAAATAAGTCGTTACCTTTCGGTTTACTTCTTACATACTGTACAGACTTTTAAAAATGTGTTTAGGTTAAAGAATTTTAGAGAGTTAGGATCATTTAATTTAGTTTGTTAATTTATTTAAATGATTTACCTTAATTTTTCCAAGTTCTTTCATCACTTTCGAAGGTTTCCGAAAACGACGGAATTATCCATTGAGAACTTTTATCCATCCTGTACTATGGAATTTTCGCAATATTTCTCCAAAATTCTAGATCATTCTTCAGTCTTTCACCATACTATAAAACGGCAATGGAAAAGCTTGGAGCAGTAGTATAGATTCGACTTTTGTGTTGTAAACTTCGTGACATTGACAAGTATAGATTTTATCGTTGTTGTAACCATAGTTACGTTTCATTGTTAATAAAGGTATAAAAACGAAGGTACGTGTTTTTATACGAGGTGATTTGGAACAATACATTTTTACCTAGCTTGATACTATATGCATATAAAAAGTAAATTAAAATTATTAAAATAAAGGTAGGGCTCCATATAATTTTTTTAAATATCATTCGTTTTCGAGTTGCAAGCCGGATAAGTTCAGGTTTTTATTTTTTGTTTTTTGAATTACTTGCTTACAGAAAAACCGATTTGACTTATATTTAAAACCCAGACTAAATTGTCTGCGTTTCATCATTCTAGTAACAATTCACGTTGATTGTTTGCCGCTAAAGGGCACTGTCACTACATTGAAAATTGTTTTTTAACATCATTTTTTAGTGTTGACGGCTACAGTAGTTTTTGGCACATTATCTAAAAGACTGATGCTAGGCCTTTAAAAAGGTGCTCTTTATTTACATCGCTAAACTCAACGGTTTAGATGTAAATCACCCTTAAAAATTGAATGGTAAATTTACTTTTCTCATTTCATTACCACCAGCTACCAAGTAAATAGCTATTAAATTATACTTAAGCTGTCAGTGTAAAATAAATTACGCCTTTTAAAATATTTAATTTATAAATTTAAAATAACTAATAATGGCTAATCAGTAAATATTTATATATGGATTATTGCGATATACATTTAATTGCTAAAGATTAAGGAAACAGTACTAAACAAACTAAAAAAGATTCTCAAAATGTCCCCCATTTTTTCAATACATTTTCTTGGACTCTTCAAAAAATTTCCCCCAACTCGATAAAAAATTCCTGGTGTTTCTTTAATAATTTGGAACTTTTCAATTATCCTGAAGAAAAGATCCTCGACGTTGATTACTGGAGTATCGCACAGCAATTGTTTTGTTCTTGGAGGATCCACATGTTGGCCCTTACTTCCAATTCCAAATCTTTCAGATACAATGGGAGACAATTTTGGATAAAATCTAAGTATACGTTACCGGTTAATGTGCCATCAAAGAAATGAGGACCAATGCGGCAATCTCCTATTATCCCTGCCCACACATTCAGTGAAAATCTACGCTGATGTCTCGTTTCTACCACATTGTTTGGGTTCTCGTAAGCATATGTGTGGATGTTGTGTAGATTTGTTATGCCATCACGAGTGAAACCAGCTTCGTCAGTGAATAATATGAGGCCAATTAATTGATTATCGTGTTCATACTTAGCTAGGATCTGATTGCACATTTTCAACCGTCTCGGCCGATCATCGTCATAAAGAGCCTGCACCTTTTGTAAATGAAACGGGTAGAGTTGTTCCTCTCTTAGTACCCTCCATGAGCTAGTCGGACAGAGCATATTCCCAATTTTTCTAGTACTAGTACCTGGATTATCTTCAATAATTTCAAGCACTCTTTCTTCTTGTTGCACGTTTCTAGCAGTTCTAGGTCTTCCACTATTTCCATTATAACTTTTAAAGGAACCACATTCCGCAAGCCTTCTGTGCACACTGGAAAATGTTTGAACATGAGGGATATTTCTTTCCGGACCACTCTTCATATAATACCTTCTTGCCAACTCTGCATTACCATTTGCTTTTTCATAACAAAAATAGATATCACAATATTCGATGGTAATTTTCTAGAAACTCCGATTTTAACGAAATTTGGTATACGGGGGTTTTTGGCTCGCTAATCACGAATCTAAAGATTTTTTGGTGGAAACGTTTTGTTGTCGAGATATTCATCATCAAAGTTCAAATTTGAACTAAGCTTATTTTGACTATATTCCCCCTTCTTTTGCACACAATTCTTGATTTAATACTAAAGTGTCACAAAATATTTGATTTTCACCTTTTAATACCCCGTTTTTCCATGTTTTTACATTATTTTTGCGGTAAATTGCGTGGCTTTTCTTTGATAATGCGTCAACCATACATACACATAGGGTTTTTGGCACACTGGAATTGAAATGATTTAAAGTATAGCTATGCAATTTAATGTAAAATACGTAAAAACGGGGTTTTAAAAGGTAAAAATCAAATATTGTGTGCCACTTTAGCTTTAAATTAAGAATTGTGTGCAAAAGAAGGGAATATTGTAAAAATAGGATTAGTTTAAACTTCAAGTCTGATAATGAATATCTCAAGAACTAAACGTTTCCGCCAAAAATTCAGATTCGTGATCAGCGCCCCAAAAAACCCCGTAAACCAAATTTCGTCAAAATCGGTGTTGCGGCACGTTTCTAGAAAATTACCTATTCAATATTTGAATATTGGTGATTAGCCATTATTAGTTATTTTAAGAATATAAATTAAATAGTTTAAAAGCAAATTTATTTGATGTTAAACTGACAGCTTTAGTATACTTTAATAGCTGTTTACCTGGTAGCTGGTGGTAACGAAATGAGAAAAGTAAATTTATCACTTAATTTTTAATGGTAATTTACGTCTAAACCGTTGGATTAAGCAAGGTAAATCAAGAGCACCTTTTTTATTGGCCTGCTATTAGTCTTTTAGAAAACATGCCAAAAACTACTGTAGCTGTCAACACTAAACAGTTATGACAAGAAAACAATTGGCAATGTAGATAAAGTGCCCTCTAGCGGCACACAATCAATGTGAATTGCTACTAAAATGATAAAGCGCAGACGACTTAGCCTATCTTTCAAATATTAGTTAAATCGGTTTTCCTGTAAGCAGGCAATTCAAAAAACGAAAAATACCAGATTTGCTACGCCAAAACTTTTGACCAACATCTGTCAAAACTAACATCACTCTAAAAACTTACGTAAACAACAGGATTCCACGGAAAATGTAAGAAAAGTTAAGAAATCCAGACAACAGAAGGCAAGAAAAGGTAAAAAAAAGATCTGGAGAAAAAACACCCTTGGTTTTACACAGAAAACAATTACTTAACGAAATAATCAAAATAATAAATGCGATTTCCAAAGTCGAATAGGCAAGACCACCCAAAAGAAAAGGATTTTTAGGTTTAAACAAGGTAAACACGATCTTTAACTTTATATTTCTATGTATATTAACTAAGAAATTAATCTGAATTTTAGGTTCCTTAGAGCGAATTAAAAAATATAAAAATATTTAATTAACCAGAGCTAACCTGACCATCCAAATGTGACAAATAAAATTACACACGCTTTTGCTTTTTACTGTAGTCTTTCTTTTTCTTGCATCCAAATTCCAGTTAATAGTTTTTGTTGCGTACGTTTAATACTAACAAAAACTATAACCCTATTTCACTATATTCCCTTCTTTTGGCCCACAGTTATACAAAGAGAAGGAGGAATATAGAAGTGGTTATTCGATTAAACGTTTTCAACGTGCCTTTGGGGCCCATACATATACAACTCGGATGCGTAAAGTTAAAAACAGATACCGCTGTTTTCCTTAAAGTAACCATAATA
The DNA here is from genome assembly GCA_014170235.1 of Listronotus bonariensis. Taxonomy (NCBI): domain Eukaryota; kingdom Metazoa; phylum Arthropoda; class Insecta; order Coleoptera; family Curculionidae; genus Listronotus; species Listronotus bonariensis. Next base: position 22,360 of record JACEGR010000242.1, read on the forward strand.
ACGGCAACATCGCAAAGACATAAACACCATAAAAATAGGCACAAAACAGCTGATAAATTGTACGAACTGGTTCCACTAATGAATAGCCGAAAACATACAAAATTTTGGCATATTTTAGTTTCAGAAGAGTTTTTTTAAATTGGCTGCGCTAAATGTGATTATCCGCGACACAGATGGGCATAAAATTCTTGGTAATAAGCTGTATGACCAGAACAAACAAATGCATCGCTAATGACTAAATCAAACTCTTACAACATCAAAGGGACTAGTTAAAACTTGCCAGTGGGCTTGACATCCGTACACACGACTCGAATACCGGCATGTACTTAAACATTTTGGAATGGGTGACTAATAAGGCTTGTTTATGTTTTATAATTGAACCTAACTAACCATTGGCAGTTTCTAATTGATTTTAATTATTTTATTTATTATTCATTAAAGATCTTACCGTGCGTAAATTAAAAATACCTATTTTTTATTGTAAATTAGTATTTCTATAAAAGCAAAAATGACTGAAAATTGGTAAAATTAAACCTTTTTAAATTTTTTAGGTTATATAAAAAGTACCTTGTTACATGTTAACCATAAAAAGTAAATTTGGTTTCTTATGCATCGCAGCATAATCACTTTTGCAAAAAAATATATAAAATATGTGTAAGGCATCTTAAAATAACTCTTAATATAAACGTTAATATTTATTATACGAAATTAGCCAGTCAATTATACAAATAGGCAATGCGTAGAAAAGAGACAGTCTAACGCGAATACTGTAAACATTTCGGAATAAGTGACTAATAGTTCTTATTTTGTTATTGAATTAATGGCTATTTTAGGCATCTTAAAATGGCCTTTATTATATCTGTTAAATATAAAAAAGGTCCCCGACTGTTTAAAGGGCTTTAGCTTACAACCCGGAAACATCGATGTTACTTGTTCGATGTCTCGATGCTTTTGATGGTCAGCTTTCGATATCATCATGTTTATCATCTTTGTTTGGCTGCGATGTCGTATACCTAACCCTTACTCGATGTCAAGAAGTGATTTTAATTCATTTACACAAATACCGTACATCAAATAAAATTGTCAAGAGATTAAATTGGTTTCAAACTAAATAAAAAATAAAACCATGTATATATATATAGTCACAATTTTTTATTAGATTCGGAGCAAAATTTACAAACTAATAATAATTGTTATGAAAATTCAATTTTTATGTTTAATAATTCTAGTTCGGAGATAAGTAAAAATACAAATCAACCATTTTTTATTAAAATTGAGTTAAATAAAAAACCATTCCAGTTCCAAATTGATACTGGCGCCTCAAGTAGTTGTTTTTCCAGTAGTTTTTATGAAAAAAAAATTAAAAACTTAAAATTAAATAGTACAGATAAAAAATGTTTGTTTATACTGGGGAACAAATTAAACCAATGGGAATTTTAACACTTAGTGTTTCTTATAAAGAAATTTGTAAATATATAATTTTTTTGTGATAGAAAATGGGGGACCTCCAATCTTGGGTAGAGATTTTTATATTTATTTGATTTAAAATTGTCAGATTTTTTTCTGTGAAACAGACATAGAAAATAATATTTTTAAAAAGTTTTCGGAATTATTTAAACCAGAATTGGGCACCTTCAACAAAGGTGAAGCAAAAATAATTTTAAAACATAATAATATAGCACCAAAATTTTTTAGGGCAAGACCTTTACCTTATGCCATTAAGGAAAAATTGGAGGATGAACTAAATCGGTTATTGGACCAAAATGTGATATCGCCGGTGGACTTTTCGGAATGGGCCACACCAGTAGTACCGGTCATCAAACCTAATGGGCAAATACGACTGTGCGGAGACTATAAAATTACCATAAATCCATGCATCCAGGAATATCAATATCCATTGCCTCGTGCAGAGGAATTATTTGCCAAATTAGGAGAAGGTATCGAATTTACTAAACTTGATTTAACAAATGCATATCAACAAATTTTATTAGATAATGATTCAAAAAATTATACTACTATTTCTACTCATAAAGGGTTATTTTACTATAATAGACTACCATTTGGTATTTCATCCGGCCCTGCCATTTTTCAAAAAACTATGGAATCTCTTTTGGGGGTTTAGAAGGGGTAGTTTCATTTTTGGACGATATTCTTATTACAGGGAGTTCTCGAACAGAACATGTTGAAAGATTAAATACAGTTTTACAAATATTACAAGACTAGGGATTTAAAATGTCAAAAGAAAAATGTGTTTTTTTTTTTCAAAAATTTGTAAAATACTTAGGCTTTATTATAACAAAAGATGGATTGCATCCTTGTAACGAAAAAATTAAAGCAATAAAAAATGCAAAAAACCCACAAATATTACTTAACTTAAGTCTTTTTTAGGGTTAATAAATTATTATGGTAAATTTATAAAAGATCTATCCACTATTTTACATCCTCTTTACCAGTTATTGAGAAAAGACACCAAGTGGGTGTGGAACCTTAATGTGAAAAAACTTTTGAAAGTATAAAAAATAAATTAACGTCAGAAGACGTTCTGGTGCACTTTCAACCTAATTTACCTATTAAATTAATAGTAGATGCATCCGATGTAGGTTTAGGAGCAATGCTCTGTCATGTTTTTCCTAAGAAAGTAGAAAAGCCATTGGCTTACGCTTCTCGAACCATGTCAAATTCTGAGAGTAAAATGTCTCAAATTGAAAAAGAGGCTGCTGCCATTATTTACGGATTATTTAAATTTAATCAATACCTATATGGTACAATGATATTGAATATGTCAAATCTGAAAATAATAAGGCAGATTTTTTGTCAAGATTGCCCATAGACGAGGACGATGGCTTAAATTTTGAAACTTTTCAAAGAGAATATTTTTGTTTTTTATGTAAAAATGATGAATTTCAAATTAAATTCAACAATGTATATGATAATACAAAAAGAGACAAATTTTTACAAAAAATAATTAAATCTATAAAAACAGGGGTTTGGCCAAAATTCTCACAAGAGGATAAAGAAATTTTGCCATTTTTTCGTAGAAAAAACGAATTTTCAATTAAATCAGACTGTCTTATTTGGAATAACAGACTAGTAATACCGGAAAATTTACGTAATGCAATTTTGGAAAAATTACATAATACTCATCTTGGCATCGTTAAAATGAAGGGTATTGCTAGAAGTTATTTCTGGTGGCCAGACATGGACAAAGATATTGAAAATTTTATAAAAAAGTGTGACACTTGTATCCTTAATAGTCCTAGTCCTGAAAAATCAATACTTTCTCCATGGCCTTTGCCGGAAAAGCCATTTGACAGACTACATGTAGATTTTTGCGGTCCATTTTTAGCCAAAATGTTTTTTATTATTGTCGATGATCATTCAAAATGGCTGGAATGCTTTATTGTTATTTCATTAGCAAGTCCATCTATAATAAACATATTAAGACGCCATTTTTCTATTTTTGGTATACCAAAGCAGTTAGTTTCAGATAATGGCACTACTTTTACCTCTGAAGAATTTCAGAAATTTTTAAAAAATAATAATATTACACATTTTTTGTCACCACCCTACCATGCTCAGTCAAATAGGCAGGCAGAATCCGGTATAAAAATCATTAAAAATGCTTTAAAAAAACTAGTATTTGATAATAAATCTTCAGATATTGAGTATCTGTTATGCAATTTCTTATTCGATTATAGAAATTCGATACACTCCACCACTGGTGTTACTCCTTCCGAATTAGTTTTTAGACACAAAGTTAATACCCGATTTAGTTTATTATTACCACCTAGCAGTTTAAAAACAAATGTTTTATGCAATCAGGCTAAACAGGTTGCGTCATATTCCGGGAATAGAAGTCAATTTTTAAAAGAAGGGGATGAAGTTATAGTTAGAGACTATAAATTAAATAAAATTTTGTGGAAAAAGGGGTTGTAAAAAACATCTAGGAAAAAATGTTTATTTAGTTTTTATACCAGAATTACAAACCGAATGGAAAAGACACATTAATCAAATTAAGCCTTATTTGCATAACGCATTACCTGTGCAATCTGATATTTCTAACGAAAAAGTATCAAGTAATGTAGAAATGACTGTTAGACCAAAAAGAAATATTAAAATTCCTCAAAGATATGGCATTTCTACAGAATAGTTTTAATTGTATAAATAAAATATTTTTTTTGTAAATTTGTAATTTAAACTAGTTAAGGTAAAATTTTGTAAATAGATTTGGATGTGAAAATGTATAAAACTATTATAGTATATGCACATATTTTAAAATTTTCCAGGGAGGAAATGTTATATATAGGTTAAGTTAACAGGATAGTTAACCGTAAGGTAGATATTAAGGACTTATTTACTTGTATATAAAAACCAAGAATGTCTTTTTATGTTTAATCCTTATCTGATATAAAACTACATCAAACCTGTTAACATTTTTGTACATTATTCTATCAATAAACGCAGTTTGAAATAGCAAGAAATATTATTTATCTCCGAGCAAATTTAATAAAATAAAATATTTAAATTATTTGGAAATCAAACTATTTCCATACATAACAATTATGTTGACTACACAAGATGTAATTCGCCCCTTAAAGACAACCCAGCAAAAGTGATTTGGAACAATTAACTTTCACCCATTTTTTTACTAATAATATGAACTTTACTGAAAATAGAAACCATATCGGATAACTTAAAAGAAAAAAAGTGTACAGCATAACTGACAAATACGATTATTTTGTTTTAAATGATTTCCACCGCCTAATTACCGTTAAAACTAGTATTTAAAAAAATAAATAAATGAAATATTTATTAACCATAGGAATGAGTAATTCATACATGTTGTGCCACTTAAAACCAATATTTTCTTATAAAAAAATATTGCCAAAACTACTTGACTTAGGTACAGGGTAATCTTAAGGAAATGTTTAGGTATTTAAAACCTAAACCAATGATAAAAAAAAAAGAAAAAATAATGAAGTCTTCATTTAAATTTGAAATTTTTTGAGGTTTTTATTTTTTTGCCACTGTCTCCCGGACAACCTGTAAATTCAAAATACATTTTAATATTAAAATTTACAATTATGATCTATTAGGTAATGGCCTTTTCAGGCAAAAAATATGTTTGATGTTAAATTATGGTATTCATAGAAATAATTTTAAACCAATTTTAATTTTTAAAATATTTTCAATAAAACGCAGAAAGCTATTTAGTTTATGTTGACTCCACAAAAGGTAATTATCCCCTTAAAGACAACCCTGGAGAAGTGTGAAAAATTATTTTTTTACCGTTTTTTTTTAATTTTTTACTGATAATATAAACTTAACAGGTAATAATAGAAACCATATTTAATAACTTTGTTTTTGAAAAGAAGTAATAAACTTTACGACATAATTGACAAATACGATTATTTTGTTTTGGATGATTTCCACCGGCTACCATAATTATTTACGTCGAAACCAGTATTTTTTGAAATAAAAAATTAATAAAATATTAACTTAGGTATAGGTGAATCCATACATGTGGTGCCACTTAAAACCAATATTTTCTTGAAAGTCAAAACGAATATTATCTTTTAAAAAATAAGTAAAATATTTACCTAGGTATAGGTTAATCTATACATGTTGTGCCAGTTTAAATCAATATTATCTTAAACAATAAAAATAAAAGTATTACTTAAGTATAGGGCAATCTTAAGGTACTAAGAACCTAAACCAATGATTAAAAAACAAACTCAGTAGGTTTCATTTAAAATACGAAACTTTTGGAGGTTTCTTTTTTTTTTTGTTTGCCACTGTATTTTCGACAACATGTAAATTTAAAATATATTTTATTTTTAAAATGTACAAATATGATCCATAAGGTAATTGCCTGACCACGCCAATAGCAATTGAAAAAATGGTAACATCATGGAAAATGTCTTAAATTTTCTTAATATTTTTCCCAAAGAAACTACAAAATTTTTAATTTTTTAATTATTCCTGGCTCTATATCTACAAAAAATAATAATACATTTTTTTATGTACAATAAGTAGATGAGCTTTGTAAGACTTTTGACCAACAATGTTAACTACAAAAAAATCACATGATTTTAAGAAATTTTAAAAAACTATTAAAGCTCTCCACAACAAAACATCATTTATCCAAATTTGCAAAAATGTATTCTTTAAAAACTCAGTAATTAAAGTTTTTTTTAATTTTTATAGTTACATAATATGTAGATATTTAAAAGGTATTTAATTGTTTCGTATTAAAAACTCTTTTAGCACTGCTGTATTCTAACCGGTAAAGTTACCAAAATTATTATCTCATTTAAATAATATAATTCGGGAAATTTTCTATCTGGAAAAGCCACTCTCCAGTTAATATCCAGGGATTTATAAGGATTACATTATTCTAATGTCCTATTTATAGAAATGAAGATTTAGCTTATATGGGATGCATAAGTTGTAGATTATAAAATTGGATGAGGACAGATTAATATGTTTATATCATAACGAGAGGTATAATTTAAATTAAAACTTAAACAAAAACCTCTTATTGTAAAAATGTTACTATTTTCCTGAAAGGCACTCCTTAAGAATGAAAGGAAAATTTCGCTAAGCGAAGTAAAGGAGTAAAATCCTAGAGAAAAAGGAAATGTATATTGTACTAAAACTAATACAAAAAACTTAAGGAGGTTATTTGCTGTTTAAAATGTTTCCAATAGGACACTCTGATTACGTAATCTAGCGACATCTAGTATTCTTTACAAATGGCTTTTTATATACTACTGGTAAACGTAATTCACCATTCTGACAGATTTTTTTTACAAAATACTATCTTGCTTTTATAAAAAGTAGGCAAAAAAACAATAAAAAATATTTTTAAATGGTCTTGGTAACCATAGACTTCAATAAGTATTTTTTTAAATAGGTTTAGTACAACCATCTCACTTAGTTGCTGAAAAATTTCTCTCAGCATGTTATATAAATAGAGTGTTGTAAAAATACTTTAACATATTTAAACCCTAAAATTCTTGTGTGATAATAAATTAAATAAAAAACGATATAGTTTTTAAGAAAACGTCAGCAATTCTTAAACGTCGAAGAAAGAGTCCAAATACCAGCAATTTAAGAGTAAAATTAAATGTTAAGTTATCGACATTTAGGATTTATCTACTTTAGGATGTCGGTAGTAATTGATTTTGGTAATGATTATTGTTACTATAAGGTAAAGATGTCGCTAGGAGAAGAGGGTAGGATTCAGGCTTTTGGGTTTCCGAGGTTCGGTTCAGGATTTTGGGTTTAAACTTTCCATACTAATCTTGGAGAGATTAAATATAACCCATATTACTTCTTGACCCGGTATAATAATCCCAAGGGGAATTTTATACCCCCGGGCTTTAAATAATTTTAAAGGGGCATTAAATAGATTCTAAAAACATGTTTGCCAAAATTTGAAACCCCCAAATAAAGCTATTTTAAAATAAAAATTATTTAACCCCTATATGATTTTAGGTTGTCTGCGAGGTGTTGCATGTCTGTCTAACCAGAACTACGCCCATACTTTTAGAGTTATTTGAAATATATTACACAAGCATCAATAAAGAAGAAGGAAACACTGTGAAGTAAAACATACACAAAATTGTAATTTTTTATTTTGATCCTTATAGGGATTTACATAAATTTTAACCCTTAAAATGTATATGTATGGGGGTGATTCCAAGAGGGTGGTCCTCAAAGGGATACTTTCTTCTAACTATCTGAGCTGCCATTTGTGCTGTTAGTATACTGCCAAAATTTTAATACCTTATTGTAAGATAAAATACAGACATGCAACACCTTGCAGAAAACCTAAAATCATATAAGGGTTAAATTATTTTTATTTTAAAACAGCTATATTAAGGGGTTTCAAATTTTGCAAACATGTTTTTTAGAATCTATTTAATGCCCCTCTACCTCATTTAAACTGATAATATTATTTAAAATTATTTAAAGCCCGGGGGTAAAAACTACCCCTTTGGATTATTCTACCGGGTCAAAAAGGAATATACGTTATATTTAAGCTCTCCAAGATTATTATGCAAAATTTATACCCAAAATCCTAAACCGAACCTCGGAAACCCAAAAGCCTGAATCCTACCGAGAAAAGCTAAATTTATAGATTGACGTTTTCGTTACTGATCGCCGTTCGACTTTCTTTAAGTGACAACGTTAGGTGGCAAACGAAAACATAAACGTCAATCTATAAATCCAGCCTAATGGCCTGGAAGATTTCACTTATTAAAAAGTTTTTCCCTTTTAAACAAGAGTAAAAGAGAAGTTTTAAAGTAAAGCAACAACAGTGTCTATTTTATTATAAAAGTGTGAGTTGCAAAGTTAATCCGCCCAGCAAATAGTAAACAATAAAAACGTTTTTGCTCGAGTGGGAAAATTAAGGACATTTTAAGCATATTTTTTATTTGAAGGTAGATCAACCCTTATTTAATTATTTTTTCTCACTACAATTTGTTTCTACTATAGGGCTTTTAATAAATTTTGCAACTGAAAATTAAAAAAGTAATAAAATGTAATAGTTTACCACTATTCTGTATTTATATCGTTTGTTACTTTGATTGTCTGTATGTAAGGGCTAATTTTGGAAAATACTAAATCAATCATAAAAATTATTTTACAATCAGTAAGCTACACTATTAAGGACTGGGATAGGCTATATTTTAATATATTTAAACAAAAAGTCCTTAGAAAAATAATGGCACATGTATATGAAGTCAGCGGAAAAATATAACTAACGCCCAACGAAGTAGGCACGGGTCGGCTAGTTGTGTATAAAAAGGACGTTTGGCAACATCATAAGAAAAGCCGTCTACCGCCACAGTATTTATATTGTAATCGGGGACGTAGCACACGAGCAAAAAGAGATACATTTTCAAATTTAAAAAAGTGTTTGAGTTAAAAAACATTACTGAATGTATCTCTACAGTGCCCAAGAAATCACCCATTTCAATATATTAAAGTATATTCGTAACACCCTGTATAAATGGTGCTTATCGTATCTATTTGATCTAATTAAATACATTTTTAGGCCTATTAACATATGGCCATAGCATAAAATCTCTTAGTAAGCCAACTAAAAGCAATTTTTAAACAATTATTTGATGAGTTGGGGTAGATCCAATCTGCTGTTTTCAAGATTTACTGGAAATTGTGTTATATTCTAAATACGTATGTTTAGTTTAGCTTTTATTCATCAGCTTTGTGTTAAATCAAAACATAACTCTTTTGCTTCGTTCTAGGTCCTGTAGTTATTTTTTAAAAAAATACAATATTTAAGCTTTAAATTATTATTAAATTTTAAATTATTGTTTTTATTTTTTCCTTTTGCAATAAACATCACATAAATTAATTAAACCTAAAAAAAAAACAGCTGATTTTAATACTTCGGTTTAACTTGACTAACTATGGGTTTTACCTGGGTCAGCAGTATCCAACCCGAGTTAGAAATCCGATTAATCTATAAACCAAGTAGAAATTGACCGATCATTTTTTGAACAGTTTTTCAAGGCTCGGGTATAACCCTAAATCAATTTTTGAAAATCTTAAAGTGCCTCTTATAAGAATAGTTTATTAACAATCCGCCATTGTAGTTTTCAGAAAATTGTAGGAAAATACTTTATGTCATCAGCATAAGCTATTTGAAAGGCATAGGTAACTGCGTACTTTACTTTGCTGATAAGTTTATAACTTTTATTATCAGTGTTTGGAGGGAAATTTATTGTTATGTAAGTGAGTTTTTCTAATTATATTAATATAAGATAGTAAGATATTTTGAGTAATACATATTATATTTATGTCTAAGCTTGGCCTAAGAGTTTTGTAAATAAATAAAGGTCTGGCCACACATAACCTTACCAATGCCGCACCAAGCCCGGATTCACAATGATATAGGAAAGTGGGACAAAATAATGTCGAAAAATTTTAATGAATTTTCATGCCCTCAAAAATATATAAAGCAGTTTTGTCAAGCTGAGTCTATTGTTTTATGTATGTATATATTCTTTTTAAATAAAACAGATTTTCCTACCTATTTCTGTTTCTTTTTATTTAAAGTTTAAGTGTAGTATAGGTAAAACTATGTAACCTTATTTAAAGGTTTATTTTACGATCAGGATTAATTTAAAACGTAGTATAACACACTCATATTACTGCAAATTTATTAAATACAAAACTTTTAACACTGCATCCCCCTACATTTGCCCAGCGAGACAGTTGTTTTAAAAAGAACAGACTTTTGGTAAAATAAATACCTGTATTAAAATAAAGTAGTTATTTGTATGTATTAAAAAAATAAAACGATATTGAAGCAGGAGCAAATATGTATTTTACTGACGTGGTGTTAAGTTATAATTAATATGATTTCAAAATCATTAAAATTAAAAATACATATATGCATGTAAGGTTAATTGTTTTCGAATTAACCCAAAAACAAATAGAAAGCTTTATAGAAAGTCTAAAATAGGCTCTTGTCCTTACAATAAAAACAACCTCTAGGTAAAAAAATAAAATAGAAAAAGGTGTTAAAAATTACGCTGCAAATCTTAAAAAACATGCCTTTTTTAAATTTTAAAACACAAAAGTTTATATGGTTTAAAAGCTAAAATTAAAATCATTGTAGGATATACAGGGTGATTCCAAATCGCAAATATATATAACTTCAAAAACCAAAAAAATAAAAAATAAAAAATATATATTTTGAAACTATCTAACAAGAAATCAAGTAAATAAAAATGTATTTTTTTTCTGTTGATTACGGTTTCTAAAAAAATTAAGGTAAGCTTTTATTTAATATAATTTTAACAGTGTGATAAAAAAGTATTTTTTAATGCTTTACAAAAATCGCTTTATGATTTACAAGAAGATTGTAAACTACAAAAACGTTATTTTGGCGAATAAACAGAAATACGGTTATAAGTATTTAACAGCATAAAAAGGTAAATTTGTTTTCTTTTTAATCGCTACATTTTGTGTATATGTTTATGGACACTTCTGCGTATTGTTACTTAACTTAATAATGTTTGCACATAAAAGTAAAATAAATTATTTATGCAAAAAATTATTTACTTTAGATTAGACCTAATTTTTTTCAGTAATCATGAGCGATATACAAAAACAACTGTTTTGGGCTTTTTTACTTTTTAATAACGTAGTTTCAAAATTAATTTTTTAATTTAGTTTACCTACTTTTTTGCATAATATTACAATAGGGTGAAGCAAGAATTTTTATATTTAAATGGCCTTTTAGGCGAAATAGTTGCCTTGGTTCAAATACCTGTGCAAACTCTCATTTAAGTCGTACTTTTAATTTAGCTGCCAAAACGACCAAAATTTTTAACTATGTACTTACCATAATTTGGTAAAAAAGCTGCATTGTCATTTAAGTGTCTTCAAAACAAATTTAAGTATATTAAAGTCTAAACTATAGTATATACACTACAAATTAACAAGACTTTTAAATTATTTGCAGTTAAACAAAAAGATCGCTAAATTAAAATTTTATTAAACTAGGATGGCAAGCTAAATATGTTAAAAAAGTATTTCATAATATATTTGCTTTTTGAGAGTTTAAATTTAAATAAAATAATGTTTGGCTTTCCTTTAGAATAAAGATGTTTAATAAAGATTTTAAGAAAATTAAACTTTTTATATACGAACTATTCTGTCGTTGCATAATATAAAAGTTAAAATTATTTTAAAAAATATTGAAATATTTATTATGAAATAATTATATTAATTTGAATAATATAAAAATTTAATTAGTTTTTTTATAACATAAATTTAAATCATTATTTTATGTTAAATATTTTAATAATTTATTTCGTTTGAAGTAATCTTAACTTTTATTATATTATGCAAGGACAGAATAGTTCTCTATAGTATAGTATATAAAAAGTTTTATTTTCTTAACATCTTTAATAATCATCTTGATTCTGGAGAAGAGGCAAATATTATTTTGTTTAAATTTTAACTCCAAGAAAACAATAAAATATTTTCTTTGACATATTTAGCATGCGATCATAGTTTATTAAAATTTTAATATAACGATTTTTTGCCCTAAAATATTTTTGACATCCTGTTAATTTGTAGTGTTAATAATTATTAATACGTTAAATATCATTTACCTATTTTTTTGTAACCTAGTAATATCATTTACTTTGTGGTATAAATAAATATGAATTTAATTTAATTTAATTAAAGTCCAGTTGCAGTTTGGCATCATCATCTCAAGCCGTAAGGGGCCTATCTAGTCCTGCCTAAGGTTAAGTGGCGTGTTGAGTGATACCCAAATAAACAAATGACAAATGATGTGCGTCCACAACTTCTATGCGTTTTTATATTTTCTTTTGTATAAGGCTAATAAAAATAAAATATTTTTGTCGTTTTTGCGTTTTATATTTCAGTTTTTAATTTAAAAAAATATAACCAACCAAACTGCTTATGTCTGGACCATATAAAGAGAATGGATTTTTTTAAATTAGGTAATTTATATTTTTATTTGCAATTTTGTAGCAACAATATCAAATCCTTATTTGAAAAACAATAATATTTAGACCAACAAATTTTAGGTGAAGGTTTTAAAAATGTATCTTAAAAATTAAGAATTTAAATTCAAATTGTTTCTGTCAGTCTGCGAGCAAACTTTTCTAACACCCTGTATTAAACTTTTTAATATGATTTTTTACGCCCCAGTTGTCAACTTTTTTCCCTTTTATTTAAATTTATTAAATATTTTGTTAAATAAAATGTGTTAAAAAGTAATAAGAAAATAGAATAAAAGTAATTAAAGGAATATAGCAAATAAAATAAAAATTTTATTTTCTCTTGAAATAGTATACTATTGCGGCACATCTTAAAAAAAAGCATTATCGATAAAAAGTGACAATTTATAGAAAAAAGATTACACTAAAAACTTAATAGAAACAATGTATACATTAAAACTAAATAAATTAAAGTGTATTAGTTGTTTTCGGATATAATCAATATAATAGCAAGATACTCTTAAAAATTAATAGCCCAAATAAAAAAACTATACTTTAAAAATAATTTTGGAAAAACAAACTAATACTTATTATTTTTTTAGAAATACCAAACTTTATTGGTCCCATTACAAATGTTACCATTGCACTTGGCAGAGAAGCGGTATTGGAATGTGGAGTTGATAATTTATCAGCATTTAAGGTAAGGACTATTATTTTTTAATCAACAACCATAGGCGCAATTTGGAGGGGGAAATTAGACAAAATTAGCCCCCAAAATTCCCAGTATCCAATCCGAAACTTATGTGACTAAAACCTAAAAGCGATAAGAGAAAGCGAGTTTTATGTCAATAATGGCTCTTTACCTAACTGTAGGTTATTTTTGTGGCAGTAATGACAAATAAATCCCTTTATTTTTTCTAATTTTTTGGAAAGTCTCGAAGCTTGCCTCATACGGGACTACCAAGACTCCAGCCCCCAAAAACCGATGCAAATTGCGTCTATGTCAACAACATTATAACATTGACATTAAATACCAAGAGCAATATTCTTAAACAGTTGAAAAAAAAGATTTACGTGAAAAAATCTGTTAAAACGAAAAGAGAAAATAATTAGAATCAGCTAAACAGGTAAAATATAAATTTCTGTTTATTTTATGCCAACAGCTTTAAATAATATTAAATTTTAAAAATATACATTAATTAATTACATTATTAATAAAGAACATGTGTAGAGCATTAGAATTCTTAAATAGATTAATTGTTTTTGCCCTGGGCCAGTAATAAAATTGACTTTATGATAATAACACTTTTAAAACCTTTTTCTTGACGAGTCTACCATGAATAATTTTACCGCCATATATGGAAGCGGCGCTTTAACCCGGCCTGTCAATGTAAAATGTTTCGAGTGTCGGACTAGGCAAACGTGTCACCTTTTTGTCGGACAAGTTTACTGCAATGTTAAACATGTAGTTTTTAAACATTGCGCCAGAAATTCTAGGTATTTCAGTCACCAAACCGTAAGACCCGTAGACATATTTTAGGTTTTAGATTGAGCAGGTTTCGTAACTGAAACCTTTCCGATTTTCATTATAATGTTTAAAGATTCCATGTTAAACATAGTAATAAACTTGTCCGACAAAAAAGTGACACGTCCGTTCCACCTGAAACATTTGACATTGACAGGCTGGGTTAAAGCGCCGCTTTCATATATGGCGGTATGAATATTTGTAGTAGACTCGTTAAAAGGACCCCTTTAAAAGGTTTTAAAAGTGTTATTATCATGAAGCCAATTTTATTTCTGGCTCAGGGACTACCAGATTATTTAATTTTATGATGTTTGGTTTTTGCCCCTATAATGCATTCTATAGGTAAAGTATAAAATAATAATCACACATTCTGTATAAACATCTGTTACAATACCTGTAACATATAGCTATAATGCTGTTACCGCCCTTAAAAGATTGGCAAAATCTTTATTTTAATGATTAATATTTGTTTTGCTTAGTTTATTGAAAAAACAATCCGGCTCTTAAATGGTAAATAGTGTATTTTATGTGTATATATTTAAAGTTTTTGAAAAATATGTTTGAAATTTAACTGTAATATCTGTTAATTAGGTATAGGGAGAAAAAAATATTTACTCTTATTAAATTAGCTGTTATTACGACTTTCACATTTTACACTTAAAAATAATTTAAGTAAAATATAAAAAATACATGTAAATTAAAATGTTAGCCATTGTTTAAAATTGATAAAATTATTTTTTATGTTTAAATATAGCCGCCAAACTTAGGTTTAATTAAGATTATTTTTCGTGTTAACCGTATTCATCGGAGTGGTTTAAACCGCATTTGAAATGGCAATATACATATGACAAGTAGATAGAGATAGGTATTCAAACGTTCTTTAAATGCTTTGAACCGTATTAACACGAAAAAACGCCTTAAATGTCATAATGTCATTTCTAATTTTTGAATGAATTCGCGAACATTCTCACGACTTGTAAACACAACACACTCGAAAAGCTACCATAGACGAGTCAATACGGCGTAGAATGCATCGACATGTATTTTTGTAAAAACTAAAAAGGTCAGCATTTTTACGGTCGTTTCCGATTAAGTAAACCATTGGATAAATGACATTGGTCAAACCTGTTCCTCAAGCAAATTAAATTAAATTTAATGCGATCGTGGGTTCTATTTGTACGAAATTCACGGTTTTGGTAATTGTTTGAAAAATGACAGTAAGGTAAAAGTGCTGATAAGTATAAAAAAAATAGGAGGACTTAAAATGAAATAAATATTTGCTAAAATATTGTGATAGTGTTTCTTCAGTGATTTGCGTTATAATTTTTTTAATTAAATAAAATAATTGAAAAAATACTGCAAAAGTAAGGTCAGATGTTTCTCATTTATTTGTTTGCTTTCTTAGTCAATGTATATACTTTTCTTTGTTAAATTTAATAGGTTGTGGAAACCGGATCATATGCAACCGATAAAATCTAGGACGAATAGCATAACATTAGTTTCAATGCGACCCATTCAATCGGATTCGATTGTTACGATGTACCCTTACTCATAAATAATCAGATTATAACTCGTTTTTCTTTTTGTTTTACTTTGCCCATATAGAAATAAGCCGCTTTATATGTTTTTTTTGTGTAATACATAATAGTGCCTTAATATTTGATTTTTTCTTCTTCAGTTCAAATGTTAACAACAATTTGTATAAGAAAAAGTGTGGAATGTTTTTATATTAATCTGAAAGGTTTGTATTTTGGTAACAAATAATATTTTATTTTTAAAATCTTTTTGCAACAAGCCTAAAAGTAAACAAAATTTAAGATGGATTATCAAAAATACATCAAAAACAATATTTCTGTTTTTGGGCTCATTTTACTTGTAAAAAGTAGGCAAATATAGTTTTTTTTTATTAATTAGCTGCTACTATCTGCAACTTTCTAAAAATTTTAATTTTTAGTTACGAGAGGTCCCTACAACACAAAAAACCATATAACAAATTTAAAAAACACATTTAATTACCGAAATTTGTTAGTTTAAATAATAATTTTATTTAACTTGTATTTGGTATTATTGTTACGTAATTGAAAATAATTGGTACAGTGTGTCCGACATATTGATCGCGAATAACTTTAAACAAAATGAAGATAATAATATCTGGTTTCTAAAAAAACTTAGATTATTTAAAAGTTTTTTCATCTTCTCGCCTTTTGGTTGCAGTATTCCGCTAACACAAAAACAAAATTGTAACTTTGTTATTGTAAATGGAACATATTCACATTCAATCTTTTTCTTTAAAAACGACAACGACAATGAAAATTTGCTTCATACAAGGTTTACTAAATAAAAATTGCAGTAAGTCTAGTTTGGTTTTTTAAAAACTTATGGTAATATCGCAAAACCTACGGCAAAAATACGGCAGCAAAGCTACCGTATTTTTTTTTTTTGTAATGTATGTAGCAAATTTTTATTGTCAAATAATAATCCTAAGTACCATAAATTCAATTTTTTAAAGATCAATATTTCCATTAAATAAGGAAAAAACCATAGTTTAGCTTATATTTTTAAAAGGGGAAATATTAAACTTTAGGACGGTAAAAAAATATACACGGTGTTGCATCTAAAATAACAAAGTTTTCCTATATCGGAAAACCGGCAATTTTGTTTTTGTATTATTAAAATGTCAAAACCAAATGGCAAGGATATAATAAAAAAACTTTACAAAAATCTAAGGCTTTCTGCGAAATTCCCATTTCAACTGTTAAAAAAATCCTATGTATAGAGGACACTTACTTATAAGCATGCGTATTTGAAGTTATAAAAAATCCTAAGAAAAGTGATTTTTTGGGAACGTCCCGAACGCATTGTGGGGCGTAGTGTGACCACTTATGATTTTAAGTGAATTTAAATATTTAGTTTAAGTGTCTCAACCTGCGTTTATCATAGCCCGGTAGGGAGAATATCACGAAGTATAAATTTGGTGAGTGTTACAACAATATTATTTTTCTTGTCGAAGAAGTAATCAAATTTTATAATATTATTTTTATGATGTATTTTTGTCGGCTTTTTAAAATTAAAACTCAGTGGTCCTTTGCAACACCCACGTATACACTTTATTTTACTTAGTCTTATTTTAAGCCAGCTAAAAATAATATAAAACAAAGTTTAATTTGCCATTGGCTACGAAAATCTAAATGAAAATAAAAATACCTCATGCGAAAATTTATTTTTCGTTCTGCATGAAAAATAAATTCTTAATTTGCTTATTTTAAAAACTGGGATAAATAAAACAAAAACAGAAAAAACAGTTTTATATTGGCATTAAAGCTGTTTTAGGGTTTTTAATTTCCGACGTTATTACTAAGATTAGTAAACGTTTTTTGGTTAGAGGTATATTTTCGGTTAATTAAAAAATAAAATCTTGTTCTTATCTTTAAACAAAAAACGTTTATATTTTTTACCAAACAATTTTAGGCACAAATGTTATAAATTATTTAATTAAATCAAAGGGATACTATAAAATTATTTTAGCTTCTTATGCAACACTTTATGTATCGTATTACTATAAGAGAGATGGGACAGAGGTAATGGCTGTGCATTATTTATACAGTATGTCCCAGGATAGGTGTAACAAGAGGACAAATTGCCCAAAAATTTGGAATAAACCAGCGTCCTCTTATTAGACAAGTTTCGTTGTCCAGCGGTAGGATATTAAATCCTTGCCGTTGATGCCCTACTGAAATCGCATTCCGCTGAATACAGGCATCGATTGTAGCGGGGTGGCTATGTATGTTAAAGCAAAAGGACGCTGGACTCCCTGCTGTCTCGGCGTACTCGACCACAGCCTCACTGTAGTCCCGCTAGAGGCAGGCTGAAAGAATACGTCCGGCTGTTTCTATACTATCCACCACGGCGCGACTCCGCAGACCGGTCTTCGCCTGCCGTACAGTGACTCCTCAGTGAGGCTGTACCGAGGTCGTGGGGAATTTGCCTTTGAAACTCAGCGCCCGCCTACTAGCACGGATGTGCGTTGTCCAGCGGTGGGATACTGGTCCGGCGAGTTGTCAGCCTGCCGCTGGACATCGAACTTGGCTAGTGAGAAGGACGCTGATTTCCTGTGCTATTCACCGCGATCTCGATGCGGTATGAGGAGTGCACAGCTCTGAGGAGGTGGCTGGATGGTCGTGATGGCGGGACGTTCCCTAACTGCTGTCTTTAAAGGGAAGGTAAATATTTTTATTATTACACACCAGGACAGTAAGGGAATTTTTCCTTTTTGCTTTAACATACATAGCCGCCCCGCTCCCAATCGATGCTCGTGTTTACTGAATGCGATTTCAGTAAGGGCATCAGCGGCGGGATTTAACTATCCTACCGCTGGACAACGAAGGCTTGTGCTAATGAGAGAGGACGCTGGTTTTCCTGCTATGTCACCACGACTCGATGCAGCCTCACTGGGTTTGTAGGCGGTGGATAGAGGCGCAGGACGTTTTCTTTAACCGGTCTTCGAGGGAGTAGATATCTTTATTGCTACAGACGTGGAATTTTCTTTTTCTTTAGCATAGATAACCACCCGCTACAGTGATCGTTTGAATGCTTTTCAACAGAGCATCAACGGCGAGATTTAATCTACCTGGACAACGAAACAGGACGCTGGTTTCATGCTATTCACCACGACTCGATGCAACTTCACTGAAGGTACTAATAGGCTGAGCATCAAATGATCGTGAATAGCAAGAAAGCAGGACGTCTCTTTAACTGTCTTTAAAAGGAGTGAAATATTTTTGATATACACCGAGACGATTTTCCTTTTTGCTTAATATATATATATGTAATATGTATATGTATATATATATATATATATATAAATATATATATATATATATATATATATATATATATATATATATATATATATATATATATATATATATATATATATATATATATATAAATTGTTGGGGGAAGTTTATCGGAGTTTGCGGTCTGTGGATTAGTTAAAAGAAACTCCTTTTGCTTAAATACCTCTATATTTCGCCATTGCTCAATAGCTTCCTCAGGAGAAGTAAACTTACAAACAATGACAAAGAAAGGACACATTAAAAGCAATATACATAATAAAGTTATAGTTAAAAAACTAAAATGACATATAAAGAATGCATAAATACTGACTAAAAGAAAAAAACTTACACACAGAAATAAGTCATTCACACACTTAAAACCATACAACACGCCAACATGGTAATGTAAATTAAAATAAAATATCCTGTAATATAAATATACATTCTCTGAATGACAAAAGCATATTAAAAATTCGTAAATAGCTTATCTTTTTTAAAACAAAATAAAAAACACATTTAACACATTATAATAGCCAACCATATACAGTGTGGGACAGTTACATACGATTCAAAATATAAGAATAAATATTACTAAGTTGACTAGTATCTCGATTTGTAGTTGATAGAATGTTTGCTTTGTCGTAATGTGGCATCATTTCAAAAGGAATAACCTACTCTTGTAGTTGCTCTGCTTATCTAAAAATCTTAACGATTATCATAATCTTCCCAACCATCTTTAAAATTAAAAATATTTTTTAAAGAAAAAAATTTTTATATTTCATGTGCAGTCTAGAAATATGCAAGTAAGTGTATTTTATGTTTTTTTTCTTAACAACTTAACAGTATCCAAAAAAATTAGGAGCTAAAACAGCCCTATTTTTATTGCTTTTAAGTGGTATATTTTTGTTTAAGTAACGCTTGAGTCGCCATTAAAATAAATAAATATAATTAGGTTAGATTAGAATTTAATTCAATAAAAAACATTTAAAAATTGGATAAGGAATATTGAAAATATTGATAAAAAAAAACCGTTTTTTTTTACCTTGTATCTGATAAGCAGTGCAAATTTTTTTTTATATTTTTTAAGTAGAATCCGTTCTTAAGTTTTCTTAAACAACATTCTCTACCATGTAATGGGTGCAACGAAACATTATCACCCAGCCGCTCTTTTCCTAGTTTTCTGCTCTTGATAACCGGACAGTAGGCCGCGATTCATTTTAGCTCTAATCTGACTCGCTCGTCATGACAATTGGTGGCCCTAGGGGGCCTTTTAGTAACCAGCCACGCCTCTCTACCGGCGTCATGGCGCTCTTTTCTGCGGATTTCCAGGTCTTTAATGGCATTTGTTTTTATTGTCTTAGTTGGATTAAACTAAGTCATATAAACTTTGTTTAATTCATCAAAAAAAAAAAAAAAAATGGCAAAGGTGCCAGTACTTGATCAGTTGCATTCACCGTTAATTGAAGGCAGTTCATTACCTTCCTTGAATCCGGTAAAACCATTTCATATTCCGTGTTTAGACCCGACTTTGAGTAGCTCTGCGCACTTTTGCAGGTGCGCGCGGTCAATTCTGTTTGCAAAGCGTGGTTAGGGGCTTGCCCCTAACCCCTGAAACCCAAAAATAGTTCGCGCCTACCTGCGTCAGTGCTAGGCCAAGTGACAGCAGAAGCGCGAGCTGCCCGCCGACGGCGCTGTGCTTGGCGCTTTAGCGTATGGTACCTTGCCACCACTGACCGCTGTTTAGCCGCTCCACTTACTGAAGTTGTTGATGTCATTAATCGATTCTTCTTTATAACCCCTGGCCTTCCCACACTATCCCTGCCGGCTAGATAGCCATCTTTCGACCCCGCCAGACCGAAAGTGGCCGAGCCCAGTCCCTCAGGTTCTTCTGGTTTCGGGTTTAGGTTGGTTTTGTTGTTGTTTTTAATTTTTTTGTTTATTTAAATAAATTCTTTGGTTTCCTTTAAAATAACTTTACAATTAATTGTTTTACAAAAGATATTTCAAAAATACTCTAAAATAACAGGAATTTATTAGGATCTTGCTTCCCCTTAAAAAGCTATTAGTTTGCCGGCTAAGGATAGTAAAATGTTAACACCGCACCCTTTAATAGGCTTTAAAACAAACAACTTAAAAATAATTAGAAAATTTCCGAAAGAAAGCTTAAATAATTGGGCCAATATCCCATAAGGTTCAAAATTTGAATTTTCTACAAAATCCTTAAACTGTCCTCCTCTGAGGAGCACCTAGCGCAAAAACTACCACTAATTAAACAACCATTAAGTAAAACCCCTTTTTAACCCTGAATTAAATGACCCAAACTAAATAAACCACTTTTTAAAACAAATACTGATAATATCCAATAAAAAAATTAAAATAATATAATAATCCCATTTTAAAATAATTACGAAGTCCTCCTAAACCCTACGGTCGCATCAAGAGACGGCTAAATGAACTAACTGAAACGCTACCTGGACTAAAACTAAGAATTCCACAACAAACATACTGTATATTAGGATGTCCGTTGTTTCCCAAACGGATTTCTTTTTAGCGATTAGCTGTTTTTAAGGCTACCAGGTGACTTATGCACACCCCTGTATTTTTAAATGTGTTATTTTTTGTTCTTTTTAGCAAAAGACAAAACAATCGGTAAATATTTTTTGCCAAGTAAATCTAGATACCCAATTTGATCAGCTAAATTACAAAATTGTGCTCCGTAATCCAAATCGCGTATGGATATTTTTGGATAATAACCTGTGTTTTTTAGTTAATAAAATAAAATTAAAAGAAAAGTTTAAAGCATTATTAAATAATGGGTTTATTTTAACTTAAAAGAAACAAGGGTATTTGAATTTTTCTTGAATAAAAATGATTTCTTTGGGATCTTTATGACAGCACAGCGTTGCTGAACTTCGCTGATCTCAGGAAAAGCTACATTCGCTATAAGTGTGACTGCAGCGCCAAACGAAATGTAACCTACTTTTGGCCATCAAGAGTATGTTTTTATTCGTATGTCAGTTTTAAAAAATGGTAAAATTTTTTTTTTTCATAATAACTTTTACATCCATCCAGATACTGGTTTTGTTCATGAGGGGTTTAAGGTAATTATATTTTAGGCAAAAATAGTCACTGCATTTTTTTTTTTAAATATTTTTGAAAATCTCCATTTAGTTGAGAACAAATTTAATTTTTGTTTTTTTTTGTTTGATGTACAATTTTCGGGTAAATAAATAGAAACCATTTTAGAGCATGCTAAAATTTTTATCTAATTAAAGAATAATTAATATTATTTGTTACTGTAAAATTTAATATTAGAAATACAAACTGACCATGTCAAAAAATAGTTTTATTTATTTACATCAAACAAAGAAAAGTTAAAAAACAAATTTGTTCCAAACTAAAAGGGAATTAAAAAAATAGAGAGATGCAGTTGCATAGCGTTTTTTTATTTACCTTACACCCTTCATAAACAACACTAGTATTTTTTTCTTGTATGCTAAAAAATGTCTTCTGGTGCAAAGGGTACGTCTGACAAATGTTTTAAAAATATCTGAATGAGTATAAAAGTAATTATAAAAAATCCATATTTAATAAAAAAATTACCACCTTGTAGTTTAAAAACTAAGATGTCTACGAGATATGTTTATAAAATTAATATTTTAAGTTAAAACAAATTATTTTTAATAAATATAGGGTTCTACAGAACGGTGTTTAGAAAATCTAAGGGCAGATTTTACATCAAAAAAAAAAGAAATAAGATATAAAATATAGGTCTGAACATTAATTGTTTCCCTATATAGGGTTTTAAACCTGTAAAATGTGTTTTTTTATAAACAAAGTGTTTCTTAACAAAAGCAAAAAAATTAAAGGTGATTGTCCACAAAAAAAACTTCATATGCACATATGTCCTAAACATCTTAGTTTTTGAACTACGGGGTGTTATTTTTTTTACAAAAATATTGTTTTTTATAATAACTTTTATACTTATTTGGATATTTAAAAACAAGATTGGAAGTTGCACCCTTTACACCAGAAGATATTTTTTAGCATTGTCATACAAGAAAAAATATATTTTTACCAGTGTCGTCCATAAATATTTTTAATAAAAATGGTACGCCACTGTATTTTCTAAAATTAGCTTTTTTAATCGCCGTTTAGTTAAGATGCCACAAAATGTCTTCTGGTACAAAGGGTGCATCTTCCAAATTTTATAAAAATATCTATATATGTTCATATTAAGTTTTTTCTTATTTTTTGGTGAAAAATCACGCCCAAAAATTTTTTGCATTTGTTTAAAAACACCCTGTATTGTCCTGTGTCCAAGGATGGGCTTAACTATACCTGTAATTTTTTTATATTTATTATTTTAAAAAGTTTTAATTTATAAAAGGTTTACTTTGTCTAAAATTCCTAAAGCTATAATTAAAATTACCCTTGAATATACAGGGTGGTTTAAAATCGTAAAAATATTAATTTGGAAATAAAAAAAATCGAAAAAATATAATTTTGATAAAACCTATTTACATACCAAAAAAATATTCAAAAATAATAACTTCTATTCATATTGGTTATTGGTTTTAGGAAAAATTAAGGTTAACGGAAAAAAAAATTCTTTTAAAATTCTGGAATAAAATAGTAATTTATGTAACAAGTGCATAAAGTAACACTTTTTTACGAATGGAAAGTTTAACAGTACGAGCCGTTAGGCGAGTGCAGCGATCCCATGAGTAAAAAAACACTTTATGCATGTGTTACATACTTTTTTCTACGACCGTATAAAAATTTTCAAATTACCATTTTATACATGGTTTATTTATCCAAGCCTATTAATTTAAATTTTTGCAACACAGCCATTATTTTGCAACAAAAAATCATAGCCTTTTAAAGAGACAATTATCCTTATCATAACTATGCATTGATTATTTAAATTTTAAAAAATCGTATGTACTTACTTTTATAAAAATAATACTAAAACATTATAAATTTCTTTGCAATTTCTTAGTCATCCAAATTCATTATTACTAATAATTTTCAATAATTTCTAATACATTTATTTG
Source organism: Listronotus bonariensis (assembly GCA_014170235.1). Classification (NCBI taxonomy): domain Eukaryota; kingdom Metazoa; phylum Arthropoda; class Insecta; order Coleoptera; family Curculionidae; genus Listronotus; species Listronotus bonariensis. The sequence goes on from JACEGR010000242.1 coordinate 46,295, forward strand.
CAAACTGAAGACGAAGAAATAATAACGAAATCAAAGGTAGCTTGACCGTTTGGTTCAGTTGATGTCACGTTTACTGTTACATTGCATAAATTAATATTTAAGTAGATTGTAGTAGGCATTGAAACAAAACACTAACTCAAGGTGTGAAAAAAGCTTTGAAGTGTTAAAAAAGTTACGTTTTTTAACGCTTTATGTAGTGTACTTAATTAAAGTAATGTTTTTTTTTAGAATAGGCGTTAAAACTAATTGCCTTATGAGATACAGGAAGATTAAAAATTACAAAAATGTTATTTTAGCAAATGAAAAAAAAACGTTTACTAATAATACTTATTTCAATTTTAATTTTAACTTTTGTTATAGAAATCATTATATTTTGGTACATTTATTATAACTTAACTAACTAAGTATAATGAATTATTTATGAAGGTAAAACCATTTATGTTTGTTTACATTTAATTTTTAAGTAATTATAAGCAATGGAAAAAAAAATATATAAAAAACTATTTTTGTTACTTTTTAATGCCTTTTTATAAAGTAGTTCAAATATATATTTTTCATTTTTCAAATTACTATTTTTTTAATTTTAAACCTTCTGTACATTATAGGGTAATTTTTATTAGAACTTTTAGCATTTTTACCAAAGGCAAAATTTTAATAAAGAATAACTTTTTCAAAACAATAACAATAAAAAAAATTTACAGGTATGGCCAAGTTATTTTTGGCATTAGAATAATAATAATTCACTAACCTGATGACATTTAATAAATCCAGGGGCATCTTATACAGCAACTAAGGAAATATTCTTATCATAAAAAAAAGGTTTGCCACTGTGTAAAGGTGTGTAGAATTTTTGTGCTTGTTTTTAGCAAATAAAAATACAGCTTTTAGGTCTTATAATTTTTCGTATCTTTTTTGGTTTAAGAGTAAAAAATAAAATACAATTAATTGCATGTTTTTAGACCATAAAGTAGGTTTTATAATTTTGTATTTGCAATTATTTAACTACAACGACAAATACTTATTTAATTAGGGTTTATATTTGGTCAAACAAATTTTACCTAAATAAGTATTTTTAAAAGCTTACAGTTTTTTAAACATTTAAGCATTCTCTATTTTAAAAACAAAAAAATTGCGGACTAATGTTTATATGAACTCTTTTAATGTATTTTTAAAAATTTATTCTGCCCTTAAATTTGTTCAAAAAAATTCTATAAGAGCATGTCTAAAAAAGATCTTTTAACATTTATTTTCAGTAGCAATTAGAAAACTTAAAACTTGTGTAATTAAATAAAGTAACTTGGTTGGGTAAACGGCATTCTTTATGGTGACAGGTAAAATACATCCTTTAACTTTCAAGGAAATTAAAAATCTACCCTCTTTCCCAAGGCTCGGCCATAAGTTTATTTAATGTTATAACAGAAGGCTAAAGTCAGAAATTTTAAAGACGCTGAAATTTTGTGATAATAAATAAACTTTAAAAAGAGTTTTAAGTGGGCAAAATTCCATTTTTTGAATCTGTAAATATAATAAAAGCAGAATGCTAAAAATAGGTTTAAACCTATTTTAACTTTAAAAAAGAGCACAAGAAAAGCAAAATTACTGCCTAATCCCATAATAAAAAGAAAAATAAAGAATTGTAATACATCAACAACAATTTAATGGAAGATATGTTCTATACTGGTTAGGCGGATTTAGGGCCGTACGCAGAAAGTGATTTGTGGGGGAGAGGAACAACCAAAAACAAAAAAAACTTCACCTTGGCGCCACCTTCAGCACACAATCCGTTTTTAGGAGGTCTTTTTGGGCTTCTGGGAGGAAGGGCGTACGGCTCTGAGCGGATTTACGTTTTTTGATAGTACTTTAAACTTTAAAAATTTTGAATGGAATAACACTTTTAATCTGAAATATCTCTAAAACGGTTTCTGTAGCAATATTTACCAAGTATACCCTTTTGTGCAAAGACATTTTAAAATAGTTTTTTTTAACGACTGGAGCCATAATATACCGGGGGAAAAAATGTAACATTTTAAAAATAAGCAAATAAACATTAAAAACCTAAGAAGAATTTAATCTTTTACCCTGAAAAAACCCCTTAACTTTTTGTAAGCAAAAAAGATTTAAAAACCAAAATGAAATGAAACGTTGACAAGTTGTATCTCGTAAAAAATCAACTTTTTATGATCGATGAAAAATTTTGCTTAGACAATTTAAGAGAAACCAAAGGAGGTTCACCAAAACTTTAGAAATAATGTAAGGCGCCATATAGAATAGGGCTTAATCATCTGGTTTATTACAGAATCCAATAGTTGTTTGTTTATTTGTTAATGTTTAAAATAAAAGGGGGACAACTAGAAAGGCTAAGGTTGCATTTACATTGGTACTGCTCTGCTCGAGCGATGCCGCTTGAGCGTTGTCAAATACTAATTCCAACAGTAATTTTAAATAGTTCGTTCGTTCCTTTTAATCGGCAGTGTCTGGCCACGTGGCATGCTTGTTTTTTGATCTTGTTCGATTTTTAAACGGACCGCTACAGCAGTATCCCAATTTCAGTGAATAACAAGGCACGACATTTTTTTAACATTTAGTACCGGATTAACATATGAGCAAAATAATCAACTGCTTAGGGCATCACGTTTTAAAGGGTACCATAAAAAGCACCAAAAAACATGTTTGCTAGCACTTGAGCGGTAAACCTGTTTAAAAAAAATGCAAAACGCATTTTTTGCAATTTATGTGCGTTTTAAAACCGTGAATTCCTATTTGTCATAAAAAAATACATTTTTTTAATCCAGTAAAAATTGACGGCTCGCTCTTAGTTACCCCAAAACCAAATAAGGAAGCCAGCAAAATTGGCACTGATCTCAAACTAAAAGCCTTAATCGATAACTATTGATTTTTAAGTTAAAACCGAAACACTGACTCTGTTTTTTTAGTGTCATAAAAACCTTGTGATTTTTATTTACTTTTTTAATCAACCATCGTAGCTCTGGAAGTAACAAATATACTTTGTCACTGATTTAATAAGTTTTATTTTGAAAAAAACTAATAAATTATATGAAAAAAAACTTTACCAATATTAACAAGACGACGCGTGATGACAACTCTCAAGCAAAATCGTTAGACGTTCGTCACTGGAGCAGTGCTAATATAAATGCGGCCTAAGCAAAGAGGTTCTAAGGGGAGAGAAATATTACATTTGGGATGCGCGGTTGCAAATGGCCGAAAAATGCTTTCAAAAAGTATGAACAACAGACCCGAACGGCGATTCATGTCATGCGCAAACAAGGCTTCGTGGTGGTCACGTAAATCGTACATTCAGAAAATTAGCATGTTTTGATGAATGCACTCCGCAAAAGACCTCTTATTTTAAAAAAGTTACCTATATTAATAAATTTTATTGCCAAAAGCGCTAGATAGCCCAACAATTATTAAAAATATTTCGTATAATTACCATGTTTTGGCGAATGCGGGCGGCAAATGGTCTCCTTTTTAAAAAGTTACCTACATTGCAGGAGTATTATTATCTTGTTTTGTCGAATACGCTAGATGGCGACCCCTTACATTAAAATCTATTAAAAAAAAATATATTCCGCTTGCGCCATTCTGCCATGCGCGAATGCTATTTTGTGCCACGTTTACAAAACGGCTTTGGCTTTTTCCCCACTTCTGATTTCTATGGGCCTAAGTCGGTGTCAAGACCCTTCACGGCTAAGAGAATGAAAACCTGGGATTTTTCTACGTTACTATAAAAGGACGACGAAAAACCTTTAGAAGAAATTTTGACAGTTGTGCTGTTCTGTGGATTTGAAGACATTGACAACTAATCGTACCCTTTGGCTTTCTTGGGTAGTCCTTTATTTCTTCTATTAACAATCATCAAACGTAAAACTATGGTAACAACTACGATGAAACTTAAGTTGCCGTGGTATTTGAATGAACAGCAAAACGGTTTTAATTATACTTACAAAGGCTTTTCGTCCAAGATTTTGATCATCTCGACCGTGAAGGGTCTTGACATCGACTTAGCCTTTCTAGATGTGGCACTTTTATCTTAACCAATAGATTTTTCTGGATTCTAAACACCAGATCATTTAGCCATGTCACAATTCTATATGGCCCTCCCATAATTTCTAAAGTTTCGGTGAACGCCTTTTGGTTCTTCTTGGATTATATAACCAAACTTTTTCATCGACCATAAATGCTTAGTTTTTATATTATAACGATACTTTATTGAGTTCTTTTTGTAACCTGTTACGTTTAAACGTTATATCATAAACTACCTTATTTGTGCATAAATATGACCATGTAAACACCTGTTTATACAATAGAGTGCCTTTAAAAGGAAAATGCTACTATAAAATCATTCGGCCAAAATAAAACAACCTAATGTAATTTCCCTTTGTCAAAAGATTATGGTTTGCGAGATATTATTTATTTTATTTTTTAATACATTTTTGCTCAAAATTTGGGGTTGGAATTTTTTAAGGGAAAGAAATTAAAAAACGGCAAACTTTTTGTTGTAAAATGTAAAAGGTGCTACCTCTGTAGTCCTTCGCTTATGTTTAAAATCACCACTTTTTGCCTCAGTATATTATGTATCTAGTAAACAAAACATATTTTTTAATACTTTTTAAACAGAAAGGGTATACTTGGTAAATATATCTTTATCAACCGTTTTACAGATACTATCTTGTTATTCCATACAAAAGACCTTTTATCATGGTCCTAAATAAAATTTGGGCAATTTTTCAGGTACTTTTTATTTTGCTAATTAAGCTTCATTTTTAAGTATAAAGATCAAAAGCATTAGCATTTCAGTTAAATCCAACAAAAAACATTTTTTCCTGACCAGAAACCTTAATAAAAAAGCATCAAAAGAAAAGTTTTATATTTATGGGATAATAGAGTCTCTGTAATTTTTAGTTTAAAATCATACGAATTTGAAACTTTTTAATTAAATTAAAAGTGAACTTTGGTGGCAGGAGCAAAAAATATTTTAACAGTTAAATTGTATTTTTTTGTTTTAATTCTATTGTTCAAATTATAGTTTTTTTTAAGGTGCAGTAACATTATTAGCTTATTATAATATTTTAAAAAGTTTTATTGAAATTTAGGCTAAGCGGATTAATTTTAAAAATATTTTATGGGAAGTGTCTTTTAAAAGGGAATATACAGGGTGGCCCACCATATTTGACACGGTTTGTAGCTGGATAACCATGGGGTTTTCAAAAAAGTAAATAGGTCGTCGTCGTATAGAGGTCGAATAAGGCCACAGAAGAAAATTATTTTAGTCTATTTAGGGTGTCTCAAAAAGTGTTACGTATTAAAGTTTAATTTTTTAAAAGGAACACCCTATATTTTAGGTCGGTTTAAGATTCTATATATAAAAATAACTTAAGTTTGTTAATAGCATCATGTGTAATTTTATTAATTTTTGTGATATCGCAATTAATTTAATTTTATTTTACCAATACAAACTCTTTAAACTTTATTATTTATTACAAGAATTATAGGAAAAAGAAATGAAAGTGGTGTATTTTGTACAAAATTTTAATAAATATTAATGAGCGTAGCAGAGCGCTTTCGGTAAAACCATCTTTAGTGCTAGGAGTACATAAGTCGGTCAACGAAAGTTTAAAAGTTTAAAAAACAGTAATTCACATCACAAACAAACAAATATTAAAATTTGTTTAAAATATATCCCTTACAAAGGAGTAATAGATTTAAAAATTATTTGCTGCTAAGAGCCCAGCATTTTCAACCATTTTGTAAATGACGAACATGCGTCCCCATTTTTCTTGCCTGGTCATCAAAAACGTCCTGTACTTTAAGATTATACTTTAAAAGAATATTTGCAAAAGATTACACAACAAGAGCTTGAAATAAAATATTAAAAAAAAAAGTTAACCTGTCAGGTAAGAAATGTTTCTTTTTGTCTTCTAAAAACGTTTAGGATTTAGGATTTTGCGTACTTGTCTTGGAGGGCTTTATTATGGCATTTTTTGACCAGGTGGGATAATCCAAAGGGGTAGTTTTTGGCCCGTCGCGATCGGGTTCGGGGAACATCGTCACTCTCCTATTGACATATGATTTTATTGGCTACGAATATAGTAAAAATTGACCATTATGCTCGTCTCTGTACGGTTGTCGCCGCTTCAAACACGAATATATGATATAATAAAATAATAGAAATAAAAAAATAGGAAAAAATGATATAGGATATAAAATTTTATATTTTTTCTAAAATTTTAAAAAAAAGCTTAAAAATCTTTTAATGGGAAACAATAAATAAAATAAAACGGTCATTGATAAAGTTTATTTTTCATCTCCCAAAGCTTTTTAAGAGCAAAAAAAGTCCTTACTTTCACGAAAACCTTTTGTTTTCTTTGTTTACACCGAGTCCCACAAAAAATCGTGACTTTTTCAGAAAACGGCGGGACGCGGGACAGATCTCCAAAAGAGGGACTGTCCCGCCAAAATCGGGACGTGTAGTCAGTTTATTGTTAACCGTGTCTTATTTAGTTGCAAAATTTTAAATTTAAATTATAAATATTGGAGATTTTGTAGTTATTAAAGCGTATTAAAATAAACCTACAGTAAAATACATTTTTAAAAGGATTTTAAAAGAATAATTATTTTTTAAATTATTTACAGGATGTTTTACTAAAACAAAAACAACATAGGTTAATATTTTAAAACAATCATATTTAGAAACTTCGCCACTCTATTCTAAGTTAAAAGTTATAAAAAAATCCGCTATTACATCCTTCATTAGTTATCAGTAAACGGAGATATAAGGGGGACCTAAAAATGCAATATTTTTATTTTTAATATCGCTCTGAAGCCTAAAAACTAAGTATGACGGCTTTGTTAACGGCATCTTTTGTTTCATAAAAAATAGCTCATGCTCGCGAAAACTGCAAGGTTTCATCTTTGTTTATAACTAGGATGCCCCGTACTTGCAACCAGAATAAAACAATTTGTACTTTTTCATAAAATATTATTAAAAATTATTTTCCAAACACCATGTTTGCTATGATTCCCGTAGAGTTAGGAAAATTCCATTTATTTTTTAAAAACTTAACCAAACAAAAAAAATACTTAAGAAACTGTATTTTTTACTTGCTTGAAAAAAATAAAATTTAAAATTAGCACAAAAGTCAGTGGCGTACATATTTTGTCAAAAAAATGGATTTAAATTTAAAACGCTACTGAACTAAAAAAATTGGTTGTCTGCAAAGTCGGTTTACTGACGATAGTTGAACGTGACAACGTCATAAAATTGATGGAATAGTTCCATTTTCAAAAGAAAATTAAACAATGAACACCACATTTACCTTTTACTGCACTTTCTACCTGCCGAAAACATGTAAATGTATTAGTGTATAGCAGGCGTACCGCTTAAAGTGGTAGAGAAACAGATGTCGAACGCTGCTGAATGCGGAGGCCGATTGTGCCTTTTCTGCGCTCTTGCTTGCACTTTAAGCTTTAAATGGAACTCCGCATGAGTCATGTTTTTTTGTGCGTGCAGCCGGCTCCATCGAATTATAAGACGTTATCACGTCAAAAATAATTAAGTTTAATTTATATTAGCCTCTTAACGCTTCAAGTAGCACTGCCAAATTACATGGGGCATGTTTAAAATATAAATTTATAAATAAAGCGAAGTTTAAAACCCTTTGCAATGTATCTCCGTACCCATATTTATATGAATTTTTTTTTATATAGAAACAGCTGAATTCGCCCTTCTTAACAATATTTTGTAACACCCGGTATGCGACCAGCCTAAGAGTAGTAAAAATACCTAATTTGTATGGTAGCAACTTTTGCTTGCAGCTGATTGGGAGATAGAAACCATTTTTTATTATGCCTTACATTTTTTTAATAATGTTGGATTTGCCTAAAAACATGTATCTGCAATTTAACAAAAACCTATTACTATACATTAAATTAAAAGTAATTGTGGCCAAATTTACCATACCTATGGCATTTATAAAAACATTGGATTTATTAAATAAACCCTTACTTGCAGATTTTAGCATAACCCAATTTTCCAAGAGAGTTTAAATTTCTTTTATTAAAAGGCCAGTTCAACTAAAAAACGTAACTAAACTTGGGTAACCTAATATTCAAACTAGCAGGTGTTGTATTATATAACTTTATTTATCCCAAAGGAATAAAATTTGTAGTTAGCTGTAAATTTCAGTTAAACAAAACTACTTAAGTAAATGTGGGTAACATCATAATGTTTAACTAAATTGTGGTAATGTTGTTATGAAGTTATAGGCATTAAGTACATTTAGGTTTGACCATAATATATAATTAAAACAAAAGTTATTTTACAGGGTGCCTCAAAAATACGGGCATAAAAAATTACAAATCCCAATACAATATAAAATAAAAAAAGGGCGCTTTGTAAAACTTTAATATTAACTATATCTAAACTTGATTTATTCTGCTAGTGAAAAGCGAACTTTTTAAAAACTCTTTTACAAACGCCACTTTTGTCCCTGTAACTGTACTATGTATAGTACCAGCCAAACATAATTTATTTGTCACAATTTTTTTTAAGTCGGCAATTTTTTTTATTTATTTTTAATTAAAGAAATATATAAATTGTAAAACATGCAACACATTAAGGTAAATACAAATTAAGATACACAAATACTTAAAAAGCGGGTAGTCAAACATTTAACTAAAAGAACGAATTTTTCCATAATCAAGATTCGTGTCTGAAACAAACCCGAGTCCTACCCAGTGTTGGGGCTGACAACGACATGGCAAAAGAAAACAATTCACATCATTTACTACGCTCGAACTAACCGGAATATTCCCCCATCTCTTTTTAATAAGAGCTAGTAGATGAAGACAGACACTGACCGTTTACTTTTTTTTCTACTCCTGGATTCTTGACCAACATATGAAACTGTATGAAACCTTAACAAAGACTTCGTTCGCTTTAAAAAATGTAAAGTAAGACATATCTTAATAGAATTATTACGCTAATATTAGTTAAATTAGGATAATTTTAATTGATGGCATTTATTTGGGTACACGCCAGATCTGGAAGGAAACGCAACGTTATAATAGATTGTAATACATATAATAATAAAAATAATGCCTTTTTTAATAATGGTAATTATACAAAAATTAACAGTGACCCTATCGAATGTATTGAACCACAAAATTATTAATATATTAAAAAAACATAAAAACTTCTTTACAGATAACGAAATATTTAAACAGACCCCTTACAACAGTAAAACACCACACGGGGTACCAAAAATACATAAACCTAATATTCCCTTAATTAATTAACAAAATTTTTACTTACCATTTTAGATCCTTTAGTAAATCAATACCAATTCATACATAAAATGTTTTAACATTTTTATAAAAATTATTAAACATTGATGTTTATAAACCCCTCGGTAAGTTTTAATGTGATACATTTATTTACCAATAATTTAGCGAATGAAACATTAAGCATTGTTATAAATAAATTTAATATTAATGTCCATCTTAAAGAAATAACCAAATTAAACAAAAACACTATTTATGAGTTATTTTTGTGTAAAAACAACATATTTTCAATATAACTTTGATTTCTATAAACAAACTTCTGGTATGACTATAAGTTAACTTTTATTCCATTTTTAAGTATTATTTTTATAAAAAAATGTTTATAAAATTTTGTAGCAAATTACCGTTTTAAACCTTTAGTTTGATGAAAATATGTAGATGACATTTTTCTATTTATTAGCATGATTAACCGTGTTTAAATATTTTTATAACACATTAATAGACAAGCACCAACCAATAAATTTAGACTAGAAAAAACAAACTTACAGCCACCTTTTCTGACATTCTAATAAATAAAAGACTCAGACAATTAAAAAAAAAACATAAAACCTTCACATATAAACAGATACCTAAATTTGAACTCTAATCACCCAATAATTTTTAAAAAGGTAGTTGTAAAAAGTATATTTAATAGAATTAAAATAATTTGTTCTTATTAAATTATGAACACAAAAAAAAATATATTTTTTTAAATATTTTAGTTTAAAACAATTATTATCTTGATTTTATAAATAACTGTTTCCTTAAATTTAAAAATCCAAACCTAAGAAGGAATCAACATAGACCTATTACAAATTTATTTTTACCATATATTTTCGGCCCATCAAATAAACTTTAACGAATAGAAAATAAATTTATTATTCGCATATTCTTGAAAACGCAAAATACTATAAGATCTCAATTAACAAAAACAAAACCATACAACAAAAATGAAAGTACAAAAAATGTTATTTTTAAAATACCTTGTGAGTGTGATACATTTTATATAGGTAAAACTTGTAGACCTTTAGCTAAACGCATTAAAAAACACAGAACATACATTAAAAACACAGAATTTCACGATTTTATAAATTGTCAACACACATTTAAAAACAAAAACAGGATAAACTGGAATGCTTTAAGTATTTTAGCAAAAGAAACTTGTTCTACAAAACGCAAAATTAAAGAGAGTGCGTACATAAATAAAGATAAATGTGTATCATCAACATCTGTTAATTTAAATAACACTGATACCTTTGCTTGATATTGAGGTGTCTTCATGAAAACTTAAAATCAACTAACTTATTACCTTTTTGTATTATTATAATAAATACACCAGCTCCAGATATATATGTCCCTCATGATAAAACATTTGACATTTAATGGCAACGGTTTTAGAATATGCTGAAACTAAAGCATAAATTTGAAAAATTTTAAATCGAAACAATAGTGGTATTTAATTTTATTTATTATAATTCAACTTTATCTTGACAACCATGGCAGACCTGCCAACAAAATGTCAATTTTTTTCTAGTTACCAATTTTACACACACCTCCAAAATTCTTGGCCCCTCCTGGTATTTAAAAATGTAATGCCATTAAAGTGTAAAAGTGTAGTACATTTAATAAATTGCTTTATTGCTATTATTTTGTAGCTTCAAATATTTTTTTGCTGTCTATTTTAAAAAAATAATAATGAAAGTAAAAAATATGTTTAAAAAATAAAAACACTATTTGATTTTTTTATTAAAAAAATGTAAGCATAACAAAACATTAATAATCAGTATGGCCACCCCTTGGCGCAATGAGTTGACCAACACGTCTTGGCATACTGCGAATATGGTTGTCTATATAACCTTGATCCATGTTGTCTCATTCCTCTTGGGCGGCTATAACCAGTTCCTGAAGGTTTACAGGAGGATTTTCTCTTACTTTTATTGCTCTAGCAATATGGTCCCTCACATGTTCAACCGGATTCATGTCTGGCAAGTTCGCAGGCCAGTCCAGTCGTTCGATATTTCCTTCTCGAAGCATGTTTCGTACCCTTTGAGTACGATGTGGCGTGGCATTGTCATCTTAAAAAATTAAATTTTCACCAAATTCGTTGCGCAAGGGTTGACTGATAGGTTCGATAATGTTTTCGGCGTAATATAGCACCTGTCATGGTCAGCTCGATAAGAATAAGTGGAGTTAGCCGCCCGTACATTATTCCGCCCCAAAACATGACTGTCCCCTCTTGGTACGGAACAACTTCTTTGGCAAAATATAGTCGTTTCAGTCTGCCTGGATCCCTCCATAACCTTTCTTTGTGGCTGTCACTAACCAGGCCAAATCTTGTCTCATCGGAGAAAAGGACATTTCGCCATTGTTGTAAAAGCCAATTTCTACGCTCCTGGCCCCATTGCAATCGTGCGGCAATATGTCGAGGTAAAAGCGTAGGCACTCTTAAGGGTCTTCTGGATTTTAAATTGTTAGAATAGAGTAAAAATTACTTCGAAGGGCTGGTACTGTGATTCTCCTATTTTTACGAACATAACCAGTCACATAACGGTCTTCTCTATGTGTGGTTACTCCAGGACAACCAGTTCCTCGCTTTCGGTCAACGCCACCAGTTTCTCCAAACAAAGTTATTTTGCGTCTGACGGACGTCCTGGCGATGTTAGGACGGTCCGAAATTTGGTGCTTTGACACACCTTCTTGGTGTAAAGCCACTATTTTTCCTCTGTTAAACGAAGATATCGGATTTCCCAGAATTCTGTACAAAAATTGTTTATGTGTATTCATTCGATTAAAATTTAAAATAAAATTTAAAAGATATCCCCTTATTTGTGGATTTTTGTTTATTTTTTGATAAGAATATTTGACATTTAATTAACAATTTATGTACAAATTTTTGTCGTTCTATAGTTACGGGTTTAAAAATATAGGGGGCCAAGAATTTTGGAGGTGTGTGTATATTTTTTTAACCTTTTTGAAAGGTCTTTGTTCCTAATTTTGTTTTAGAAAAACGACAGATCTGGCGTGTAACCAAATAAATAATGTTAAATAATTGAATCTGCAGAACTAATGCAGGACATATCTTAAATTTAGGATATTCTTATTGTTCTTTTCGCCTGCCTTAATCATAATATTGACAAAACAAATAAAAACTGATCATATGGGGCTTAAAATTTAACCGTCTTTGGCTCAAAACTTTTAAAGTAAAATGCATGTTATTTAGGACTATTAAAAAAAATAGCATTGCTACAGCTAATATCACAAATCACACCTAGGTACATAAAAGTTGTAGAAAATGGTTTAATTTTAATCATATTATCAATTGGATTTAGAGTAGTAAATCACATTTTCCTGTAATTAATCCACAACTCGCAAACTTTGTTGAAACTTTTGCAGGTTGTAATTTAAATGTATTTAAACTATTTAAAATTAGAATTTGTAAAACCACTGTTGAACATGTGGTAATAATACTTCTTGGGTTTTAAATTTTTGTATAATTTATCATTAAAACTTATCTATAGTTAACCCAATATAGCCCAGAACTATGGACTTTGTATCAGGATATTTAAATAAATGTTTTTGGTAAAAAGATGCTAAAATATGTCCTAAAAAAATAAAAAATATCTTTTACATGTAGCTTTAGATTTTTAAAGTGTGTCGGTAATGACTCCTTGGGCAAAAAAATATTTTAGATTTTACAGTTGCACTTAAGACAGGGGTTCAGTTACTGACCCAAACGTAATTTTTAGCTATTACTGGGGACTGGATTATATGTCACATAAAAAGCCTGAAATGTGCATCCAAATATAAATAAAAAAATTATGATATATGCATTAAAAGTAGCAGACTATGCAACATTACATGATAGGTTTGAATTTACATATTTCTGTCGGTGGAAAATTCGTTAAATAACCAAAAATAATACCCCAAAAAGTTAAAAGACAAAAATGGGTCTTTAGGTAAAAACCATCAGTTACTCATGCATGCTTAATGTTTATGTTTTTTTTGCTCCCGGGGGATAATACTCCCCGGGTCACCACCTTCGCTCGAAATTATTTTAAAATATCATTAATATGCATCTTAACCATATTTTACTGGAAATATGCTATTCCCTATTAAAAGGGCTAAAATATGCAAATGCATATAAATTGATTTCCAGCCATACCATTTTTTCTTATCCAGTATGTATGGTTCAAAAATGTAAAGAATAAATATACCTTTTATGTTCCAGGTCGCTTGGCTTAGAGTCGATACTCAGACCATTCTTACTATCCATAGTCACGTTATCACGAAAAACCATCGCATTGCTGTCACTCACACTGAACACCGTAATTGGTATTTGCATATACGTGATGTCCGAGAGACTGACAAGGGATGGTACATGTGTCAGATCAACACAGACCCCATGAAGAGCCAAGTGGGATATTTAAATGTAGTAGGTATGTATGCGTTTTTAAAATGATAATATTGTTATTCGAAAATGTTTTGTTTTCGAGATATCCGTCATCAAAGTTAAAAACTACTTAAACCCTATTTTCACTTTATTCTCCCTTCTTATTGCAATTCTGGATATACAGGGTGTTTCCTAACAAGGGTACGAAACTTCAAGGTGTGATTTCTTATGTTATTTTATAAAAAAAGTTCCCATAAACATATATCCGGAGATGGTTTCTTACTGAGATACAGATCGATAAAATTTAAGAAAGAAATCAGGCTTTTCTGAATATTTTTAATATGCTTAGGCCGATTCCGATAAAATTTGGTACATTAATTAAAAGTAATAAGGCGCTTATTTTGCCATAACCGTATTGTTAATATTGGGTTCAGTGACGTCTCAGTAAGCACCGCAACTTATATTATTAATAAAAAAGTACGCCACTGACTTTTTTGACATTATATTTTTTACAATTATAATTACAAATTTTTAGTTTTTTGTATTCTTTTCATAACTCGCTTTGATTTCGAGAAAAAAATTGAAACACACCTTGAAGGTTCGTACCGTTATTGGAAAACACCCTGTATTACTAAATAAAAACACAATGGGTCCTTTGACTAAACGAAATCATATGCTTTAACTTACCAATTCTTTACGAAATTATCATTAAATGTTTTTGCTTAAAAGTATAAGCAAGTGCTTATGAAATAGAAGTTCTTATTTCAAACGTATGAAAAAAGTCAACCATATGCTTACAAGTGCGAGCATTACTTATAAAGAAGTAATGCTGCTATTTAGTTGTATCAGAGCTGTCACGGATGGACTTTACAAAGGACTATTGGATCAGAAATTTAAATGATTAAGAAAGTCGTGTATGCCAACTGCTTTTGCTTCTTAAAAAAAAGGTTTTACCTTTAGAAATTTCTTTTGTTTTGTGCAGGGGTTTTAAAGACTACTAAATTGTGAAAATACACCAAGAAAAAACTACCTTTTATTTTAATAATTTAGCAAAATCCTATATAAAAAAGATTTTTAAAATTAAATAATAATCCTATTTTTGTAATTTCAAAAAAAATAAACCAAATTCTTTTTGTGACATATTTTTTTAATATGTGCATATGTTGCGTAACATAAACTGAATGCAATATTTTGAGTACCTCTTGCCGCAGTCTTTATGCCATGCAGGGAAAGATAGGTATTTTTTTAACTTCACATAATTTTTCCATTAGGAAGTTGCAGGTATTACCAAGCTAACACAAACTTTCCCTGTTTAAAATAAGTCGAATTTCGACTACTCTGGTAGCGGTTACATTAATCGCATTTAGGTACCCTCATGTAAAAAATTACATTAAAAAAAACATTTTATTTTTATAAAAGAGAAAACAAACAACAAATTGTTATCGTAAAACTCTCTCACATAGTTATTGGTTAAAAAATTTAGCTTAGCATTTTTTAAAATTAGTTTTAATAATTTATTATATTAAACAAAAAAGCAATGGCACGTGGTCTTACTAAGTAGTCACCCATTTAAATACATACCGGGCCCGACATTGCTTGACAGTTATTTATCGGAGGAAAACTGGTATGTTAACGCGTTAAAGCCAATACTGACAAAAATTGCAAAATTCAGTCGACAAATATATGTTTCATTAAAATTTTCAAACAAAAATAATTTTCTATCCTAAAAAACAGAGGCAATTAAACAATAAAAAAAAATAACAGTGTTGAAGTTCTTCGTAACCAGAGGATCATTTTTAAAAATGATTATGTCATTTGATGCACTTTGTACTGCCGAAAAATATAACTAGTAAAGTGGGGCAGTTTGTACTGCCCAAAAGCTACCGGTTCTGTATTTTACGTTATACAGGTTTGGCGAGTTGAATCTAACGGATTGCGTTTTAATGTATTAGACACTAATAGATAGAGAGTAGACAGAGAACGACTGCATAGGTAACCGCTCACCGATAGCGACGGCGATTCCCCGTACTGCTCGGGTCCGCTCGATGTGAATGTAAATGTCGGCTGCCTCGCAGTGCCAGTGCACTTTAGCAAGCGCTTGGAGATGGGTAGGTCAGTCTCAAATAAAGTATTGGAATTTCACGCGCTCAAAACGGCCGACAACTTCTTCTGCACTCTCCGCACGACAATACCATTCAATGATATTAATCTTTTTTCAACAGTGAAGACCATTTTTACTTTATTACTGTATCCGCCTTCGTACCAAAGGTTAGAATAAATTGTAAACATGATCGGTTAACACGTACTTGGTATGCGAAGAATTGCAACCGAACTTTGACCGGACTGATAAGCGCAACGACGACGCGATAGCCGCACAGGGTGGAGCCAAGTTGTTCTCGCTCTACTCCGTCTTTTTCTTACACATTGCCCAAAAATCATATTCGAAACTTTTCAAGCGCCGAACGTGTATTCCCCGCGGTATAGATAAAACACGTTTTTATTTTTTAGTTAAAAAAAAGAAAATTAAACATTAAACAAGGTACCTAGTGATGAGACGTCTTAGTTACCAGAAGATCATTAAAAAAGTAATGTAAGTTGGTGCACTAAAAGTCTCTTACGAGGTGTCCGAAAATGGGTTTGCTTTTGAAATTAATAGATTTTTATAATGGTATGATATAAACTGCTGCTCAATTCAAATGCAACTGGAAATTTTTTGGAAAATTTCAAATCGTTATTACTTTGAAATAAAATGGAATAGCAAAATGCGGCTTTTAACATTTTGTAGGATAACTTCTTTGAAAAAAAATGGCAATTTTTAGTTTGTGTAAATTTTCTCTTGCTTTTATTCTACAGGGTGTAATAGAAAAGTCCGTTTTTACAAAAACTTTGTCAAGAGCGACATTCTATAAAAAAAAAAGGTTTTAATTTTTAATTATATAGTGTTATTCAGTAGACCATTTTGAAAAAACAAGTTTGTCAGATTTTTGATATCCGCTCCATTTTTCATGTTATATTTTTTTCAAAAAATTGATTTTTTTTCATATTGTACTCCCTGTATTTAACAGTTCATCACAGCTATTTATTTTTTAGATAATTTTTAATGTACTTAAGTACCCTTTTAAAACTATATTAAAATTTTATTTCTAAAAAAATATTAACGCGTCAGTAGCGTCGCAAATGTAACTAAATTGTATTTTGGTAAAATATCAATTCTCAAAGTTTCTGTAAGCACCACATATTCTGTATTTAAGATTTTAATTGTTTTTCTACAATTTTAGAAACTACGGACATTTATCTCGTGACGGTTTTTTACTTTTTTAAAAAAGTAATCAGTGGCGTAGATATAATTTTTGTTCTGAATGCTCTTTTTTACTTACCAGAGGATTATTGCATAGAAGTAATAATTTGTAATTCGGGTTATTTTAGGGCATTTATCGATTAGCTTGGAACAATTTTAGAAAAAAAAATACAGGGTGTTTCAAAAATTAAAGCTTCCACATTTGTATTTTTTTAATGAAAAGGTTGTGAATCCTTAGATGATTTTACGAAGAAAGTTCAAAAAAATTTATGTTCTAAATGTTCTAAATTTTGAGATACAGGCTGTGAAACTTAAAAAAATATATATCTTTTTTATAATAACTGTGATACCACTCTACAAATTTTAATACAATGTGGTACACTGCCACTACACATTAGGGGCATTTTTAAAAGTAAAATGTTTGTATTTTTCTTTCAGTGGCGTTCGAGCGGGATTTAACTTAAATATTTTTTTAAGAAAATCATAGTACGCCACTGCTTTTTTGAAACAAAAATTTTTCTTACAATTTCCATTTACTTTTAAGCAAATTTAATATTGTTATTCTTTTGACCGACGAATTTGGTATGGCACTTTTATATTTTCATTTGCTTGATTAATAAATAAATTTGTTTTGTCTGATGTAATGAACCGCTTGTAAAGCTTTAATTAGATTGAATTTATTGGGTCCAATGTACGCCACTGGCTTTTTATGTAGTTTTTATATTTTTTTCCTATGAAGCAACTAAAAATAAAACTTTTTAGTAGTGTCCATTTTTGCAGAAACAAAGCAACACCGGACATAACTTTTCTTCATAAAATGACATAACAAATCTCCCTTTAAAGTTTCTTACCGTAGTTGGGAAATACCCTGTATTTTAATTTGGAAATAAGTCTTTTTAAGGTACCACGTACGTTTAACATACACATATTTTTGTGCATTGTGTATTTTCTCATTAAGTAGGACTTTTTGTATGATGAGGCACACGCGAGGAGTGGTCTTCGATATGGATGGCCTTTCGCACGACGCCCTATGGGGTCGGAGCCATGGGTTACGGCGTGTTGGATCTTTTAGAGAATAATAATACTAATAATGACCTAAACCTCTATGCAACTAGGGAGCGGGATCTACAACAGTCTCTTAAGTGATTCACGAATATACCAAAGATGTTGGCAGGAAGTTTTTATAACAGAATTTTAAAAGTTGGATAAGAGAGATATGGAGATATTAGATTAGAGATTTAAAATGCAGGTACTTGCGTTAAAAAAAATAAACCTTGCCACTTTTACCAAAACACCAAAAAGGCATTTTTATTAATTTTGACAATATATAAACATGCCGAGAAATGCTTCATATTTTATTAAATAAAAACTATTCGTCGGGCAAAAGAATATCATGATGTCAAATTTGCTTAAAAGTAAATGGAAATTATAAGAATAATTTTTGTTTCAAGAAAATCAGTGGCGTACAATGATTTTCTTGAAAAAATATTTAATTAAAATCCCGCTTGAACGCCACTGAAAAAAAAATAAAAATATTTAACTTTAAAAAATGCCCCCAATGTGTAGTGGCTATGTACCAAGTTTTATTAAAATTTGTAGAGTGATAACACAGTTATTATAAAAAAGATATATATTTTTTTAAGTTTCACACCCTGTATATCAAAAGTTAGGACAGTCAGATCATAAGTTTATTTGAACTTTCTTCATTAAATCATCTATGGATTCACACCCTTCTTTTAATTAAAAAAATACAAATGTAGAAGCTTTAATTTTTCGAAACACCCTGTATATTTTTTTCTAAAATTACTAAGATTTAAAAAAATGTTAACGTTTGTTTTAAGCTAATCGATAAATGCCCTAAAATAACCCGAATTACAAATTATTACTTCCATGCAATAATCCTCTGGTAAGTAAAAAGAGTATTTAGAAGAAAAATTATATCTACGCCACTGATGACTTTTTTAAAAAAGTAAAAAACCGTCCCGAGATAAATGTCCGTAGTTTCTAAAAATTGTAGAGGAACAATTAAAATCTTAAATACAGAATATGTGGTGCTCACAGAAACTTTGGGAATTGAAATTTTACCAAAATACAATTTAGTTACATTTGCGACGCTACTGAAGCGTTAATAATTTTTTAGAAATAAAATTCTAATACAGTTTTAAAAGGGTACTTATGTACATTTAAAATTATCAAAAAAATTAATTGCTGTGATGAACTGTTAAATACAGGGAGTACAATATGGAAAAAAAAACAATTTTTTGAAAAAACTTATAACATGAAAAATGAAGCAGATATCAAAAATCTGACAAACTTGTTTTTTAAAATGGTCTACTGAATAACACTATATAATTAAAAATTAAAAACTAATTTTTTTTTGTAGAATGTCGCTCTTGACAAAGTTTTTGTAAAAAACGGGCTTTTCTATTTCACCCTGTAGGATAAAAACAAAAGAAAATTTACACAAAGTGAAATTGCCATTTTTGTCCAAAAAAGTTATATTACAAAACGGTAAAAGCCGCATTTTGCTATTGCATATTATTTAAGAGTAATAATGATTTAAAATTTACCAAAAAAATTCCAGTTGCAGTTGAATTGAGCAGCAGTTTATTTGATGATTTGAAACAAAAAAAAAAAAAAGAGGATAGAAAAATATCTCAGGTCACTATCTAACTACAATTTATTAATTGAATTAAATTGTAATTTGGGATTACATTAGATTTTTTTGTACATAACATTATTTTTTAAAAGCACTTTAACTTCTTTATTTTTTACAATTTGTAAGCATTTGCTTATTTTTCTTAATGTATTTTAAGGTAAGGTTAAATAGTCAAAACAAACATTTTTTTAACCTTGGTTTAATACTGTTTTGCTAAAATCGTATTTACCACTTTTAAGTGATGTTCGCTTTGCATCACGACGTAAATTAAATGTCTGCATTTGGTAAGTACCTTTAACTGCCTTTTCACATTAGCGGGAGTCGGAAGCCGGACGACAGATCGACGCTTGACAGGTGTGTGGAGTATTATGAGACCTTTTACACGTTAACAATTTAGAAAATCGGAAAACTCAAAGGCGCCATATATTTTTTTATCACTTATTCTGGCAAATCTAGGTTACTGCCTTTTCATATAAGCGGAAGACGGAAATTCGGGAGACGGACCAACGCGATCGAAGTGTATGGAGTCTTATGAGATCTTTCACACGTAGAGAACGCGAAAAGTCAGCAAACTCAAAGGCTTCGTTTAATTTAATCGTAATTTTTTATCACTCTGTCCATCAAAAGTGTAAAAAACGCTTAATGTGAAACGAGGGTAAAGGTACGTTTTTCTAGCGACAGGTTTTCTTCACCGCGTCAAACAGAACACTCTGACGAAATACTGCTGCACACATGGACAATGGAATTGAATCAAGCTGTTTTCCTACAAGCTTCTTCAAATTTAATTTTCTATATAATAAGCAATGGGCAGCGATATTTCGTCGACGTGTTCCGTACGACGCGTCCGTAAAAACAACTTCAATATGAAAATCTACATTAAGGCCTTGGTTATGATACCAAGCGGTAAGCGGAGAATGTGAAAGCGCTGCCTTTAATCTTTATGTAAGCATAAAAGAATTTGTATTTTTAAATTAGTCGGTTGCAGTATACGTAAGTTAAGAGGGGAGTCAAATGAAAATCGTCTTGCAGGATCTCGCGCGAGGATAATTTTTTCAAAAAATACCAAAACTTTTTGGGTTTGGGTTGAATGTTATTTTTAATCCTAAACATTTTTTATTTATAAAAATTTTTCATTTTATGAAAAATAAGGGTACTTTCTTCTTGAACAAAATTAATATTTTTTGACATACCTCATATACCACTATAAAAAATTAATATCTGATTATTGCATTTTAGGTTATAGACCATGCAGAACTTTTTATAAAAATAACCTTTTTTCATAAAATTAATAATAAAAAGTTTTCCATATGGTGCGAACTTAAGTAAACACGCTGTATAAATTAAATCAATAAATTATTTGGAACATTGTTTTAATTTGTTCCTTTTTCTATTACAAACATCTATATCACATTTCTGTATAAGATCATTACATACATAATTATATTTAAAGAAGATCTAATCACTGGACTACATGAAAATAGCCCAACACAAGTATTAGGGTACGATTGCGAGCACCGCGGCAGGCAGCAAAACGCCGACCCAAGCACCAAAGCTATTCATATTACAGCAACGATACTCGTTACTCCCCAAGGCCAAATCTAAACTCTGTTCCTTGCATTTATTGACAAAGAAAGACCTTCATAACATTGAAAATTCATTTAACTTGAAAGGCTCCTCTGTTTATCGTCATGCAAATGATGCTATAAGTGTGGAGGCCTGGATTAATGAACTCAGAGGCATTGACTCTGTGCCTTTTTATAAGCCCTAAGACAGTTTATGCCTGGAACATCCAGAACTGCTTCTTTTGTTGATTTCCAATTCTAAAAAAAAATCAAATATTAATTACAGTTTCATAATATCAAAAGCCAAGTTCCCTTTCTTTAATTAAAAGGGTATGATTAATATAGAGTTAACAATTAGCAGATTTAACCATTTTTTTGAATACTATTATAACCTATAGATAACAAATTTGTAAAAATAAAACCAATAAAAATATTTACATCACACATACCCCTTAAATAGTACAAATAAAATTTGTAAAAACAATTATTAAATAAAATCTTTAAACCTATGTAAACAGTTACTTGTTGTTTGAAGCATCTTTAAATACAATGATTATCATAGACTTATAGAGAGATTAAAAATAGATAGTAACACAAAATACTGACCTGAAAAGCCTTAACCGAATCAAATTCTTTGTTTTATTGGTAACTTCCAAACAGTGATTCGTTACAATATCTGTTGATGCACCTTCATACGGGCATTTTAAAACATTTTAATATTTTAGCAACAATATGAGAGGTTTTATGTTGTACTAATTGCTTTTGGATACCAAATCCTGCTTCACACTGGTTACACTTATATATTTTCTTTTCTACTGGGGCTAGTTCTTCTAATTTGTCTAAAAATGGATAAACATTATTCTAAGTTAAGCTTCCGACACACAGCGAGCGGCGACGGGACAGCAGCGGGATATCGACGCGTTTTAATACATTGAATCCTTGCCTAGTGTCATGTCGTCGTCCCACCCAGCCTATCACGGACGTGTTTTTATATGACATTGACGCACTGATGTCCCGCTACTGTCCCGTCACCGCTCGCTGTGTGTCGGAAGCTTAAAGCTAAATAAAACATAGCCATGTATTATACTCACCGGGATGTTTTTCTTTGTTTTTCTTTTATGTGGAACCTCAGATTCCCAGGACTACTGAAGTGTTTATTACACTATCCACATAGGTGCTCTCCTTGGCCCAACATATTTCTGGTAATCGGTGCAATAATATCTAGTTTATCTAATAAATATCAATCAATTAAAGTCTAAAAATTACTTATGGTTTTTTAGAAAGTATCGGATTAGAAAAACTAAATTGTGTAACATAACTAGCAGATATTTGTGAGTAAATAAAGAAAATTAACTGATTATAACATTTTACACACAAATTTACTATCGAATGTACTATATTAATGTTGAAAAACATACAGTACCTAAGTGTTTCCTTTTAACATGAGCTCTCAAAGTAGAAGGACGTGAGAAATCCGTTGCACATTCACTACAATGTGTCGCTATTCTATTTACAATGTATTCTTTTGGAGCATTCGCTACTCAAAACAAAAATACAATAAATTGCTTCACAAAATTGTTGAAAATACAACCGGTCAAAATCAAAACAAATCACCAAATTTGTGGTTATGTTACGGCAACATATTGATTTGGCGCGAACACGATCTGTCAAATGCTTCTAAATCGATACCAGTGGGCTGTACCTAGACGCTTCAGACGCTTGTTTGGGGAGGAACTTTCGCACCGAGTGTAGTTGCATCCTTTATTATGTTTATGCGATAAAAAAGAACACCGATATGTATTACTAGTTTAAAAGTGTGAAACCGTACGACGCGAAAGTCGTTTATAAAATTCAGATATACCTAAATAAAAATATTTTCATGAATGGCTTTTTTAAAATACTTCTTTCTGACTTTGCCGACAACAAAAAATTGTTGGAATTTTTTTCAAGCTACCTACGCAGTGTTGCCATTTTGATTTAGTAATTCATATTTGTGTTTTAAATTAAGTGGTTTACATTTTAGGGAAACAAAACACATTTTTGCCAAAATTTGTTAATTTATAATATTTATAAGTTGGGTACGATAAATTCGATTTAAAAATGTCACATTCTCTGTCGAAAAAAAAAACAATACAATTTCATAGATTAAAGCCGGCTGTCCATGAGAGCGGATTTTCGCTCGCGTATGATAAATTCAGCGTTGTGGTTGGTAAGTGCAAATTTAAAATGCTTTTCCCGCCAATCACAACGCTGAATTATCATCCGCGAGCGGAAAACCGCTCTCATGGACAGCCTGCCTAAAGTAGCCACATTTTAAAGCCTGATTTATAGTTTCAGTAACGTAAGACTTAAGATTTAAGCTTTAAGACGTAAGAAGTAAGCAGTAATGACAAGTCAATTTATAGTTCCTTAATTTAAAGTATCTCCTTACGGTTTCTTAGGTTATGAATATTGTTGTTGTCATTTTTAAAAATGTATTTTATAAAATATAATTAAGGTAGATTGGCTCTTTGCTGTTTACAAAAGACATTAACGACAACAAAAATAAAAGTTAATTTAAAATGGCCCATAAATAACCAAAAATGTAAACATGACGCTAACGATTATCGGCGAAAACGACCGATTTCAACCAGTCGTAACAGTCGGGACAGAGTCTTTAATGTGTATTTTTTTATGTTTATTAGATTTAAAAAGTAGAGGTGGACAGCTGACCCCTCCCGCTTGCATCTATCCGACTGCACCCATGTGTACATGTACAATAAAATAAGAAGTTTATTTTAATCGGTTTCCTGCATTCAAATCGGACAATTACAGTTAATAGGTTTGTTCCAGCAGGCTGTCAGAAATGTTTGCAACCGTTCGGATTCTGCGCACGTCAAATTTGTAGTTCCAGCAGTGCCATGTTTCTAACATTATACAATTGTTTGTTGTTCCAGCAGTAGTTTTAAGATGTTGGAAACATGTTGGAAACTGTTTGAAAAGTTTGCAAACTTTCTTCAAACATTGCTGACAATTTTTAACATAACCTTTCTTATATTGACGTATAACCAGTATGCACGCCTTGTTTATTTTTCGTTCCAGCAGAAAACTGTTGCCAACATTTCTGACTAATGTTTGTAACAATTTCTGCGTTTTACGATTGTTGCTAACATGTTTCCAACATTCTGCTGGAACAAACCTAATATACGCTGAATCGTCCAAAATATCACTGCAAAATATTTAAACTGCGATTTTAAGAGCATCCGCCTTGGGCTCATATATACATACCTACCTACATGTTAAAATTATTAGCTGTCCAACTTAAAAAGGATCCAAGTTACCATTCTTTTTAAGAAATTTGTCAATTTTACCGGGTTTTCCGATTTTTCTTAGCGAAAAATGTATCTAACACTCAGTCCCGGCTTTAAATTTTGAAACAAAAATTAAGCTTTTAAAACATCGGAAGTGGATTTATTTTTGCCCGACCTACAACTATTTTTTCGAGAATTCCAAAAATATGATTAGCGCGTGGGTCAGGGTAAAGGACCATGAATTTTGTAGGCCAGTATAACCATAAAATTTTACTAGATATTATTTATTTAGCAACTGTGTTAAAATTAGCCGGTTATTTTTATATAAACTACATACCCGAGCATGGATTTCACAGTTTGAGTCTGTAAGTCTTCCTTAAACCCTCAATATATTTTTTTAGGTCAGTTAGTATATTTATTATGTGTGTATTATAAAATTATATACGTTTAGTAAAAAGTTTTTTTTAATTAATACATCGCTAAATTGACAAATGTCCCATCGCTCTGAATTTTCAAAAATAAAGAACTTGTACGTAACGCCAAAATAAATCCACTCACGAAGTTTCAAAAGGACTAGGAACTATAACCACCAATCAGGATTCGTTTAGCAAAAAAAACATTTTGTTTGTCCTTATGACACTATGACTTATAAATTTTAATTAAATTAATGCTTTTTATGCTAAAAGAAAAAACACATTCAGTCGTATGAAGAAAGTGTAGCAAATGTTTTGGCTTTAAATTCGTCTTTTTTAAAGCTTCATTAATCATATGAGCCATTATAATGAATTATCTATTTTGCTCCTGGGTATTAAAATCGTTTGTGGGCTCTACAAAATAAAGGATTAAATTCACTCAGTTTCGCGCCATCTATCAGCAAATAGAAAAGGTACTGGTAAAAAAAGAAATCGTTTTAAGAAATTTCAATGTTCAAATGTAGTACTTGTAGCGCCATCTATTCAAAATAGATTTTTCTAAAATATCTCAAATATGTAACGGTTTTATATGTGCAATTTTTGACAATTTGACGCCACTCTTAAAAAACCCTGTCGCTTGCGACTTAAACCGAAAAATATTATTAGTGGAGTATTTATAATATACAGGGCGACCCACCGGGAACTGTTGCGATTAACTTTTAGAAAAAAATATTTTGGAAATGTAAGAACATAATAAAGTCAGTGGGGGACATACTACTAAAATATTTTAACAGTTTTACTACTTTCGGTTATACCGGAAGTTAATATCAACATCCTTATTTTTAGTGGGACACCCCGTAAAATTCTAGACATATTTTATGTATAGTGTTTAATACGTAATTCCAAACGTTTTTAATTTATTTTAAATTTGATGTCAAATGACGTTAGCAAGTCATTACCTAACCATAATTTTTTTCTAATTAAAAGCCTTTAATATACAGGGTGTACGGAAAGGTGGGGTCATAAATGATAGGGGTAATATAGTGAACCAAAGTAATGTAAGTACTTCATATAAAAATGTTCTATCGAACTTCGTTTATAAGATAATATTGACCTTAACAGTTATATTAAAAAAATATTTTAATAATAACTTTAAAACTGTTGGCACAGTACCAATGATAATGGGGCAACTAAATACTCTTATACTAATTTTTCTTTTCATAGATAAACGACAGCTCAGTAAGTCGGGATTATACAGGCTAAGCCCCTTTTTTTGCTTTATGTATGTATGAATTTTTGACACAGGTGACAAATTTGACACTTTGTTTGGATCGTTACATTTGTCTGTCTTTTTTCCAAAAAAAAAACTCAATTTATATTGATACCTTTATTTTTTTTTTTAAATACTAAAATGTGGTAAGATTATTAAAAATGGCATTCTGACCCTGTTAAACTTTGTAATACAGATAAAGACTGTTTATTATAACCTTATCATATTTTAATATTCAAAAATTGTTTTTTTACATACAAAATTCTGGCATGTCTGGACTTAAAATTAAAAAACGGTCAAAGATATCGATTTAAATAAAGTAGGTATACCTTTTTGATAGAAAAGTGATGGGGAAATCAGATGATCAAAGCAAAATATCAAATTTGTCACCTGTGTAAAAAATGCACACATTAATTGAAAAAAATTGTCTCAATCTGTATAATTTTAACTTATTAAACAGCTGCTTAACTTTAAAAACAAGCACTGGTATAGGATTGTTTGATTGCCCAAATATCATTGGTTCTGGCGCAACAACTTCACACTTATGGTTAAACTAGGTTTTTTATTTTAACTTTAAAGGTCAATACCTCCCTAACAAAGCGCGATAAAACTTTTTTATATAAAGTACTAACATTATTTTGCTCACTCTATTACCCTTATCATTTATGACCTCACGTTTTTGGACACTCGTTATACATATTAGGGTTGAGTGCCTTGTAAAAAAATAACAACCTTAGAAAACTGTTCCACGAAAGCTTCTAGTGCTACGTAATCGTCGCACCAAGCATGGAAAAACCCTTTTGTGGTAATGACGCCGGATTGGATAATGCAGTGCATACTCGCCTCCAGCTATTGGGGCATTTTGATAGCATTTAAAGTAAACAGCAATCATATCTACACAGGTCAGGCGAGGCAACTGCCCCAAAGCTTCCACAAACTGTGGGCCCCCACAACAAATTTATGGGTCTCCACCTTTAAAAAAGTGAATACAAGTTACATATTTATTAATGACGACTTTTTTGCCCTTTTTTTGGTATCAAGTATAAAATTCCATTACTTACTTTTAACTTTTTTTTTTTGGGTACAAAATCCTATTCACTTTTACTGTCAGGGTACCTCCACAGGCATTTTGCCTTAAGGCCTTTACATCATTAAATCCGTTTAAAAGTTTTAAACATAAAAACTGGGTGTTTTTAATTTTGTTTATTTCTAAAGATTCCAGCAGAAAAAGTTTTTTTCCTTTATTATCCAGAATTTCGTAATTATCATTAAAAGTATGGCTATGTTTTATTTAGTGATTGGCATAAGCAAAATCGCTTTTGTTTTTATTAAAGCTAGTTTTATTTCCTAATATTCTAAGATTAAAATATTTCCCTGTCTGGCCTATGTACAGAGTGAGCCTTAAAAATCCTAATATTAAACTGATTAATTTTTGGACTTATTTAAAGAATAAAAATTTCTATGGACATATTTTCTAAACGTCTTAACTTTTGATATACAGGTTCAAAAAATATATGCAATTAAGTAAGTTTCATTTTTTTTTCTGTTAAACTAATCAAGATACGAGAAAAAATTAGGAGACATAGAAGCTGTATTTTTCTTTGCCTAATCTTAAGAAAGCATAAAAATTTTACACACATTTACACTGTCAGTGACGTACCGTTTTTTGTTAGAAATATTCTTTCATATGCCTTTCGAGACGCCCGCAACTACAGTTATTAAATGTATTTAAATAATAATTGAGGCATAATGCCATTATGTCTTAATGCCAAATTAAAACAAAAGTGGTAGTATGTCTAGATTTATAATCCGATTTTATGAAAAAAGATCCAACATATTGATTTAAATAAAGTATACCTTTTTTGTACAAAAATGAAACTATCAAACTATCAAAGCAAAATGTCGAATTTGTTACCCGTGGTAAAAATGCATACATTAAATTAAAAAAAAACAATCACACCCTGTATAATTCCGACTTACTAAACAGCTGTTTACCTACGGAAAAAAAACATTATTAGTAGGTTATTTAGTAGCCCAAATATTATTGGTAATGTGACAATAGTTTAAAAATTATAATTTTTAATAGTTTTTTTACAATAACTTTGAAGGTCAATATATCCCCAATATAGCGCGGTTGAACTTTTTATATTAAAAGTACTAACATTATTTTGGCTCACTCTATCACCCCTATCATTTTTGATTCTACGTTTCCAGACACCCTGTATGTGAGTGATTTAAACTTAATATTTTCCCAAATTTTTATTACTTGGATAAACCTTAAGCATAGCGTATTTGTTTAGTTTTTGATTTAAAATGCTATTGATTAATGAACTTTTGTAACCGTTATTAAAGGGTATTTGTTTAATTAAGTTTAAATATTTGTATTTAAAAAACATTTTTATTTGGGGGTAACTTTATTAATCTGTGGATAATGATATGAAATGAATAGCCTATTAAACGAATAATAACTTGGGAAAACATCTAAAAACAATAAAAGCTGGTAAAGGGAAAAACTCAAAGGTATATAAATTAAACTGTGGCACCCATTCAACCAATGTATATTTTATGTACGTCTGTCTTATGTATTAAATTTTAGGATAAAAAAACTTTATGTATATACACAAAAGTATGTAGTATATCCATAGAACGTCTTATGTATGTACATTTTTCGCAAAAATGTATATTTACTGTATGTACATATTGTACGACTGATCGGCATAGTGCCCAAAAAAACTGGGACAACAAAATCTAGATTAATCTTCTGTTCTATTTTAATAATAGGTTTTGCAAAACAATGTAATTTTGTGACAGTCACGCTAAAAATTTCGAAACATAAGGTAATCGATTTCTTATAGACCAGGAGACAATTCCTGACATAGATTTCAACGTGCCAGTTTTTTTTGGGCCACGGTTGTACATCTGTTCGTAATGTGTAACATTTTCTTTGATTATGTACGTATTATACATATATGTATAGTTTCTTTGATTATAGAAGTAAGCTTGACGTAAATCGAGCGAAAAAATTGGCCAACACCACTGTGTGGACGGGTAGTTGTCTGCATTTGCCCTGATTGGCCCAACTTTTTACACACACGTTTGCATACAAATAGTTTGTCAAATGTTTTGACAAATAGATCGCCCACAACATAGAATTCAATTGAGTACACGTTTAGCATTAATTTTTACCGAATTTTGCGAATTTAAACATATTTTAAACAATAAGTGACGAGCCACCAAAAAGAATGACTTATTTTTTGATCCGTCATGTTATTTGTTTCTGTCATGTGGAAATTTTTGTGATTATCAGCTATAGCCTAATTGCCGTGCGTATACAACTTATCAAATGACGTCACTACATGAGTTCCATTATTATCGAGTGTTAAATCTTACTAGCAGGTTTAGCTCATATATTTACAACGTACTTACTCGTTGAAATGCTAAGAACTAAAAATTAAACTTCAACAATTGCAAAAAAGTTGCTTTTAGGTTATTTTTCATGTTTATATAATTTTTTTCTTTTTATAAAATGCAAAGGATTAACCTTCTTAAAAAAAAAATCTTGCAAATAAAATTACATTTACAGTACCTATATACCAAAATAATTGTTAATATTTTTTGTCAAACCTCAAAAAGGTTTCCCCTGTATAGGCTCTGGATGAAGGATCTAAATATACGAATATAAGTGGGTTCTTAAAGTACATACATAAGGCGTATTAGAGATACGCACATAAGATGTTTAATTTAGATCCTGGACGTAACGAGGTAAAAAGGGTCTAAAATGTACGTATTTTGTACGTACTGTGCTGATTGGGAAAGTACATACATATGACGTAGTAAAGATACCAAGATTTTCAATTTAGATCCCTGGACGTAAATACGTTAAATGGTTCTAAAATATGCGTATTTTATATGTACTGTGCTGATTGAGCACATGACCCAAAGTATATACAGAGTATTTTTAAAAGGTCCTAAAATGCTACCACAAACTTCTTGGACCAAAATACGACGATCTAACCCAATTTACCTTTGTCAAGAAGTTAATTGTTTACAAGTCACAGGGTGTAAATTTTTTTATTTTATTTTAGTTTTTTTTAAATAAACCTATGAAACATTTTTTTACAAAATTTAGTATTAGGAGGTTTTTAAGAGTGGGGAATCGAAATTTTCTAATGTTTTTGTTGTAAAATGTAGAGGAAGCCACCTGCAGTCGATTGCTTAGCTTCAAAGTGTCGTAACTTTTTTGGCCTTGGTATATCCTTATTTTAGTAGGTTAATTTTATTCTCCCTTATTTTTGCACCAAGAGGTATATTTGATAAATATCGTTACGAGAAACCATTTTTGAGATATTTCAGATTAAACATTTTATTTCATACAAAATTTTGCCATTACAATCATTTACGCTTTATCTAGGCCTCCTGGTAGTGTCCAAAGATCTGTACAAAATGCTACCACAAGTTCTTTGGACAAAATACAACGATCTGATGCAATTTATCCCAGTCGAAAGGTGGCTCGTTTGCAGATACAAAGTGTCAAATTTTCCATTTATATTTTTGACTTGAACACCCTGTATCTCGCAAATAAGTAACTTTTTGACTAAGACAAATTGCGAAAGACCGTTGTATTTCGGCCCAAATAATTTGTAGTAGCATTTTGTAAGACCTTTGAACCCTACCAGGTGGCCTAGATAAAGCGTAATGGTAAACTTTTGTATGAAATAAAAGGTGTAATTCGAAATATCCCAAAAACAGTTGCTTGTAGCGATATTTATAAAGTATTCCTTTTGGTGCAAACAATATGGGAGAATAAAAATAATTTATTTAAATTTTAATATACCGAGAAAAAAGTTATGACACTTTAAATCTAAGCAATAGACTGCAGGTGGCTCCCTCTACATTTTACAACAAAAAAATTAGCATGGTTCGGTTTCACACCCTAAGAAACCTTTCAATACTAAATTTTGTGGCAAAATGTTTTATAATAAGTGAAATATTGAAAAGACCCCAATATAAAATAAAGATTTTGACACCCTGTATCTTAGAAAGGATCACTTTGTCGACTAAGAAAAATTAGGTTAAATTGTCGTATTTTTGTCCAAGAAATTTGTGGTTGCATTTTGTACTGATATTTTAGAGACACCCTGTATAGGTAATAGCTTTAACAAAAAAAAGGCAATTTAACTTTTACTTAATGCACTTAATAAAACAAAGCCATTCTTTTATTGCTAATTACGAAATTCTACATTTGACCAATAAAGGGAAAAAAACTTCTTTCTGTTGGAATCTTTAAAAATAAACAAAATTAAAAACAACTAGTACATCCTAAATGACCAACTAGAAGTCAACAACTTTCCCCTATTAAATATTTTTAGCAAATATTAAAAAAAAGATGGTAAAAACCCTAACACTGGTTGACTATTTCTTCTACTACTAAAATTTTAAAGTTTGAAATTTGTGAACACATATCACAAGTTGTGAATAATAGTGGAACTTTTTAACAATCAAGTTATGTTTAATAAATAAAATAATTGATATGGAGTTCCATCAAGTAACGATCAAATCAATAAAATTCATTTAGGTACAATTTAGTTAATAAGTATTGACGCCATAAGAGGTTATTTTAATACGTCATATGGGGGTAAATTTTAAAGATTTTTAAAATAATACACAACGGAAATGGCGCCCAGCAATCATCTTATTTTTTTTCTTTGTTAGGTTTACTTCAAAATTTAGTATTTATGCATATTTTTTTTTCAAATTTTTAATATTTTAAATTGATTCTTCTCAAAAATATAAAGGGAAGGGAAATATTAAAAAATGCATATTGAATATTTGTTTATTAAGTAAAATCGTGACATTGAAAAAATTATTAAAAATAAATCAATAGAAAAAAACTAAGTTTATTATTTTTGCTCTCGTAATGGTAAAAAGATTTCTTTTATTTTTCTTCCCTAAAATCCATTTTAGTGACAAAGTTTTGCTAAAATTTATATTATATTTTTCTTTTTTCTTTTTTTTTTAATATGATTAAGCAAGTCATTACCGGGTCAGTAACTTCAATAGCTTTTAGAATTGTTACGATTTCATTTCTAAGAAATTAATAACAAGTATTTCACCTCGAGAAATCATTAATTTTCTTTCTAACGACCGTTATTTTATTACCATTATCGGCACAAATTGCTGCGACAGGGACTAAGATTTTCATTGGTTTTCCGATAATCTATACAGTGTGACCTAACCATGTCTGTATTTTTATATATTTAATATTTGGAAAAAAGTTTTTCTTTATAATTCAAGTTGCCTTATCTGACATGTTAAAAGCTAAAAAAAAACGCCTCGCAAAATATTTTTCTTGTAAAAATAAATAAATGCTTGATTAAATAACATAAATAATAAAAAAAAACTTACCTATTTTTTACATTACCAACTTCAGAGACAAAAAGCAACACCATAAAATTGCACACTTATCCGTAGACACAACGAACAATACGTAACCAATCAAAAAAGATTAAAAGCAAGCTCTAATAGTAGGGGAACCCACCATGCTTTACTCGAGCGTCATAGAGAGAGCTGCAAAACTTAGATTATAAGAATGAAGAAAATGTTATATAATATACAGGGTGTCCGGAAATTACGT
This sequence comes from Listronotus bonariensis, assembly GCA_014170235.1. Classification (NCBI taxonomy): domain Eukaryota; kingdom Metazoa; phylum Arthropoda; class Insecta; order Coleoptera; family Curculionidae; genus Listronotus; species Listronotus bonariensis. The sequence goes on from JACEGR010000242.1 coordinate 79,153, forward strand.
ATCAGAATTTCTGTGGGCGATTCTGCACGACAAATTAATGCAACAAACCTTTATACATTTTTATTATGATTAATTGAGTGAATACAATAAGTCATAAGTGTTATATGTGCAAAATTTGGCGAAAATCAATACACTTGAAAAAAGTTATTAGAAAAATAACATTTTTTTCTTTAAGCTTTGTTAATTTTGAGTTTAAAAAAATGTATAGAAGTTTGCTGTAATAATTTTTTGTGCAAAATCGCCCACAGAAATCCTGACGCGTACTTTTCGGACACCCTGTATACCTTTTCATCGGTGGGAAAAGCGGCAATAGATTTTTAATATGTTAAAAAATACCGCTATTATTTCGGCTTGTGAAAATCGTTCGATTGGATTGTATCCGATTATATATTTTTCGTTATCCCTATAATTTTTATAAAATAATAAAAAAAATGCCGCACTCGAGAATGTCAAAATGACGTTTTTATTTACAACTTTATAGCCCTCCGCTTTCTTTACGTCACTCTCAAATTGTCAAATTAGTGGAATATACACTGCCTAACATGTAATTAATTCACCCTATCTTAATTTGACGCGCTCGAAAATTTTTGATGGATATATTTTTGTTTTGTAAGTAAGTAAGTCCGCTATATTAATTTGCTGCGCTGTAGGAAATATCGAAATCCCCTCTTGGAGTCCCCAATCACAATGCATACGTAACGTATTCACTTTATGCAACCAACTAAACCAATAAAACATTTTTTGTGCCTTAACTAATATTTTTAGTTATTTAACAATTTTAATTTTGTCTGACCAAAGTCGGAATACGTTACGGGTAGCGATAGAATACGTCTGCCGGATTAATAAGTTACACGCAACGTATCGAAATCAACGGATCGCTTTTGTGCAGGCGCATTACGGTACGGATGCAGATAGGTAATGCTTTTTTAAATAGCTTTTTGTCTCCTATAAGCAATAGTACATTACATACCTACACTGAAAAAAATATTTTGTGAATTTATACCGTTGGATATTGGTTAGTTTTAGCCACAGTGCAACGTGACAAAAGCATAATTGACTTTAAGAAAAGTTGTGTAAAATATATTTCTAAATTTACATAACCTATACTTGATATTACAAAGAACCTGTAATATTTATAAAAATGTCATTATAATAGTTAGTGTAATATCACATATAAGTTATATAAATTTATAAATACTTTTCACACATTTTGTAAAAATCAGTTGTTAATTTGTCACGTCTGACGGTGGGTAAAAATAAGCAACGTCCAACGTTGTAAATTTACAAAATATTTTTTAGTGTAGGTTGAAAGTGTTTTATTCCAGTCGAGAGAAAGGATGGTTTATTAATGCGCCGAGGTAAATCATTTCTCAGGACAATAATAAACCTTTTTACTAAGGTTTGTAAACTATTTAGTTTACAGCAATATTTAAAAAAAATTCCTTGTTTTTTTATCAAAAATAGCTAAACCTAACAAAATAATTTTTAGTTTGTCAAATTATTGCGCCACTAGACACATATTTGTCATTTAAAATATCTCTATATATTATAAGGATATTATTTTTACTGCATCTATTCTTTATTAATATTTTTTGCTAAATTCTTGTAGAAACCATAACCAATTGTACTATAAACATTTAATTACTTTTTCAAATTATTTCTTTGGTAGTTACTCACAGCCAAAAGGATCCAGTTTTGTTAAAAATACATTATGACGTTATGTATTTAAATATTTAAAGACTGTACTGGCGAGAAACGTTTTTGTTTATTTAAACAGTTTCAACTTTTACCACAATGATCCCAGACACACCTTTTAGCAAGTTCGTGAAAAGGTTACTCTATAAATGCCCATAATATGTCATCAAAACACCTTTCAAGTTGCCTGATTTAAATGTTATCGAAGATCCTTGGACACCTTTAAATAATAGAGTACACAAGTCAAATAAAAATAAAATACATTTACAAATAAAAATAACGGAGAAAAAGTATGATATCCTCAGACTACACAAATAAATTGGTTGAATCAGTGGCAAAACGTCTTAGAGCTTTTAATAATAATGAAGGAGAACCACTTAAGAACCAAATTTTATTTCGACGTTACTAGGCGATCATATGTATCGTATTACATATTCATGCATTATTTTGACTATGTGATTAAAAACTAATTACCTAATAAATAATGCATCGTATTTCATTTTTTTATAAATTTATTCTCAAAATAAATAAATCCGCATTTAGCTTATACGTGATTATTTATTTAAAATTAATTTGGTCCCCTAATCATATAATCATATTTTTGACTTTTAGTTGCACTTTTAAAAACAATAAATGCAACTGTACCATTTTGCTGTAAGCTACTGTATGTTTCTTTAATAGTTTTATTGTCTTAATGCAATATTGTTCTAATTTTAAACCACTCCGTATATTTTGCGGCTATTTTTATTTTAACTTTTATTATTTAACAAAAAAATATATTAAGTATACCTTTTGTTAAATAGTGTTAGGAAAAGAAAAAAAAGTACAGGTATTTAAGTTCTTCTAAGGACATACTGTATACCCTTCAACATAAATAACAATAAATTAATTTTTGTAAATTTTTAGATTTAAAAAAAAGTTATTGTTTTGGGTTTTCTGATATTTTATGTCGTACAAATGTTTGCTAAGGCCACGGCTACGATGACAAACGGAAAGTATCAATTCTCTGTACTGGTAATAATATTTTGTGATAAAAAGCGTTTTAAAACCAGTTTATACTGGGTGTCCAGTAACTTAACCGTCAAATTTAAGGGGTGATTCTACAATAAAAAATAGGAAAAATCTTTATAGAAACATGTATCCCAAACATATTAGTTTTTAAATTAGGGCTGTTACATGTTTTTTAATATATATATATATATATATATATATATATATATATATATATATATATATATATATATATATATATATATATATATATATATATATATATATATATATATATATATTATATATATATATATATATATATATATACAGGGTGGCCCACCATATTCAACAAGGTCTGTAGCTGGATAACCATGGGGTTCTAGATACAAAAATAATTTGTGTTTGTTAATAGTACCAAGTGTCTAATTTCATTCGTTTTTGTAATATTTGATTTTTTCAAAATGCAGGGGTGCAAATAAATTAATTTTATTTTAAGAATATAAACTCCTTAAACTTTAAAATTTGTTACAAGATTAAAAAAGTCTGCCATATTATACGTAGGTCAAATCAAGATCAAATATTGTACAGGGTGATCAAAAAATAATTTCAATTTTTCAGAAAATCAAATAGCCATATCTCTCTTATTTTAAATGGAACACCCTGTATTTTTACGTCACATGATGACAAATAAAATACTCTTTCAAATGGTGCATAGGTTGGCTATACCTATCTTTTATAATTTTAACGTAAATTCCGTTTTAACATATTTTTATTACAAGTTTCTATTTAAATGTAAGTAGACTGTTATATAACTATGCCTATTTACTTAGCCGTTATTTCAAAATGTAAATTTGTTGGATAAAAGCACAAAATTAAACGATTTTGTATTATCTGCTACTATTTTTAAAATTCACAGAAAAAAAAGTTCATTAGTTGCTTATAATGCTACTTCCAATAACACTCATTTCAGCTGAATGTGGTAATGATAAAACTTCTGTTTTTAAATAATTCTAATAACGCCTCTGGTCAGTTATGACGATATTCTGTGACCTATAACTCATTTCTTCCATTATCCATAATCACAAATCACATTTTTAAAGCAACAATTAAGGTTATCAGATGGTTTCTCCTGGAATAGTTTTTAGAATTAACTCTAGACTAAAGTAAACCATTTTTTTCACATCCTACCAGTATTATATCATCTTGTTGTTGTAGAAAAAGGGTTTTTATTTAAAATCATTGAAATTTCTTTTAAACTGACTAAAACACTAGTAATCAATAAATGGTCGTTGTTATTTTCATAAGAAAAATATTAATGGCTGCTATGTCACAGCCAACTTTAATTTAAATAAACATTTGGACCAAAAATTTTTAAAAACAGATTTTACTAAAAAGTACAAAAGATAGGTATGGGACACCTATACACCATTTAAAAGAGTATTTTATTTGTCATCATGTGACGTAAAAAAATACAGGGTGTTTCATTTAAAATAAGAGAGATATGGCTATTTGATTTTCTGAAAAATGGAAATTATTTTTTGACCACCCTGTACAATATGTGATCTTGATTTGACCTACGTATGATATGGCAGACTTTTTCTAATCTTGTTACACATTTTAAAGTTTAAAGTGTTAAAAGTGTTAAAGTAAAATGAATTTAATTTTACTTAAGCATTTTTCAAAAAAATTAAATATCACAAAAACGAATAAAATTAGACACTTAGTACTATAAACAAACTTCAGTTTTTTTTAAGTAGAATCTAAAACCGTCATAAAATATAGGGTGTTCCATTTAAAAAAATATAACTTTGATACGTCACACTTTTTGAGACACCCTGTATAGACTAAAATAATTTTTACTGTGGTCTTATCCAACCTGTTTATGTTCCAGTATTTACTTTTTTAAAAAACCCCATGGTTATCCAGCTACAGACCGTGTCGAATATGGTGGGCCACCCTGTAATATATATATATATATATATATATATATATATATATATATATATATATATATATATATATATATATATATATATATATATATATATAAATTTTATTCATTTAAACCCATTCAGATATTTTTAAAAATTTGGAAAACGCACCCTTTGCACCAGAAGACATTTTTGGCATAAGAGAAAAAAAAATTAAGAGTGTCGAGGTAAATATTTTTTAAGAAAAAATGGTACGCCACTGCAGTTTTCTTAAAACCCGTGTTTAGTTTAGAACAAATTTGGTCACTTTAATTTTTTTGTTTGATGTACGGTTTGTGCATAAACAATTAAAAATACATTTTCGGCATGATCATTTTGTATTTCTTATATCAAATTCTACAGTAAGAAAATAACCTTTGATATTTATTTTTTAATTTGATAGGAATTAGACTATGCCGTTGTATTTATTTAGGCAAAAACCGTAGGGATATAAAAATATATATATTTTAAAAAATGCAGTAGCATACTATTTTTTAATAAAAAATATATACCTACCTTAAACCCCTTTTGGACGACAACGATATTTTTTTCTTGTATGCCAAAAAATGTCTTCTGGTAAAAAGGGTGCGTCTAGCAAATTTTTAAAAAGTATCTAAATAAATATAACAGTTGTTATAAAAAAACAATATAGTTTTTTAAAATTTAACACCCGTAATTCAAAAATTAAGACGTTTGGGACGTATGTTTATATAAAGTTTTTTTCCAATTTTCATTGTAGAATCACCCCTTAAAGTTTGTCAGTTAAGTTACTGGACACCCTGTATACATTATAAACGCTCCGCAAATAGTATTTATTCGTTTTGAGCGGCATCGACAGGGTGTTTCTTGCTGACGTATATGGCAGCCGCCTAATTAAAAAAAATATTTATGGTATGAGTGGTATTCTTTCGAGACATGATCAGTGAACACACTGATAGAAGTGAAACTGATATCATTCTTTTGAAACCTCGGTGGCTAACTTTATTCCTTATGCTTAATATTATTTAAAATGACATCTGTCACGTTATTAAATTATCATGATCACATGCAAGTAAATTTTTCAATAGAAAAAATCAAAGGCAGCGCTGCTCTCCGCTAGTCGCTGACACTTGGTATCGTAGCAGTAGCCTAATGCGTGGATAAGAGATGGTATCAAGCGACACAATATAGGTTTATGCTTCAATCGCCGCGCCATCGATATGACAAGGTCATACGTAGCCCGTAGAATATTACTTTTAATAATTTTTTTAAAGTTTTATCTCCATGACGTTGTATTTTTAATTTGTGACTACTAACGATTTAAAAATTAGCAGCCCTTCCCTTAATACGTACTTCCACGAATGGAAGGGAATATATTAAAATTATTTTTTATTGTTAACCACATTTAGGCAGTCGGCGTGTTTTATGATGAGCATGAGTTCATTGTCTAATCGCTATTAGGTAGTGCTCAACTTACTAAAACTTAATATAAAGTACATTTTTTTGTCCCGATATGTTATGTTTAACACTGTTATTTTTTTGTTGTTTAAAATTGGTAAATTTAATGAAAAAATGCAACAGTTAAAAAGTTTCAAAGTAAATCAGGCTACTTAAATTTTTATATTTTCCTATGTTATTGTAAGTAGGCCTCTCTTTAAATGTAATAAGCATAAGCGTAGGGGTAATCTATTTTTACCATTTTCAAAAAATAATATATTAAAAAAGTGTTATTATACAGGGTGTTATGGAAATACTTTAATATATTGAAATGGGTGACTCCTGGGACAGTGTAGAGACACACTGAGTACTTTTTTTGTTTAATTCAAACTTTTTTACAATTTGTAAAAATACCTTCTTTTCACCTATCTGCTACGTCCCTGGTTACGTAAATACTATAAACACAGACAGTGAGACCTATTTGTTTGCGATGTTGCCAAACGTCCTATTTTATACCCAATAAACGATATAAATACATAATAGAATAAAAAGGTAAAATGTTATTATATTCTATTTTTTTATAAATTTACTTTAAAAAATTATTAAAAGCCTTATATCAAAATAAATTGTAACAAAAAAATATTTAAATAAAGGTCGATTTACCTTCAATACGGAATATGTTCTAAATTTTGATTCCAAACATGCATTTATTTTCCGCTGCATACTGTTTCTCACACGCGCAAAAATGTTTTCATTGTTTCTTATTTGCTGAGCCGCTAGTTCCACACGATTTCGCAACTGTTCTAAACTGTTAATGGGTTCACTATAAACAAACTCTTTCATAGTTCCCCGGCTTGCCGAGCATTTTGCCTAGCTTCCCCATAACACAAAACCATGTCAGTCAACTCGATTGAATTTCGTTGCATTTTACGTAAATTAAAACAAAATGCAAAACTTAATAAACGCACAATTTGGTAAATTCTTCGCAATATTATTTAAAACGCAAACCAGGGCAAGCGAATTTCGTCTTTCTGTAACCTTGCATAGCATAAGGAAGCCTTCTTATTGGTCAGTTAAATCATGCCGGTTTCCTTGACAACAACAACGCGAATTTGCGATGTTCAGCTGTACAATTGTACTACATCTAGTACATTTAGTATATTTAGTTTTTTTATGTTTATGGCAGTCCATGTTAGTAGCACAAAAGCTAAGTACTAAGTACCGTGGGTGCCAGATTTTTAGATGTTAAACCCATTTAACGACTGAATAATGTTATCCAGAGGGCACCACCATTTTATCGTAGATTTCAAAGCACACAATAGAGGACAATAATATACCGGCAAAAAAAAGTCTGTAACGTTTTAAACCAATCAAATTACACGTCATTGTGCTTTTTAATGTAGTCTTTAAAAGGGGTACTTATACTGTTTTTAAGTGTATGATTACCGATTTAATGGTAATACTAAGAAATTAAAATGCAAAAAATAAACTAAAAGGCGGAAAATACCCACTTAAAATAAAGATTTTTATTTTAAGTTTTAGAGTTAGAAAAATTAATAAAACTCACTAAAAACTTCAAAAAATAAATAAAAAAAAAGAAAAAAATTAGGTCGGGCAATAACATATGTGCTAAACAACAAATAAATAAAAGCTTTTTATACTATAATACCATATATTATTACCCGACTTAATATTTTTAATAATTATAATTTTTTGTAAGTTTTATTTATTTTTTAAAGTTGGTTTATTTTTTTTAACGTGTTTATTCTTAATAATAAAATTTAAAAAAATCTTAAAACAACCTTAATAAAAAGATACTTTTATGTACCCGTAGGGTGACTTACTAAGATAATTTTAATTATAATATTATAATGTTCGTTAAAGTGGTCTTTTTAATTATGGAAACTATTGCCTAAATATTATAGTATGTACCATTTTAATTATTCTTATCTTTATACCGCTTTTAATTACAACTTAAAATAAATATTTATTTTTAATTAAACTTGCTTGGGTAATATTATTTACGATAACTTTAATTCTCTTAGCTAATTACCAAAAGTGTTTTTTTATAATTACGAAAACAAAGCAATTAAAATTGTTTTTATTAAACTAATGTATGTTTTTGCTAATTTATTCTCTACAGCTTTTCGTGTTTGTGCCAAACAATTAAGATAAAATTTGAAAAAGTACATTTTAACAAAACTAAAAAACTGTTTATGTGTCAAAGTTTATTATTTAAAAAATCCAGCAAGAGATATTTTTATAAAAACGTTGTTTGTAAGAGGCATCTTTCAAGTCTCTTTATAATCTAAAATAAAGCATTGATAAAATTTTTAAAACGCTTTGTTTTTTACCAAATGAGAAAAAGCTTTAGGTAGAAAGAAAACCCTCATTATTTTCATATCTAAAACGCACAATTTAACCTTAAGTTGGTTATTTTGTGCTTGCCAAGCGCACAAAGCTGAAAGAAATGAAAATTCTCTGTAAAAAATTCTTTAAAATATCAGTGTCTAGTTAAAATAAATATAGGATTATTTATTATTATGAACAAAATGTTTTAAAAAAATTTCAGAGACCTAATTTATTTTTAACCTACTTCAAAAAAGGAGGAGGTTATTGTTTTACAGCGATTACTTCGTCAATTGTATACCGATTTTTAAAATCCTTTTTTATTCAAAAGAGTGCACTTTCGCGGTGTTCCGATAAGAAAAGCCAGTCAGGATTGCGAAAGACAAAGGTACCAGACTTATTTTTCAGTCAAAGTTGCCTCTAGTAGATATATGCTCAATGTTTGAACAATCAAGGTAAATGCATTGTCAAAATATTTTTATTTGTTATGTCGACGTCGTCGTCATTTAGCTAATAGTTCTTTTTTTTTGTAATTGCATGTGTTTTATTTTTGTGGCCAGGTATTTCTGTTTATTTATACCCAACTTATACCTATTAGGGGTAGCATTGGCGTTTTGTGCGTAAAGTTTACGTTAGAGAAAAAGGTACTTTTTCTGTTTTATTAGTGGATGGTCACGTTATGTTAATAATAAAACACTAATGAGAGTAAAATAACAAATTTAAAAAAATCAAACCGACTTTAAAAACATAAAAACTTTTAAAAATTTAAAAATATTAAAAACAAATAGAAAAATGAAGACGGGTAATATTATATGGAATTAAAGTATATATTTTTTTGTATTTTGTTATTTCGTTATCAACGTTTTTTTTAATACTTATTTACAAATTCTTCCACTATTACAAAAAAATAATAAACGTTTTAATATCATGTTGGCATAGTAGTCACTGACCTTGCTTAGCATATAACATACATATGTAGGTTGGATTTGCAATACATTTAAAAGATGATTTATTTGAGTAATTTTAAGTAAAAAGATTCTTATTCTTATTTAGAAAAAAATGGTTTTTGATACATATCTTAATATTTACCAATTTTATTGTTATTAAAAGGTATTATTTACAAGGCTTATTTAGCATTATCCCAATTAAATTTATTTAGTCTATTCTGAGTAAGGCTCTCGCAGCCATCTTCTGCTAAACTTAAGTTTTTGGGCTATTCGGCAGTCGTTGTAGATTTTGTATCCTTGACGTTTTGCCAGCGCGATTGGTTGGCATCCTCAGAAGGTTCCTAGTAGACTACTTGCGTACTACTGTGTCCCGGCGCGGTATATTCTTCGCCTCTATGGGGAGGAAGTATCTAAATTACACCGACAATTGGAAGAGTCTGGAAAAGAAAGCTCACCTTTATCTCTTTGGCTTTCATTTCTCGATGTAGAGCTGAGGATAATATTTACGGTTTTTTAAAAACAAAGGCAGTCATTACAATCTGTTTAAGCTCGCAGAATTTATAGTAGGACAGAAAAAGCACTTCTCAGGAAAAGAATTTAGAACACCAGAAGGGAACTGGCGAAAATAGACAACAAACTAATTTCCCTTTTTACCATTTAAGCAACACTCTTCACTGAACTGACTGGGATAAACTAGATTCCATTTCATACAGAAGCATGGAAAACAAATTGGAAAGATGCACAAAACGTCAAAAGAAGTTTGAAAAAAATCATATATATATATATATATATATATATATATATATATATATATATATATATATATATCATATATATATATATATATATATATATATATATATATATATATATATATATATATATATATATATATATATATATATATATACATATATATATCAAAAAGATTCCAATTTCAAACCGAGAATTAGATATCGCCAGGACAGTTATCAATTTAAGCGACCGAAACTTATCGGAGGATGAAATCTCCGTTCTAGCCAAAGGCGGAAACTCTGCAATTACACCAAAAGAAATACCCACCGAAGACACAATATTTAATCTTGAAGGGACAATAAGATACCTACCAGATGAAAAAACTCAGGAGATCCGTAAACGAAAACATCAGAATTCTACAAAAAGCTAAAGTGCCGAAGAGCAACTTAAAACCGAAGGAATCCAAAGCCATACGCGAATTAAATAAAGATAAAGATATCCTTGTTTTATCAGCTGACAAGGGTAATGCCACAGTAGTAATGAACACCGCAGATTATAAAACAAAAATTAAGGACTTACTAGACCCAAATTACATACAAGGAGTTACCTCAAGACCCAACGCAAAACCTGATAAAAAGAACTAAAATGTTAATTGATAATTCCAGCCTTGAAAATGATGTCAAAAAGAAGATATATAAATGCGAGGCCGTGGCACCACGACTCTACGGTTTTCCCAAAATTCACAAGGCCAACGTTCCCTTACGTCCCATAGTCAGTGCTATCGGATCGCCGACGTACAACTTGGCCAAGCATTTAACATCGCTCCTGCAGCCATACATTGGGCAAACTGAGACGTACGTACCTCATCGTACCATGCCAGACTGTATAGGGAAGCTATAGAGATACACAAACATACCAACAACTTTAACAAAACAGAAGAATCAATAAAGATCAATAAAACGTGGATACCAATTCTCAAAACCACAAAAATAGCACCACGGCAGGAGCAACAACTGCGCAACGACCAACCGGAACAGGCCCAGCCCACCCAAGCTGCCTATCCATGCCGGGACAGAGTAGCACCGTCCAGTAATACTGGACGGTGACAGTAGTACGCAAGTAGTCTATTAGGAACCTTTTGAGAATGCCAACCACTTGCGCTAGCGAAACGTCAACTATACAAAATCTACAACGACGGCCGAATAGCCCAAAAACTTAAGTTTAGTTGGTTGGTCTTTACTTTCGACAAACATATGCGCATCAACTTTTGTACTAATATTTTTCTTTTATATAAAGCATATGAAATCTTTTTTTTATTTCATTTTTTTTTATATCTTGCTTGGTTTTTAAGAAAAAAAATCACTTAGTTGCATAAGTCTAGACCCTACAAAAAGTTTTTTTTTTAAAAAAGGTTTAATAACTTTATTTCGCAATAGAGATTTATTTAAAAAAGTAAAATTAAGTATTATACTAGAACAAATATTGCCAAGTCTGTATAATTCTAAAAATGCCTATGCCCATAATCTTTTGACGTCACTGCAGACTTTAAACTCTAAATTATCATTTATATTAAATACTGTTTTCTGAGGTATGTATTAACTTTTCATATTATATAGCCCTAGAAGATAAAGTAAATATCTTCACTTACTACAAAGTGCAGCAGTACTTTGAAAATTACCTAAATACCTGATTTGGATGGCCATGTTTTCGAAAGTAATAAAGTTTGATGAACTTAAAGCTCTTTTAATGCTGATATAATATATAGAGTGCCTCATTAAAAATATATGCCTATTGTCCTACCCTGTATATTATTACTAGTATTACCATTAAAAATATTTTTAAAAAGGGTTTAAGAAAATACTAAATAGAGTACATCCAACTTTATTAGTTTTGGAAATATGGCCATCCCAATTAGATAATAGGGTAATTTTTTTACTGCCGCCATTTTGTAGTAGGTGAAGGTAGTAACTTTATATTTTATAGTTATAACGCAATTTTCAGGAGCTTTAAAATAATGTGCCACAAGACTCCTCTTTCCATTCATTTTGTTTTTCAAGATGGCGACGAGCTGCTTTTTGAAATTTTTATCTGTCAATTTTACATTAAAATTTACTATTTATGTATCAATTTTATACCGCACAGTTTTATTTGTTTAAATTGATCCGGTTAAAATATAAAACAACAATATAGATATAAAATAATAGCATCAATATTATTCTTCTTAAACCAACTTTTTTTAACAATTTAAACAGTTTGTAAAACTTGGTCGACTTTTGTGATTTACTTATAAATGAAAAACCCGAACAATGAAACATTAAAACACATTGAAACGGCCTTTAAACTGAAGTTTAAGACTTCACATTAATAAACGCTATAAAACATTTTGTGAAATTTTACTAAAGTCTCTCCGGGAAAACAATTTAAAACTAAAGTTTGGCTGCTGTGGAGCGGTAACATCTGTCTAAATCTTTTATCTTATGACGGAAAGGCCTTCATTATAAAATTTCGTTAATAATTTAAATGAAAACGTTGTTCTGAGCAATTTTAAAGTTTTAAGGAGCTATTTTAAATTAATGTCAGTAGTTCATATAAGAGGAAGTGAAAGTTGCGAAATTAGGTAAAGCTGCCTTAATTTTATGGTGTTGAAGTTGCACCGACTCTGGTTAAGGTTTAATAATTAATAGTTTAAAAACTAAAAACACGCTTTTATATGCAACCGAACTAAAAATTAGAAAATAATTTTTCATTAAAAAAATATTGTCATTTCATAGTAAAAAGCGTGGGGTGCATTTTACTATTTTTTCATAACTTTTCCATCATAGATATTTGCAAATATAATAATTATAACATTTAATATATTTATCACCCCACGCTTTTACTATGAAATGACAATATTTTTTTTAATGAAAAATTATTTTCTAATTTTTAGTTTGGTTGCATATAAAAGCGTGTTTTTTAGTTTTTTTAAACTATTAATTATTTTTCATTTTTTAGTTTTTGCCACTCTTGACAAAATGGCGAAAAAATTTTTTAATGAACAAGAGTAGCAAATTTTAAAATTTTTTCCAACAGATTGCAACTCACTAAAAAATTTCTTCTTCATTAAGTAGCAAAGTTTGAAATTTTGCCAACAGATGGCAATCCAGGCAATGTTTGGACCGTTGCCAACATATTGCAACCCACTAAAAAATGTCTTCTTCATTTAATAGCAAAGTTTGAAATGTTGCCAACAGATGGCAACCTAGGTGTTGTTTTTATAATATAATGGAATTTTTTTTCCTGGCGATCAAAAACAAGATAACGGGATACTGTTTGCAGATTATTGCATTGTCATGTTTCCTTAATACGTGTGCAAAGTTTTAAAGAAATCGAATAGCTGGAAGTTGGTTAAAATTAGGCTCAAAGATTCCGTTACATAGGCAGCCAGATTGATAGATAGATAGTTACAACCCAAGTTAATAAAAGCGTGTTAATAAAAAAATAATGTAGGCACACTAGGTTGACCATATTAAAACGAAAAAAATATACCGGTTGACACAGGATTTTGTTACCCCCAATTCTTCTTTTAGTTTTTTAAAAAACAAATAAAAATTTTACAGTTTTATTATAGCATAAATTGACATTTTTTAACATTATCAAAAACCCCAAAATAATCAATTTTCTTATTTTAAATACAAGTGCCTATTTGCTTTTTACCAGTGTGTCCGCCTAAATTCTTCATACAATATGGGAAACTTTTTTATAATTTATTTTACAAAAAAGTTATTTTATACTAAAAGTTCTGCATGGTCTAAAAGCTAAAATGCAATCATTAAATATTCATTTTTTTAGTAATATACAAGGTATTTCTAAATATGTGAATTTTGTTTAAAAGCACCTATAGGTATGTTTGAAAATATCAAAATCTATATTATTAAAAAAATGTTTAGAAATAAAAAATAACTCTTAAATATGCACAGTCCTTTATTTGCACGAAAAAGTTTTTTTTTCATTTTTTATGATAAAATGATAGAAATTTAAATTTGTACATTTGTAAATACTTATTTTGAAATGTGATATCTAGAAAAAGCTATAAAAATGTCAAAACAGAAAAAAGTAACAGAAACGATTGTTATCGCATAAAAAATTAAAGAAAAACTTTTTAATAATGTTATAGGTTTTTGATCATGCAGAACTTTTTATAGGGAATAGTTTTTTTTTTGTAAAATTAATAATAAAAAAGTTGTATATACACTGTATATTTAAATTTTCTATAAAGTTCTCTTTTAAATAATATATCATACATGGTGTTTCTTTTTTAAATGGCATCCAGGTAATACTTTAAAAGAAAATCATATATTATTTTGGCCTTAGATATATTTTTTAGTAAGTTGGCTGTGGAAATAAATAAATTACCTTGTTCATAATTACAGGTAGTGTATTTATTTTGTTTTTTTTTATAAATCACTTACATTTTGTAATTTCCGTTTTTAATGTAACTGATGGAAAAAAATAAATTTATTCACATATTTCAAACAATGGCAACATCCCTTTTTATTTTATTTTTAAATTAAAAAAACTTGTATGATATATTATTAAAAATAAAGTTTATAGAAACAAAATTGGGCACTGGTATTGAATATATATATATAAAATTTTGTCTTATTTTTCTTGGGAATAGGTTATCGGTTTATGAATAACAACTTTTTTTTTACGACGTTTCGCATATTTTATTGTGCTTTTTCAAGCCTAAAACCAATACAACATTTAACGTATTTTTTTCCAGTTTAAAATTAACATTAAGAAATTAAAATTTTATAAAACAATACACTTAAGTACGTACAACAAAAGTTGTCGTTAATTTAACCAATCAATTTTTAAAACAAAACTGACATTTATACCTTTTTAAGTTATCTATTATATAATAAAACAAAACAAAATAATTTTTTTACGGATGCCTACCTTGGAGATGTGGTACATTGTAATCACTAAAAGAATTTGATTTTATTTCTGGTATTTACATATTTTTTTTTTGGTTCAAAAGAAGCGAGAGTAGATAATGTATTTGAATGGACACAAATACACCAAAAATGCATCAACTGCTTTACATAAGCACGAATCTAGTACAAATCATGAATTTAACTTTAAGGAAACCGAAATACTAGTACGTGATTCCAACCATAAAAACTTACTTTTAAAGAAATGATTGAAATTAAAAGGGAAAAACAAGCTCTTAATGACAAAAAGATATTAGTAACCTAAGCCAAATATATTTTAACCTCATAAATAAATAAAATTTAAATATTACCAATTACATAATAGTTCAATTCACACCCTATAAACAACAACTTTTAAAATTATTAAGACATCCCTATATAAAACTTCCTTAAAAACAAATATTCAAATACATTATATACTCTCGCTTCTTTTGAACCAAAAAAAAAAAAATATGTAAATACCAGAAATAAAATCAAATTCTTTTAGTGATTACAATGTACCACATCTCCAAGGTAGACATCCGTAAAAAAATTTTTGTTTTGTTTTATTATATAATAGATAACTTAAAAATATCATAAATGCTAGTTTTGTTTTAATTGATTGGTTAGATTAACGAAAACTTTTGTTGTACGTATTTGAGTGTATTGTTTTATAAAATTTTAATTTGTTAATGTTAATTTTAAACTGGAAAAAATACGTTAAATGTTGTATTGGTTTTAGGCTTGAAAAAGCACAATAAAATGTGCGAAACGTCGTAAAAAAAAGTAGTTATTCATAAACCGATAACCTATTCCCAAGAAAAATTTGACAATTTTATAGAAAAATGGTTAAAGAAAACAAATAAAATTTATATATATATATATATATATATATATATATATATATATATATATATATATATATATATATATATATATATATATATCTATATATATATATATATATATATATATATATATATATATATATATATATATATATATACCCTCTATCAATACGGCGCCCGATGGTATGACCTTGCCATACACAACACCATTGCTACTTCATTTCATTTCTCGTAAAGGTCTGCATTTAGTTTTCTTTCCAGTAATATTTATATTTTTTTAATTATTTATAATTTTATATTCAAACTTTATAAAAATGAAAAACAAGTTTTATTTTAAATATGTTAAATTTGAAATAAATGTTTCAAATATTAAGAAAAATAATAAAAAGTAATATTTTGAATTGGTTAATTGGCTTCTTTATTTGATTAAAATATTGAAAGAAACAGTCCCAAATTAACGATATGCCAAAATTATTATAAGTATTTAAAAAAGTTTTAATGTTTTAATTGCAAATCAACTCATACATAACTGACCAATCTTATTTTTGTGTATCGCCTGCCAGATACTTAAATACTAATCTATATTTTATTAACTTTCGTAATGTCTTTTTAATACATGCTAAAAGTTAGTTTTTTGAAAAAAATCTTTAACCAACCTAAATAAATTAGGATAGGTTTTACTACAAATAAAACATACTTTAACGAAATAATAACAAACAACAATGGGTTGTTTTATGCATACATAAAGTAATTTAAATTTAATTTATTTTCATAAATAAATTTAATATGTAGATTTATAACCGTATATTCAATTTCTTATAAATTATACTCATTCAGTTTTACATAATAACCGAAATAAATTTAAAATGCAACAAAAATATCATTTAAATTTATTGTAAATCCATTGAAGCTAATTGGTTACAACCAATTTATTATAATTATTCATAAATGAAATAACTTATTTAAAACACTAGCTCCAAGCAGTACTGTCTGGGTAAAAAATAAAATTGTATATTATTAAAGAGACCAGAGTGCCCCACAACGAATTTGGGAGGTTACCCAAAGAGTAGACTTGAAAATATTAAAAATTTGTCAATATTAAAAAGTTATAGTCCGGGCCAGTAATGAAATTGACTTTATAATAATAACACTTTTAAAACTTTTTAGAGGTGTTTCTTTTGACGTATTTACCACGAATATTCATACCGCCAAATATGGAAACGGCGCTTTAACGCAGCCTGTCCATGTCAAATATTTCGGGTGTCAGACTGTGCAAACGCGTCACTTTTTTGTCGGACAAGTTTACCACAATGTTTTACATGCAGTATTTAAACATTGTACCAAAAATCGTAAGGGTTACAGTTACTATAACCAATCCCCCTAGAAACGTTAAAAAACTGTTATTATCATAAAGTCAATTTCATTACTGGCCCAGATACTATTAGTAGGGACATACGCTTAAAATATTTTCACAGCTCTGGCACTATTAAGGTTAATTACCACATATCAGTGCCGCAGAAGCGCGTGGCGTCTACTCATAACAGTGCAACAGCAGCGCGTTGCATCGGGCATCGGGGCTATTCCCACATAGCAGCACAGCACCAGCATTCGCTGCAGATTAACAATATTTTAAAAACTCACCTCCGTAAAACAATAACCGGATTGTGGCGATATCTGCCAAAAACAATTAGATAATTAGATCAGAAGATCAGATCCTATCCGAGAAGGCTCCATCCAGCTTGCCGTTTTCTATCCTTGCGACAGTCCAGCTAAGCTGCCGTTAAACGAGATCACTGCTGCCATGACAACTGACTGATGGCTTTAACTAAGCTTATCAACAGCCACCCAGCCCGGTTTGTGGAAATCTATTTTGACGAAATGACCCGCTGCGTCATGCGATGGTTCCGAAAGATTCGGAACGGGCACCTCTGAGTCCAAGAGGACAAAACGCACAACACGATTATGGCACTGGTGTGGATAATGCACAGGGAAGTACATACAGAGTGCCATGCTCCGGCAAGGCAGGACAATCAATCTTAAAGTTACATACAGTGTGGTTCAAAAAGTAATTTTGTGGTAGATACCGCAGGTGGCGTCCTCTAGAGTATACAATAAAGCAGATTCCTATTGCCCACCTCCCAATAGCCAAATAGTATGACATTACACTTGTTATTAACAACTACAATTATTTATTAAAAACTTAAATCAAATGATCCAGTTTTAAATTAAGGTAGCATTTTTCTTCGCCTTTTAGAGACATTCTATATATTAAGGTATTTCATTTCCGCAAAAGTTTTTCTTTTCTCGGTGCCCAAACAAAATGTTAATCTACATGTAGAAAGAAATTCCACCAACTTTGAGCTCTTAATATTAATTTTAAGTACTTACCATTTTTGAAGTGTTCAGTTCAACAGAACATATTGTTATAAGTTAACCCTTTTTTCTCCTTGTTTTGCGTTTTGCTTAAAAATTAAAAAAAACAATATATTCTAAAAACCTTTTACCGGCAAACCAGTGAGAGCTAAAAAAACACAAGAAATTTTAAAGAGCGTAAAATATCCCGTTAATGTACTCGCACACATATACACTTTTGTAGGGCAACTTTTCATTGTGGGATAATAAATAAACTTTATATTTACACAAGCATGCTTGTGTAACATAAAGTTTTTATTTCGCAACAAAAGTGTACATGTATGCAAGTACCTTTAGGTCTATCAAAATTATTTACATTATAGTAAAAGTGAATAAGCATTAGAACTCAAAAAAATACTTGCATTTTAAATGAAAAAACTTCAAATGTGGCGAGCAGTGGTGTAGTGGCTAGCGTGTCAGCCTCTTATCGCAGCGATCCGGGTTCGAATCTCGGAGTCAGACATCGGATTTTTAATAGCTCGTCACCTCACAGTTGGCAATGGCAAACCACTGTGCAGTATTCTGTTATTTCTAGGTAGTAGTTATTTACAAATAACGTCCGTGGCGGCACTACCGCGTTGTCTAAAAGGTGCTGTGAAATGCAACTGCATGTTTCAGTGCTTGGATAACGTTGACGGAACACGACAATATTGGGTTAAACATCCAGTAACCCGGCACTCACGGTACACTGGTATTTAGGCAAAAGCCTTCGTGAGATGTCACAAAGATAAAAATTGAAAGTACTTAAAATTAGTGTAAAATTTTGCTTCGATAAAATAAACTATGCAAAAATAAATTACCTTATTATTATGTTTAAAAATAATAATATTGTGCAAAGTGTAACTAATAGCAAATATTAGATCAAAAGAACGCTTATGCATTGGCAAAAATCTATTTAAGCGTATTGCAGGCTACATGTTTACCACTTTACAAAAAACGTTTTGGACTTTTAGATTAAAGGTCAGGCCGCACATAACCACACCGAGTCCGATTTTACGGTGATAGAGAAAAGTGGGGCAAATTAATTAGGAAAAATTCAAAAGCACTTTTCATGCCCTCAAAAATATGCAAAGTATTTTTGTCAAGCTAAGTCTATTTTTTTATGTATGTATATCTCTTTGTTTAAAGAAAAACAGATATTTCTTTTTATCTCTGCTCCCTTTTTCCAAACTATAAGTAAAAGGCTGGCAACACATAGCCACAACGATGTTCCACAAGCCCAGCATCGTAGATCGACCGTGTCTCGTACGGTCTGAAACATGCCCAGCAAATAAAATCTATGGACGGTGGAGGGGAGGATAACCATCTTTAATGGCGGACAAGTTGAAAAAGTGGCCATCGGAATGTAGCAAATTGAGATGGCGCCACCGTAGCCAGTGGAGGGATTTTGGTATTTCTTTCCTTTTTTATTTTGTATCTATCTGTCCTTTTTCATTTTGTATCTTACTCTAATAATTCATGCTCATTGGTTAAAAATCTCCTCTCGCTACGGTGGCGTCACCTTAAGTAGCTCCTTTTGACGGACACTTTTTAAAACATTCAGATGGTTATCCTCCCCTCCACCATACATAATAAAATCATACGTGGATCGGATAGCGCTGATGTTTCCCGAGCTAAGCTTTGACTGTACGGGCATGATTTTATTTCTGTTCGTGTATTACAGTTGGTGGAAAAGTTATTGATTCGACTAGATATCCTGGAATAGCAGCAACAATGAAAGGTTATGTCTCTTACAATGGTAATGAGTTAATTAAATATAAAAACGCTGGTTGGAGTATTGAAGATGATTTTACCTGGGACGGGATGGGCTCAAACGGAACTTTTAATGTTTGTGTTCCACTAAGGACATTACTAGGATTCGCTGAAGATTTTCAAAAGATACTTATAAATGTTAAGCATGAACTAATATTGTTAAGAAGTTCTTCCGATAAAAATGCCGTTATTAACACTACCGATGGAGAAAATGTACAAGCTATTATTGATAAAATTGTTTGGAGGCTACCACATATTACAGTATCCGATGCTGAGCGACTAGAACTTTTACAGATTGTTGGAAGTGGAACTGAATTGGATATCGGTTTTAGAAGCTGGGAACTCACAGAACATCCTTCAATACCGATTGGAAAACACCTTACATGGACCATTAAAACTTCTGTGCAGGTGGAAAGACCAAGATGGATAATTTTAGGTTTTCAAACAGATCGAAAGGATAACCACAAGAAAAATTGTAGCTTATTTGATCATTGTGATGTATCAAATGCAAAGCTTTATTTAAATTCTGAATTTTATCCATATGATAATTTAAATTTGGAAATTTTAAGAGGTATAATAGCTACTCTCTATGAAATGTACTCAGAATTTCAAGAAAGCTACTACGAAAAAGAAAACGGACCACTTTTAACTCTTCAAACACTTCTAAGAATTATTTAGCAATATGGCAACAATGTATTTTTTAATTTAAAAATAATTGCTTTACTGTAAACACTGCTATTTATTTTATAAGGTATTATTCTAAGAAATATTTAGAAATATGGCAACCATGTATGTATTTTTTATTTTATAATAAATGCTTTACTACAAACACTGTTTTTTATTTAGTTACCACTGTTTTTTACCGTTTATTTGTGTATAAAATTGCTAAAAGTCAATGTACACTGTGGCTTAAATAAATTAATTTAATATATAGAATGTGTTTTATTATTTAATATTTAATTATTATGTCTTAAATTATATGAGATTACGCTCTAGCGTTCTGCGCCTGCGCTTAAGCCTCTCGCTTAAGCCTCCGGTATTTGTTAGGTGACGGCAGCCATGTTTTTACCGCATGCGTTCTGTTACGCCTTCCGCTTAAACCGATAGCTTAAGCAGGGGGCGCGGGGTGCCGGGGCTCGTAATTCTTAGAATTTTAGGATTATCATGTGACAAGTTTGACCTTGAAATTATTTGCCGTTAGCAACTATTCTTTGTTCAAGTTTCATTATTCTAAGTTAAATAATAAGGCCGCTATGATTGATTTTGCTATAGGGTTACCGTCCTAATCGCTGGTTGGTGTCTCTCGCCATATTTTAAACAGCTGTAGCGCCCTTATGGCTAAAGATGGCGTCATGCGGTTTTCGCTATTCGATAGGTATGACGTAATACTATATTTAAAAAAATTAAACCGCGCGCGAATGACTCATCATCAAGGTTAAATAACGATTTTAGCCGATAGCGTCCGAACGGTATGACTTAGAATTTTCGCGTTTGCGCAAATCAATTTATGACCATAGCGCAAGTATCCTACGCATGGCGGCCATTTTCTAAGTCACGTGATTTTTGACATATGACAGGTGACAGGTGACATTTGACAGGTGACAGATGACACTTATGGTTTGACAGATAGTAGGGACCACGCCCTAAATAACGCGTTGCGCAAGATTCCTAAATTTCGAATGACGTCAGAGATCTTGAGATAATAAGCTCCACCGGTGGACGGTGGTCCCTAAATGCCCCATCTCTCCCTACTCTTTAAATATGAACTTATATTCCTTTGCTCTACACTTTCTTAAGTCACTGGTCTTAGTATGTTCTGTAGCTACCCAAGCAGCACACAACTTCTCCTTTATTGACTTTTATAAGCTATGACCTACTTTAGTGGACCTTATTAGACGCTGGCCACAATTTTAAAAAACACCACCAAAACCAAATAACTTTTTTCTTTCCAAAAAAAAAACAGTTTTAAACAGGGATAACGAAAAATTCCCACAAAATAATTACCTTCTTTCTAAACCAAAATAAAATCCGAATACTTATAGTTTTCTTTTGGCAATAATTATAAATCCTTATAATGATACCGCACCCTGTTACAAATTTTTCACTACCAAAAAGAAGGCAGCCTCCGCTTACTTCCCGTAATATTTATTAGTCTTACGTATGTATGGGTAACTTTTAAACCCATATATTTTGCCACAAGTTTTTAAATGTGGGTCCTATTAAACCTTCGGCCTTATATGCCTCAGGTACCTTATTAAGCATTAAAAATGAGGTTAAGTTTGTAAAAAGATGTCTATTCCAACAATTTATAGTTTTTGAAAAATTATCAATTTTTCATTTATCTATTTTTACAATACTTTTAAGTATTGGTAGGTACACTTGAGTTGGGTATGACGCAACATTTTGTTGTCAAGGCCAACTAGAAGCTAAACTGAGCCGTACTTTAAAGCATTCTTAGCACAGATAAATAATAAATTGCTAATTTTTCTAAAACTATAAATTTTTACAAACTTACCTTTATTTTTGATGCTTAATAGGATAAGGTAATAAAAGATGAGGATTTACATTTAAAAAAATTGACCTTTAAGGTTGTTGGTTATAATTTTTAATGAATATTTTTGACCACTTTGTATGTATTAATTGTAAAAATATCAATACAGTATACCAAAGTTGTTTTTTATCTACAAGAAACCCAACCCCAACTCATATTAAAAGCTTTCGTTTTAAATAATTTGATGGTTATGTAACGTCATCCAAACGTCATTCTTGGCATAAAATTTAAAATACCTCAAAAACGTTTTGACTTAGGTATAGAACATTATACATAAGTTATGTTTAAAATTTTATGCAGAATTTAAACTACAAGCTACACTGACATGAATCCACTCGTACACTGTGTCCCAGAATTGGTGTTACAAGAGGAAAAATGGACCCAAAATGTTGAAATTTTTAAACGCACTTTTGGTAAATCTGGTCGCGTGGTTGAAAACTAATTAATTTTTTTAATAGGTATTATACAGGGAGAGTTATAACTAAAAATATAACCAGGAACTGACTACTTTTATTTTCAATAATAGAAAAAAATTGTATAAATAAGCAAATGTTCTAGAGAATTGAATTTTATGTCAAAATTTGAAGTCGAAGCATTAACATCATATTTAATTCTTTACAAGATTTACTTATAAAATTTTGTCCTATATTTAAAAAATAAAGTTACTTTACTCTTGGCTATTTTCATATTTTTAAATATAACTAGCCCTGTATAATACCAATTGGAAATTTTGTATTTATTACTTTTGGACCATGCAACCAGTTTTTAGCAAAAAAACGTTTAAAAATTTTAAAATTTTTGGTTTATTCGTCCTCTTGCAACACCTATCCTGGGACACAGTGTATGTTTTCTGAAAGATTATATAAATCCATTAAGTTATCTTATTTCAAAATTAATTAGAAAGGGAAAAACCTATATTTTTAGGTTTCTATTTACTTAAAAACGAAATTTGTTAAAATATTTGTAAAAAAAATATACAATTTTTATAAAAAGTCCAAAAATACAAAAGAGGAATAGATGGGTAAATCCTTAATCTTTTTATTATTGTGTTATTTTACGGAAGTAGGTATATAATTATAAATTTATGTTGCCAAAAAAAAAAATATATATATATATATATATATATATATATATATATATATATATATATATATATATATATATATATATATATATATATATAAATTGCCGAACCTTACCTTTTTTTTCTTTAATGTATGCTAAGGAATAAATCTTAAATAGGATTAGTTTAAAACATTATCCGTATCTGAATTAGCTAAAAATAGAACAGTTTTTTACTTACTTGTACTTGTATTGTGTACCAGAAATACATTTTTTTCATTTTTATTGTATTTCTTTTGTATTATTTGCTCTTTTATCAGTCAGATAATCAATAATTATTTTTTTCTTATCTGGCAAAAAGACATAATTTATCCGAAATTGCCTATTTCCACAAAATCGTCTCCATCTTCATTAACTTACCTAAAAAAATCTAATTAACCAATTCCAGAGGGACCAAATGACATAAGAATCTTACAAAGGAGAAAGATATCGCTTTCGATCAATTTCCCTTTCGTTTTGGGTGAGTTATCGGCCACAGCTCGCGGCCAAGTAAATCGAACTCGAGAATGAGAATTATTGATTTTCTTTTAAATGAATTTTTAAAACTGAAGTGTCTACAACTTTGAGGTTTAAAACTTTTATTATTTTTTAAATTTATTAGTGTATGTGTTATATTTTTTGTTGTTAATTTTTATTAAACAGGGCAGGGCAAACAGCAAAATTTTAGTTGTTTTGAATAAATTATAAAAGAACATTTTTTTACAGACACATAAAAACAAAATTTATGGTATTCTAAGCAACTTTTTAATCTTTTATTTATATATATATATATATAATATAGCGCGGTGCCATATTTAATATATTTTAGGATGATTTTTAACCTAGAAGCCTAAACTTAAAAAATTATTCTTACATACGATGACCAACACGAAAAAAAGTTTATTTAATATTTTTATTTAGTAAGTTTATCACTTTTTTAAATTAAATAAAATCACTTGAATTATAAAATAAAATACTAAATAGTAAACTATTTTTTGTTTTGGAAATAATTTATTAGGATTTATACACAGCTTTGTAAAATTATCGGATGAGTTTTTTTATTTCTTATAAAAAAAAACGAATAAACAAGTCATGACGACAATTTTTAGTATAAGTAATAGTACATTTTACTTCTAGTTATGTTTTTATTTTTACGTGATTAGAGTCAAAATTATGGCCAATAGTGATTACACTATAATATTTCTGAAATAAAAATAGGTTAGTAATAAATTTTTTATAATTTATTATCATTTTTTCCTAAAAATATACTTTTTTTCATCATTTGTCCCTAAAAGTAATTACACCAAAATATTAATTTATTTTAATACCATTGCATTCACGTAGAATATATGAAATACCTAAAATTTATTAGAATATACCTACTACTTCAGCAAGCAGTCTCCTTTTCCCACATTGCCTATCTGTTATGTTATTTAACTCAACCAGTATTGGGTGTTTTATTTTAAAAAACCTCCTTGACAATAAAAACTTCATTTTAAAAACAACTGGTATATTTAATAATACTGTATGTGTATATGTATAAAGTAAGTGTATCTAAATAAAAAAATAGTTTTTTTGCATCTCGTACAGGAGCAAAGATATTTCGTGTATAAAAAGTGTTGTGACACCCTGTATAGGTATAATATTTTGAAAATTCGGTAAAATGATTTTATACGTCTTAATATCATGTAACAGAAGTTTTAGAAATTCGTCTTAGGTTCGTGATACTTCCAAAAACTAGTGTGCAGTTTTCCTTTAACTAGCTGGTTTCGGATAAAATTTATGGTTCGGCACGGACATAAATAAAGGTGCTGTACACCTTTTCGTGATCTAGGGATCATGCAATACAAAAACCGTAGGCCAGAGTGAATATTACTTAATAATAAATTATTTTAAAGTTGTAACAACCGAATTAAGTTTTAAAGGAAAATATTATTAATTTCTAAATTGCCTATTGTAATAAGCCGTTTTATTATTTATGTGGAAATTATTAGAAATAACGCCCTTGGTGACACTACCGCGCAGTCTTAAAGGTGCTATGAAATGCAAAACTTAAATGCTTTATTGCTACAAAAACGTTTATAGGAGAAAGGGAAAAAATAAGTTATTCATTTAACCACTTGACACCTACAGGCTTAGACATGAGCCTTTGTGGGCGTCTCAAAGACAAAACAAAATTGCCGGTGAAACCAAAATTATTTTTGATTTTCTTTAAATTGTAAAATTTTTAAAATTATAAAGAGCTTGTTTTATTCTACAGGGTGTCCCACTTTATGCGAGCAATCTCTCGGATTCAATAGAACACATAAAAATAATATAACAAGTTCCTATATTTTTTCCTAAAGCTAATCCTTACAAAGATATGTGCTCTTAAAGGACGACACTGGAAATCGGTTTTTCTTGCATTTTATAGTACTTTATATACTTAAATACATTCGTATAATAAAGGAATAAAAATAGCATTTTTAAATAGCTTAAACTTTTAGCTAAAAAATGGTACTCCTGTCTGATATCGATAAAGTAAAGCGTTTTCAAGAAAAAACACTTTTTGGCTAAATTGTATTTAATAATTTTGTATGTCGGTTCGACATAGGTCTCCTCTTATTGTATATGTTAGGGTAAATGTGGATAGTGCGGTTATTATGTACAATTACCGGGAACTATGCATAATTACCAGTGCTCGTGGTAAAGGTTGCTTTTATATGCAACCGAACTAAAATTAGAAAATAATTTTTCATTAAAAAAATATTGTCATTTCATAGTAAAAAGCGTGGGGTGCATTTTACTATTTTTTCATAACTTTTCCATCATAGATATTTGCAAATATAATAATTATAACATTTAATATATTTATCACCCCACGCTTTTTACTATGAAATGACAATATTTTTTTTAATGAAAAATTATTTTCTAATTTTTAGTTCGGTTGCATATAAAAGCGTGTTTTTTAGTTTTTTTAAACTATTAATTATTTTTCTTTTTTAGTTTCTGCTACTCTTGACAAAATGGCGAAAAATTTTTAATGAACAAGAGTGGCAAATTTTAAAATTTTTCCAACAGATTGCAACTCACTAAAAATTTCTTCTTCATTAAGTAGCAAAGTTTGAAATTTTGCCAACAGATGGCAATCCAGGCAATGTTTGGACCGTTGCCAATATATTGCAACCCACTAAAAATTTCTTCTTCATTTAATAGCAAAGTTTGAAATGTTGCCAACAGATGGCAACCTAGGTGTTGTTTTTATAATATAATGGAATTTTTTTCCTGGCGATCCAAAAAGATAACGGGATACTGTTTGCAGATTATTGCATTGTCATGTTTCCTTAATACGTGTGCAAAGTTTCAAAGAAATCGAATAGCTGGAAGTTGGTTAAAATTAGGCTCAAAGATTCGTTACATAGAGATAGTTACAACCCTGTTAAAAAAGCGTGTTAACGCATTTATTAACTGTTATTGTTTATAAAAATTGAACACCAATGGTGCAACACTCCTGTCTGATATCGATAAAGTAAAGCGTTTTCAAGAAAAAACACTTTTTGGCTAAATTGTATTTAATAATTTTGTATGTCGGTTCGACATAGGTCTCCTCTTATTGTATATGTTAGGGTAAATGTGGATAGTGCGGTTATTATGTACAATTACCGGGAACTATGCATAATTACCAGTGCTCGTGGTAAAGGTTGTAAAAACCTTCAAATTAATCACATTTACCGGCAATTATATAAAATTACCATACCCCTTTAGTATATAGTGAAATCAAACATTGGAATCAATTGCAAAAACCGGGAAATGAATAAGGGTGCTGCCGATTTAAAAAAAAAGTAAATTTAAAGTGTATGTAAAAAATATTCATAACCGATTTTTTTTTATTTCCCAAAATACCATTTTCGTAATTAAAGAAGTGTGGGAAAATATGAAAAAGTATAGGAAAGTATGGGGAAGTATGAAGAAGTAAGAAGAGGTATGTGGAAGTATTTGGAAGTATGAAGAAGTATTAGGAGATATTTGGAAGTATTAGGAAGTAATCGAAGATTATGGGATCTATTCTTATAGGTTTTGATAGTATTACTTGCAACAAAATATCCCAATGTTTTTGTAAATCCCCACTAAACAAAAACTTGTTTTTGTCGAAATCGCCTTACTTTATCGACATCGAACAAGAGTAACGTTTTTTTTATTCATTTTTAAACAGGGTGTAAAATAATTAGCACTAATGGTAAGTACGCCTCTGGCCAACTAATGAAGGCAAGGGTTTTACAAGAATACCAGTTTTAGAAGCCCTAATTTGTATTTATTATAATAAAAAAATATGTCAATATACTTTCAATACTTTAAAAGTTATTTAAGAAAAATCGATTTTAAGCGGCGTCCCTTAAGGGTAAATTTTACTTTAAAGAAGGGATTCATGGAAAAAACTATAGGAACATGTCAAATTATCTTTATGTGTTCTATATGAATCTGAGAGATTGTCCTCATATTCAGGGACACCCTGTATAATGGTTTTAAAAACCTTACGTCCACCTAACGTTTAAAATGGGAATAAAGAGTTTTGCTTTTTTCTACACCGTTATAAGGAGTTGCAAGGAATGCAACTTTTGTGTTTTTAAATGTACAGGTATTTCTAAAAATAAAGAAATTTAGATAATTTTAAATTAGTATAAAACACTAGTATGGTAAATTATATTTAAATAAAAATACCTAGGGACCCCTCTTTTTCATTTTGGGGGTCCCTTCTTACCGGGATCCGCACATCCTGTCTCTTGCCCAAGGGTGTCACCTAAGGTCAGTGGTATCTGGTATAAATTTGGTGTTCGTCCTATGTCTCACTTTTTAGTTAAAAAACCTAACTACGCTCTAAAATCTAACCCTATGTAATACAGCGATTGGTCAATAAAACACATTTTAAATGTAGGAAATAAACCTACCTTTGTAACCATTAACAGGAAGGAGGTATTAGATATAACAATCTCAACTACTTTTATAAGTAGTTTTGTTAAGAATTGGCATGTGACTGATGAGGTGAGTTGCTCAGACCACAGGCACATTAGCTTCACAATTTCAGGTCATAGTCCTGAAATAGAAACCTATCGAAATCCTCGGAAAACCAATTGGGAAGCTTATCAAGCAGACCTAAAACATGGGTTAGAACGAGTGAAAAAGTCGATAAGTAATACGGCAGATCTGGACCTCGCAGCGGAGCAGCTGCAGGACGCAATCCTGACTGCCTTCAACCAAAACTGTCCCGAAATTGCAAGGAAATCCAACAGGAATGTGCCCTGGTGGAATACAGACCTCGCAAAACTAAGGGCAGAAACCAGAAAAAATATAATAAAGCCCAAAAACAGGGGAGTGGGACGAGTACCGCGAGACCCTGACTGGCTATAGCAAAGCTTTGAGGGAAGCAAAAAGGAACTCATGGAGAAAGCACTGTGAGGAGGTAGAACAGACTCCAGAATGTGCTCGGCTCCAAAAATCCTTTCTAAGGACCCTCAAAGAACAATTAACTCTCTAGAGAAACGAACAGGGGGTACACACAAAACGGAAAGGAAACACTAGAAGAACTTTTCGGAGTGCACTTTCCTGGTGCGAAATAATTGATTTACCACCAGACACTGAGCACTATTTAGACCCGATACCAAGAAGAGGTACTGGGGAAAATTTGCGAGTGGCAAAAGAAGTGGTAAATCAAAGCAAGTTAAAATGGGCGATAGATTCCTTTGAACCATTTAAATCACCAGGTCCTGACGGGATCTATCCGGTTATGTTGCAGAAAGGCGACATAACATTATACACCAGGCTTTGCACGATTCTCAGAGCAAGTTTGGGACTGGGATACATACCAAAAGTCTGGAGGCACATTAGGGTGGTCTTTATTCCTAAACCTGGCAAGTCAGGACAGGATAAAGCAAAGTCCCTAAGAGCAATAAGTCTTATGTCGTTTGTACTAAAGACACTTGAGAAACTGGTAGATATGCATATTAGAGGGGTGTCTTGGTAAACAGACCACTACACAAGGCCCAATATGCATACACAGCAGGTTTGTCAACGGAAACGGCACTCCATGACCTTGTACAAAGGGTGGAGTACGTTCTGGAAAACAAAGAGGTGTTGTTGGGAGCTTTTCTCGATATAGAGGGCGCATTTGACAACACCTCTTTTGAAGTGATCACAAGGGCGATTCGTCACAGGCAAGTTGACGAAACATGCTGCAGATGGATAGGCTGCATGCTAAAAGACCGTGTGATCCACTCGACACTCTTGGGTGAAACTCTGTCGGCGCGGGTAGCAAGGGGATGCCCACAGGGGGAGTATTATCTCCCTTCTCTGGAACCTTGTTGTGGACGGGCTGATAGACAGGCTTAAGAGCAACAACCATGATGTTTTAGGGTATGCGGATGACATAGTCATTGTATGCCAGGGCAAATTCAATACTACGGTCAGAGAGCGAATGCAACAGGCTCTGAATATAGTAGCTACTTGGACGGAAGAGGTTGGTTTAAAAATCAGTCCAACCAAATCCAGAATAGTGCCTTTCACAAAAAGAAGAAAACTAGAGGGGTTGGGTCCTCTCAATCTTCAAGGCACTGAAATACCAATGATGGGGGAGGTTAAGTATTTGGGGGTTATATTGGACTCAAAACTCACCTGGAACCACCATTTGGACAAAGTAATCAAAAGAGCGGAAATAGCATTAATTCTGGCTCGCAGAACATATGGCAAAACGTGGGGACTAAGACCACAAATGGTTCACTGGTTGTACAATACTGTGGTGAAACCAGCCATAACATATGCATCCATTGTTTGGTGGACTAAGACCAGACAGCACACGGCTATGCTTCGGCTGAGCAAGGTGCAAAGACTAGCCTGCCTTGGCATAGCGGGATGCATTAAAAGTACACCAACAGCGGTCTTGGAGACCCTACTTGACCTCCCGCCACTGCATATAGTGGTACAAGGGGAGGCGAGAATGGGGGTATACAGACTGAAACACAACCTGAGCAACACAAAAGTTAGATCAGGACACATGGAAATAAAAATATCATAAGGAGTCCCATAATGGATATGAGGACAGACTATATGACCCCACAAATCGTACCCAGAAGACCCCTTTCAGGTGACAATACACCCAAGGGAGAACTGGGCAAACGAAAATTTCAGACTCTCTCTTCGAGGTCAAACCTGGTATACGGACGGGTCCAAAACCGAAGAAGGGTCAGGAGCAGGTGTCTACAGTGAGATGGGAAACACTCGTTTGACCTTTCCACTGGGAAACCACGCCTCTGTATTTCAAGCAGAAATTTTTGCGATCTTACAATGTGCCAGGATTAACAACCAAAGGCCCCGCACAAATTGTACAATCAACATTCTTACGGATAGTCAAGCAGCCCTTGGTGCACTAATTAATCCCAAGGTATCGTCTTGGCTGGTACTAGAATGCCTCGAGGAACTCAGGGAACTGGCGGAACGCAACAACACGAGGTTGATGTGGGTGCCAGGGCATTGCGGAATTCGAGGCAATGAAAACGCAGACGAACTGGCTAGAAGGGGGTCAGCCACGACATACGTCGGGCCAGAACCAGTCCTTGAGTGCCAAAGAGCACCTTCCGGAGTGCGGTACAAAACTGGGTAAAGGACCAGCAAAGACTGCACTGGGAAAGGCTTCCTCAACACATGCATGGGAAAATATACATCAGTGGACCATGCACAAAAAGAGCTAAAGAACTACTCAAAATGGGTAGGAATCAGCTAAGAACGATCACAGGTTTCCTCACCGGACATGCTCCAGTGAAAGAACACCTAAATAAAATGGGATTATACAACGGAGATCTGACTGCAGATTATGTGGAGCAGAGACCGAAACAGTATCCCACATACTGTCAGAGTGTGAGGCACTGGATCACAAAAGACAGGCAATCTTCGGGGATATTAGAGTGCCCCTGAAACATATGGTACGCACCCAGCAGACCTATACCGCCTTCTTCAAGGAACTAGGGTACTGGAATGGTGCACAATAAAACGGGAGTTTGGTACAATAGCCTTCAGGCTGCAGTGCCACCGGACATGCCAATTTTATGCACCATATTCTGTGACAGAAATTTAAAGGTGTAAGTATAAGTAGATGCAAATATTTAAAATTGTATTCTTTTCCAATCGATAAAAATCACATTGATTTCAATTTTTAGCTGTCGTATTTCCCGGCAGCAGTGCGGCCAAAGAGTCCTGAATTCAAAACTTTTAATTTTCCCAACTGACCAACACCCCCATAAAATAATCCCGGGTTAGATTCGTGATGAGGGTTGACAGAAAATGGTAAAATGCACAACAGACAAAGTTAATGTAAAAAATGGGGGGCGTATGTTAGTTCAGATGCTCAAAAAATGGGAAGAAAATTATAAAATAGTTTAATAAAATTTTTAATTATAAGAAAATAATATTTCACAAAATTAAAAACAATAACCTTTATGTGGGCAGAAATATTCCAAAAATATATACTAAAACAAGTAAATAAAAGTAATTATTTGTTATAAAACAAAAGCCTCTATTTAAGAGAGAATCAGTGCTGTACGGAGGGGGAGGGGAATAAATACATGCATTAAGTATTATTTCAATAACAGATTTAGTTCTTTACGGCACGCTGTTGTAAAGGCTAAAATTTATATTTATTTTAAAAATTAAACATCTTTATATAATGTCACTACATACAAATATTACTAAAACACTTAGGTCGGTTTTTAAAATAATAAACATAAGCAACAAAATAATGTGGTATTCTGCTAACAACGCATTTTTATACTACATAAATTTACTTAAAAATTTACATTTCATATTCATGTAACACTTAGTAAAGAAAAGAAGTGACCTTTCAAACGGTAAAAAACATAATACTTTTTTCATCAAATGGCGAAGCGGTAAAAAATGTCCAGTCATAAGCGGCCCGGCCCGTGACCACAATGAAACCAGAATATTAAATATAATATTTTAGGGAAATATTCCATAAATAACGAATTGCTGAGAACGTGAACGTCCGGCTTTTTATATTTATGACAGGCATTATGTGCATACCTTCAGGTGGTTTATTATTTGTTTAAAAAATGGAAATGGCTTATCAATCGATCTTGGGTTTTTATGGAATCCATTTTTCTAAATTTTAATGAATATTTACTCAGTCAATAGATCGTATCAATAAAAGTGAAGTAGGTACTAATACTACAAGTATAAGCATTTACTTCGTAGTATAGAGAGACAGAGAGGTTGGGCATCTTACTTAGGTGGTCGTCCTGGTGCAAAACAGATCCGTCTTAATGTTACCTAATTCGGTATTAAGGATCGCTTGGTCACTGCATGTTGTACCTTTTTCAATGGGTTTAATCCTACTATATTTTTTTCTTTTTCCTTTTTTAAAAGGCTTCGGAAAAGGTCTATAGAATGAAATTGTCCCCTATATGTTGGTTTTCTGGTTTGATTAACACATCTGTATATAGTTTAGTATCTGTAAATATCTATATCTTGCAATATATTTTTTTAACGTATCTGCAGCATTGCAGTTTTTTTTAACATACTTGTTAGTATGTGTGTTGATGTGAAGCTGCTTAATTACTAAGTTTTCTAATGTTGTACTAAATATTACAATCTTAGCTTGAAGTACCTATTACAAGTTGAAGTAAATACTACGCCATTTTCTATAAGCCTTAGTAAGTTCCAGAAAAATCAAAGTAAATGTCTCTTAATATAGTACCTTTTCAAGTTTAAAAGTAAATCTTTTAAAGTAAATGCTAATAAGTATCAGTACCTTCTTCATTTTTATTCATACCACCCAT
Organism: Listronotus bonariensis; assembly: GCA_014170235.1. Classification (NCBI taxonomy): domain Eukaryota; kingdom Metazoa; phylum Arthropoda; class Insecta; order Coleoptera; family Curculionidae; genus Listronotus; species Listronotus bonariensis. Next base: position 112,695 of record JACEGR010000242.1, read on the forward strand.
ACATATGTGATGATGATACACAGTTCTTCGTTTGTGTTTTTTTATTTCATCTCATTATAAATGGTTTTATTTACCTATTTTTATAACTAAAAAGTCAAACAAACTAAAACAATTTAAAATTTAGGAGTTGGATTCTGACTTTAGACAAGCACTGTTTTTTTGGTTTCAATGCCGAAAGTGATATTTTTTATGTATACGGTTAAATTTCCCAAAATGTTTAGTAAAATAGTTCAAGATATTCTCATAAGGTTAAGGTGGAGATGGGACAAGTGATCCTCCAATATAAAAGCCTAAAAATATATCTGTACTTTTACGTTTTTTTAAGTTATCATGTTAGAAACCATTGCTATTTAATTTCCAAAATGGAGCTATGTTTAAAAAGATAATGCAAGATTATTTTTAACTTTTATGAAGTTATGTACCAAAAAAATAATATTTACCTTGTGTGCATCGGCACATTAAAATATTATGTCAAGCTGTAAACTTTCTATCAGTAATGTGTGAATGTGCACAAAAACATTTTTTGTTACCCTTAACATAACATGCAAAACCAATTTTACTTACATAATAATCTGTTTAAAAACAATGTTCTCTACACTTATTACTGACTTACTATTTTAAATTATAGCATGTTTTCTGCCGTGGCTATAGATACAATGTGTTTATGCCAGTTAAGGTTACTTTCAAACAAGATTAAAGGTGTCTTTGCTCTGTAAAACTTGGCCGCTCATAAGTAGAGGATGAGTATTTGATGACTCTTTTCGCGACAAGGAACATGATTGTGTTTTGGATGCATTAAAATGGACGAGATTTTAGCGCCCCAATCCAATATTAAATTAAGATCCTGCGAAAGAGATATCTGCATCGCTCTGCGTTTGTTTTCCAAGTCAGGTTTAGTAATGGGTTTAGGAACCTGAAAACTGGAGTGAAGGGTACTATCGTCGGCGAAACTATGAATGGAATTAGTTGTGGACGAGAGAAGGTCGTTGATGTGAAGAAGAAACAATGTTGGTGCCAGAACTGAGCCCTGAGGGACTCCAGCATTTACATGATGAAAGCATGAAGAATGGCCGTCCACAATAACTGATATACGACGATCAGATAGGATAACTAGAGAGCCAAGTACAGAGTTTAGTTGAAAGACCATAGGAGGGAAGTTTATTAAGAAGTGCGGCATGCCAGACCTGGTCAAAAGCTTTGGATATATCAAGAGCAACGATCTGGGACTCACCTAGAAACTCAAGAGACTTATTCCAACAGTGTGATACGAAGGAAAGAAGATTTTGATATTTTCGATTTAATATTTATTATGTCTATCTTAAAAAAATTTAACTATTTGATGGTAGCTCATGTATTATAAAAATCAGGTTCAATTTGCAAAATACTTTTAAATGTCTGTTTGTATTACAATTTATATTATTTTTTAAAACCAATATTTTGTTTGACTTTTTATTTTTATTTAAACTCCCATATGCATTTATATTAGTATCTATTAAAGATAAGTGGAGCAAACAGTGTTTTTTAGAAACTAGTATGTAAGTATAATTAAGTTTAATAATTATTGTGTTTGTGACAATTTGGAGACTATGAAGTAGGCTCATGTATGTTATCGATAATAAAAAAAAATTGACCACATACACACATTTCTGATAGAAAGTTTACGGCTTGATATAATAAACACTTATTTTAATCTGCTGATGCACACAAGGTAAATAATTGCCTTTGTTTGTGTACACAAGTTTAAAAAAGTTAGAAATAAACTCAGATTATCTTTCTCGACATAGGTCCTTATTGGAAATTGAATAGCAATTGTTTATAGAGCTAATGCCTTTTGCAGTCATGGCCAACCCAAAAATAATAATTAATTTTGACTATTTATGACAGAAAAATCAAAAATTCCTATAAAGTGTTATACATCATTTTAAAGGAAAAAACGTTCTTTAAAAATGTGGAAAAAAATGGCCGTCATAAGAAAAACGAAAGTTAATGATGATATCTCCAACTCGAAACGACAACATTAAAATCTAAATACAGAAATGCATTGCTCTTAAAAAGTTGCCCTGAAAAATGTTTTTACAGATTCCAAAAATATTTGAAATAAAAAAACTGCAGCACTTTTTCTAAAATTTCAGTTTTTTTTTAAATAACTTAAAAATTTAACAAGACACTTCTGTCATCACAACGGCATAAGATTAACCATTAAATGGCCCACAACTTTCTATTTTAATCTTTTTTCTATCTTTTATAGTTTCCAATATCCCAATACATTCCCTACCAATTTTGGACCCACTGTATTAGCATGGGTCCGCAAATTCCTCATTCTCAAGATGCAGGATGTTAAACTTGTAATATATATATATATATTTTAAATATCTTAGGTTTACCCAACCCAATTTTGTTTTCAAAAAGCCAAAGTTATTTATAACATTAAAAGGGTAATTTATTACTAATTTAATTACATTTATTAAGTCTAGTGGTACGCCACTGACTATGTAAATGTGTGTTATTTAAAAGGGGTTTATAGGTAGTCTAATAATTTTTACTAAAATAAGTGTTTTAGAAATTTTTGAGTTTTTTGACAAGTTGTATAATATTTGATACCCTGTATCTTGAGAAGGAACAATTTGCAGACCATGTTTAGAAAAACTTTTGTTTATATTTTTTGATGAAGAATATGCCCATAAACTGTCTTAGCCACATTTTGTGACAGTCTGTATATTTTCCATTGAACTACTCAACAAAAATGCACGGGTTGCTAAATAGGTTTTAAAAACATAAATCTTCGGTATATATATTTATTTTCAGACAACAGGTATCTGTTTGAAGATTTATGTCTTTTGCCTTGTACAAAGTATATTATTTGTGACAATAAAGACTTTATATATAACAGATTGCTCTTTCCACTCTTTATAAACTACGAAACACTTAATGTTTTTGTTTTTCTTTTAATCGTTCTTTTATTGTCCTGGGGCATCCTGTGTTGCTGCCATTAAATTTAAAAAAAAGTACTTTCTTTTTAAGTCGTCTAACGTTATACAAATTGTTGCATTTTTAAAATATATAATATTACATTTTATTATTAAAAATATTAACGATTATTTGTACGGTACGCGACTATTAAAAAAATATGACTGTTTAGTGATTTATTAAAAATTAAAACTTTTTTCTGGTAGTATTTCAAAAAAATTTAAAGGATTTAGCAATTGACCAAAATTTAGGACCTATACGAAATACTATTCCCATTGGAAAAAATAAGTACCTAGAGTTGGTTCTGCCTAATCCAAAACATAAAATGCAACCATAAGATATAAAATTCATAATTATAATATAGGATACAAGAGTTTGTACAAAAACTGCGATTTCTTATTAAGAATGAAATACCTCTATTTTCGATGTTTTAAAAAAATATTACATAGACAATATGTTTGGAAAACGAAACTTTCAAATATGAAAACTTTATTAACATTTTTTTAAATAAAGGAGAAAATTTAAGGTGTTACTTCAGTGAAATGCATTTATTAGTAACAAATTTTATAGGGCTATATTAAATAATTTAATGAAACAAAAATATAATTTTAATGAAACAAAAATATAATTTAATATACTGCACCAATGTTCAAACCTAATTTTCTACATTTATTACAAAATTCAATAAAACAACAAGTTTACATATTTTAAACCTAGTTTTAATCCTTAACATATTTTATTATCAACACTTTTCGATATAATAAATAGAAAAGGTACTTGGGAAAAGACTAAATTCTTTTGGAACTAAAAAAGGTGAGCGTTCTAAAATTTCGACTCTGGGCGGAAAAATACGTTACCTAGCAATACTTTTTACCTACAGGAATAATTTATTTTGGAGGTAAGAAAACATACCATAAATAAGTAGATTTCTGTCAAATCGAAGAAAAAATTACTTTGTATTATAAAAATATTTAACAAGAGGACAAATGGACCAAAAATTTTATTTTTCGAAAAAAATCATTTTTCATAAAAAATTTTCTTAAAACAAAAATCTGATTTACAAAGAGAAATTGCTAATTTTGTATACAGGGTTCGCAAAAACATAAAAAGTACGATTTATCTACAAGAGTAACCTACCTTCATTTTTTATTTTTAAAAAATGTTATTAAGAAAATTCATTTAAAATAAAATTAGTAATCAATAAAAAAATACCTGATACAAAATTTTATTGAACTTCATAATTTGGCAAAAACGCCTTCATCACATTCGTTTGCAGCTAAAAAAATGTGTTTTGTAGAAATATGGAAAAAGCAGGTGTTCCAAAAGCAAATTATAAGAGTTTTTTCGATCATTTATTATAAAAAATTAAAATAATTAGTACCCCTGTAACAATATCAAAGTGATTTAAAATAATAAGGGGTTTTCAAACGCTCGATGTTTGACAACAGGGCATGACCAAGGCAAGAATGATACAGCTGTTAAATTTCGGCGGAGTACTTAGTCAGTAGTGACATTTTACTATGGAACACTACACAATGGAACAACGGGTAGAAATCGTTAAAACTTATTATCAAAATTAGTGTTTGGTTCGCCAAACGTTTCGTGCACTGCGTTTAATTTATGGTATTCCCACCTAGGTCCTGCAATTTAACTCCGTTGGATTTTTTCTTGTGGGGCTACATCAAATCTCGAGTATATGCGGATAAACCACAAACAATTGCCGCCCTAAAGGCCAATATAACTCGCACCATTGGTGAGATGGGGCAAATTTGTGTCAGAATGTCAAAATTGGATCTCTAGGATTCGAATAACTCAGCGAAACCGCGGCGGTCATTTGGCTGATATAATTCTTAAAACTTAATGTCATCAAATATGCTTTAAAATAAAAATACAGTCATTACAACATAATTTTTATAATTTGTATTATTTTCATTTAAAGATGAAGCGCTAAAAATGAAAACCTTTTTATTTCAAATAAATTATCCAAATGATTTTTGCTTGAAAATAAAAAATAAAGGTTTAATCTTAAAAACAATATATGTTTTTAAAATTTTTGCGAACTCTGTATACATAATCAACATTTTCTCTTTCTGCATTATGATTTTTTTACTAGCAAAAATTTTTATAAAGAATAACTTTTTCTTGAAAAATATAATTTTTGTCCATTTGTAAACCCTAACCGTGGAGAGTCTGTAGATAAAATCAAACACAGGATATTTAAAAAACTCTACTCCTACTTTACCTTTTAGGACAATTTTAAAGTAATGTATAGCCTTTATACAATAATGCAGCTATCTTTTATCTGTTACTGTAAAAACAAAAATTAAAATATTACTAACACCAAAACAATAAGTCAAAATTATATTAAATATCACTTGTAATACCATTAAATTCTACTTTTCTTTTATTTTTTACTTCTTAAGATTAAAAATAAATATACATCTCAAAACTTGCTAAAATGAAAAAATTAAATGCTTCCTATGCCAGCATACATTCATAAATATACTGCAAAATGTCTTTTAAAATGTCGAAACTGTTTTTATCGTTTTTGCGCCTTTCTTTTCGTGCCGGTTAGACATAATAAAAACAAATTGTCTTGTGTCATTTTTAATTTAATTAACTTTGTTTTTGTTCTGTTTCGCGCTTTATCAAATCAAAGCTGATTTGCTTCACAACTGACATGTCTCGTGACTTGACGACCAAAATGAAAACAAATAAGCTAGCTAAAGCAGTAGACTAAATCGGAAACAAAGTTTGAAGGGAAAAGTTTAAAGAACCTTTTTTTTATTTCCAAAAAAAGGGCCTTCAGAATAGTTGGTTGGTCAAAATAAATAAGGGTAAATTTTAATGAATACAGTGTGTCTCACAACTTATCCGCCAAACTTGAAGGGCTAATTTTACAACAAAAAATAAAAATAAAACGTTATACGTTTTAAACGTCTTAGTTTTTAAACTGGGGGTGTTAAATTTTTTAAAAATTATGGTTTGTTTGGTATAACTTTTATACCAATTCGGATAATTTAAAAACATTTAAGAGACGCCATACTGTAGAAGTTTTATTTTAAGTTTTTTACGCGCTTAGGCAATTAAATAAAAAAAAATTGTTAAAGTTTTTTTTTATTATTAAAGGTAATTCTAAATTTGATATATTTTTGTTAATAAATTAACAAAATTTAGCACATTTTCTTTATTATTAAAATTTTATATTTTTAATAATCTTCGTTTTAGACTAATGTTAGGTTGGCCAAAAAATGATTTAACAATATGTTAAGCTATTTATGAGCGGCCAAGTTTTACAGAGCAAAGACACCTTCAATCTCCTGGGCGTCATATTTGAAAGTAACCTTAACTGGCATAAACACATTGTATCTATAGCCACGGCAACTTTAAAAAGCTTGGATTTCTCTTTCGAGCCGAAAAGTATTTTTCCGCTTCTAATTTATACACTTTATATGTGTCCCAAATCCGACCTCCCTTGGAATATTATTCCCATATCTGGGGCATGGCGTCCCCCACAACCCCTTAGCATTCTTGATTCTATTCAAAGAAGAGCTATTTGCTCATTAATGATCCTTCACTTACAGAAAGGCTTTCCTCTCTTGCCCATCGTCGGGCTGTGGGGGATTTATCGCTTTTTTATTGGTACTTCCATGGCTTCTGCTCTGAACAATTGTCCAGTATGTACCACTCACGGTTCCCAACAGAGAAACTCGTGGTTCCGCGCGTATGCATCCCTATACGGTCCAACTGGACAGGCCCCGAACTTCTCACATTGTTCGTTCTTTTATCCCTAGAGTTTCTAGATTGTGGAACCTGCTGCCCGCGGAGGTCTTTCCTTCCTCCCCAAATCTTCAAGTATTTAAGTCCCGTGTCAACAAACTTCCTCTTACCTCGCTTAAGACACCCACGGTACGTTACTATTTAGGCTTTAAGCCTTCGTGGTTTGTCCAAAGATAAAAAAAATATTAAAAGAATAAAATCAACATAAAATTAACATATAATTATTATTGGGTCACCATATTTATTGGCTACTTTTTAAAACCTTGACATTTTGAAGAGCAGAGAGCAAATTTTGTATTTATTTTTGTAATAGCAAAAATAATTTAATTCACGTAATAAAATTAAGATTAAAAATGAAAAATATAAAAGAATAAAGAAAAATACCTAAAATGCTAGATTTAGTCAGGCCTCTTTAAAAATAATAATAAATAATGGGGATATTACCCATAGTCTAAAAGCCAGTAGATGGCAGACCGTCAGTATTTTCCCAAAGCTCATATTTTGCTCAATGACTTTCTATATCTACCTTACATAAGATGGGGCTTTAATAAGCCTAGCGATGGTAGCTAAATTTGACCAAGTTAAGTATTATTTTACCAAAGCTGCCATTTATACAGATTGAAAAGTTTATTTAATGCGACCAAAAAAATGTTTGTTAGCTGGTTTTAATTCCGTGGCAGACTTTTAAATTTTTTTTAATTTAATTTCAGAAAATCTGTCATGAAATTACAACCAGCTAAATTGCCTGCCAATATTGTGTTTTATTCGCATTAAAAACACTATTTAATGTGTTCAAACAGCAGCTTTGGCAAAATACTGCCGAACTTGGTCAAATTTAAGTAGGTACCTGAGTGACGTCATACCTAGGTAGGTATGGGAGAGTCATTGAGCAAAATATGAGCTTTGGTAAAATACTAACGGTTTGCCATTTACTGGCTCTGAGACCATTATGTTTAGTATGGAATATTTTGGTCGATAGTATACCTTTTTATATTTACCTGTTTTGGTTAGTTTTTAGTTTTATTTGTAAGTTGATTTTTTCTTTTACCTGCAAATATTTTACTTTTTATGCGACCAAATACACATTTTAAAACTAAAAATTTACAAACTTTATTTAAAATATGAGAGTAATATTATTTCGGAAAACTTGTCATCAAACCAATAAACATTAGGAGAGTGCACAAAATAGCAATTATTAACTATAAAAGTCACCATAAATCGCCACTAGAGGTCATCCTAATACCCTTTTATTACTTGACTGCCAGTTGCGGCTTCAAATTATCCTCAAGACTGGCCGAGAAGACGTTTATTAGCGGGAAGCAGAGCCTGGCCATAATTTCGGATGAAAAATGCGGACTTGGTACATCGTAAGTCATGCTAGAGGCGGTTTAAATTAGAAAATAGGGTTTAAACTAAAAGTTGACACGGTAACTGGATTATGGATCCATAGTTATAGTTTATAGCAGCCATTAATGGGTCCACGCGATCAAATAAAAAAAATATGGGAGAAAAACTGCGAATTGTAAAATATCCTCTTTCTTCGACTATTAAAAAATGCTGCTTTTTTATTAGAAGGAAAATAAAGTGCTTCATTTTAGTTTATTACGTAAAGGGGTAAAAAAGTTTTTTTTAGATTAACATTTTTTTTTAAACTTAGCGATTTTTTAACTGCGTACTAAAAATTATTAAAAATTAATGTATGCAATGTACTAATCTACGCAACATGAACTCAACTAAAGATTAATGTACTAAAACCACCTAAACTAAATTTAAAATGTATCAGTTTCCGACAAAATGTATTAAAAATATTGAAAATTCACGATCATAATGTTAAAAGGCGAAAAAATTAAAATTATAAAAATTGTACGATCATAAAATAAATACGTAACACATGCATAAGGTGTTTTTAAATCATAAGATGGCTGCACTCGCCTGATGGCTCGTGCTGTCAAACCTCCCACTCGTAAAAAGTATGACTTTGCGCACTTGTCACATAAATAACAGTGTAAAATAATTATTTTTCTACGACCACATGTGAAAATAGCACATGTATAGAAAACCCCTTATATCACACTATAGTCAATTTCAGAAGTGTAAAAGGAAATCCAGTGTATTTTGACCGAATTTCGTAGTCGGTTATAGGCGTATAATTTTTATTAAACTTAATTACCTTTTTAACCCTCTGTCCAGTCTTTTTAAATAAATAATAAAGGCAGGTAATAAAGATACAGATTACAAATACTTCCTTATGCTTTAAACACATTAGTATTTGTTGTTACGCCATAGTGTTATAGTGCTATAAGAATAATATTAAAATGAAGACATGTACTCCAACAATAAGATGTTTTTATAATTCTTCACTGTCAGTAAATAAAAAGTTATTATTTTAAATGTACATGATTGCATAAAACACGATTACCCTAGTTACACTATGCAAGAAGTTGTTGATCAATGTTCCCGAATGACTGAAATTTCAAAGTCCACAGTTTTTAAATTATTACGAGAAAGAAAGGAATCAGGTCAAGTGAGTCCTTCCAAAAAATTCTAGGAAGACCAGCAAAAATTCTTAATGAAGAAACCAAATATGCAAATCGAAAAAAGTTCATTATTTTTATTTTAAAAAGAAATACCTACCCTCGATAAAATTTCGATGGAGCTTGGCCAAGATGACAGTGTTCCGCTAATAAGTAAAAAACTTTTATGGAAAACTTTAAAAAGTATGGATTTTGCCTGGGAAAAGCTTAACCGAAAAACACTGTTACTAAAAAGCGACGAAATTACTTGAAAAGTATTAGGGAGTACCGTCGAGAGCAAAAGAAAATATTTTACCTTGATGAGACGTGGATCAACAAAGGTAATACAGAAAAAAATGTGGCAAGATAAAAATATAACCAGTTCCTGCCAAGCTTTTATGGAAAGCCTGTCAACGGGTATTAAGGTGCCTTTGGGAAAAGGGAAAAGACTAATAATTGTACACATTGGGAGTAAAGAAGGATTTTTAAAAGAAATTTTACTAATCTATGAGTCTTGCCGTACTGGAGATTACCATGACGACATGAACTCGGATGTATCCGAAGAGTACTTTGGGGATATGATTGATGTTTTTTCTTATTTTTGTGTGGAATCGTTTGGTTAAGTTTGTCGGTTGAGTTACTGGACACCCTGTATGTATGTAGGTAATTTGATTGAAATTGATGAAAACTTTGATGTCTATTGGTGCCTAAACGGTGAGGTTTATCGACTTAAAAAATAAATAATTATTTTTTAAGTTTTTGATTGTCTATAAAATGGCGCCCCAGCTTTGCGATATCTGTCAAAATAAAAAGTTTTGATGTAATTTAATTTTAAGTTTTAGGTAAAGTGTCCTCTGGCGGTATTTAAAAAAGGTACTTTTGTCCTTAAATTTTGAATCTGCAAAGCTCGATTTGTGTGCCAAATATCAACTGGATTGGTTAAAAAATAAATGTAATATGGCGAAAAAACCAAAATAAAAATTGAACTTTTACGGCTTGTAACTCAAAAACGAATGACATTTTGAAAAAAAATACATGAAGCTCTACCCTTATTTTGTCTGTTAAGTAGAATCACCCCTTAAGTTCTGTGATCGATTTTTGAATCACCCTGTATAGTCTATAAAAAGATAGAATCTTTGAATATACCTACAGCGTGTCAACTGATTAACAGGACAGTAAAACTACAACTTTTTTATGTTAAAATATTAATATTTTATTACAAACACATACGTTTATAAATTGATTATAGATATAATACATAGGATCAAAGTGAAAAAATAAAAGTTTGTTTCAATAACATTTAATACATTTAAAATATTGTAATAATCTAGTTTAAATTAAGTTATTTACGTGTTAATCAATAAATAGTATATTAAACAACAAGGTTTGAAAATGACTCAGTACACGTATGAGACAAATTGATGGACCGAGACGAAGTCGAGGTCCACAAGTCTCGCGAGTGTGCAAAGAGGTTTTCTAACGAGTTTTTTACGATACTTTTATAATGACTGCAAATAAAAAAACATTTTTTGTGTAAATTTTTATTTTAAAACAAACGCAAAACAAAAAGTAATGAAAACAAGAAACTACAGACTATAATTTTATAAACAGGAAACTTCATAACTATTTTAAAATATTAATTGTAATGTTTACTTCGCAGGAATCGTCAAAATGTTGATCGACTTTTTAACGATGGAGACAACATTTTCTGGCACCTTGCTTATACATAGTTCTCTGTCGTCGGCGGTGACGGTGCTTTCTGCGGTATCATTGATTTAACGTATTGTTGCACACGTCGCAAACAGACGACATATGAGGAAGAGATCCTCTGAAACATCCATTTATCATTGCTTGAGTCACCTATATAATTTTCATGACTGAAAGCTGATTTCCATCCACCACAAGGCTTGAGCCAGCAACTGATCCAGAATTCACCAACATGGTGTTGACGACCGTCAAATAATGCTCTGGTAGGTTTCTGAGTTTCTAACACTGCACTATATGTCTTACATACCAATTTATGACTCAACAATTATGAGTATTTATTTTGATAATTAATAGCAACATCTGTTTGCAGGTGAGGAGGTTTGAAGGGAGAATACTTTTTTAAGATAGAGATCCTGACACTGTAAATGATCTCGGCATCTTCGTTTTGGTATTCTAGTTTAATTAACATTGCGCTGCCAAAACCAACAGTATTTTCTTTTTTTAAGAAAGCACAATTCTTCTCTTCGGCATGCCCCAGAAAGTCCGACTGCCACCACTGCCTGAAACAAGAAAAATACCTGATGGTTCTGGTTTTATTCATTTTAAGTAAGTACTTTATGAAACTAGCACTATTTAAAAACAGAATTGGGTAACCCTCTGCTCACTAAACCACTATAAAAATGACACCATAAAATAAATAACAATCCGTGATACTACCTTAAAGATAAATATTTCTGTCTGAAGCGTTCTTTAGAAGCGGTGAAAATCATTCGCTAAGAATTTTGGACTTCTTTGGCACATAGTTTTCTGATTTTCTTTTATTAGGGCCTGCAACTTCTGGTATTTCAATATCCGTATTTTGGTTTGTCTCTCAGGGTTGATTTTAGCATGGAAAAGGTGCTCCATAATGTTGAAGACTTGTATTTGTTCGACAGCTCTTCAAAGTACACCAACATAACATTTTCGGAAAACGTTTGTACGTTATTTGCTTGTTGTCTCCACTTCATAATCGATGTAACTCGGCTATTCCCAATATCGTATTTTGGTTTGCCCTCAGGGTTGATTTTAGCATGGAAAGGTGCTCCATAATGTTGAAGACTTGTATTTGTTCGACAGCTCTTCAAAGTACACCAACATAACATTTTCGGAAAACGTTTGTACGTTATTTGCTTGTCTCCACTTCATAAATCGATGTAACTCGGCTTCATATCGATCTCTTGACTTTGTTGGAAGTAGGTTTGACGAGATTAAACTCGCTTTAGAACTTCAGAATCGGACATTTTTCGCGAAATCAAAATTTTTGTATCTAAATTGGTATCTAATCAACAAAACAAGAAAACTATGACGGTTGCTATGGAATAAAGCTTACTTTGAGTTTTCTATATTTTTGACATAACAATAAAAAACCATAATAAATCATATTGAAAGACAGAACCGTGTGCAAAAAAACATATTTTCCTTTGCACACATTGTGCGCAAAATACAATTTTCAAAGCTTGTTTAGCGTGTGCAAAACCCCATTTTCTAAAGCAGTCGTATAAAAACACTATTTCAATCTTTAAGAAGTTGGAACTTTTCAGTCCATTATGTACGATATGAGTATAAAACTAAACTCTTACATGATTCTTAGCCAAAAATCTCTTTGAAAAGGAGTTTCTAAGACATTTTTGGTTTAGTTGTTTAATCTAACCAAAAGTTTTTTCTAACCTTATATATCAACGTAGTATGTGCATCACTCTACAAACAAAGTAGCGGTTCCAAAGATGTTTTATATGGCTTTCGATTCATTCTTGCCTTCCTAACAAAATGTAAAGTCAGAATTTTGCAATCAGGTCACAAATTTATATTACTCAAAGAATATAAAAACGCAATTTTGCCATTTTTAAAACACTAAAACCAACGTTTGTACTGGGATTAAAATTTTTAAAAAATTCTTTATTAAATTGTAGTTGCAAATTTATTTTTGAAAAATTTCTACACTCTGTATAACCGGTTTAGAAATCTGCAAACTTTCCAACTACCACTATCCTTAAGAAAATATTTATTATATTGTTATATTGTACCAATTTTCCGCAAAGCCAGAATGGTGCAAAGAATACGCTTCCTTTTCAACTTTTTTCGTTTATTTTGTTTTGTTTTTGAAACGTCAGTGTTATGAACTGAAAGTATAAAATAAAAGGAAAAATAATTCACCAGAAGGCGTTTCGCACTATTATAGAAATTAGATTTTTTGCTCTCCAGGGAAATATAGGGTTGATGTATTTGTGTAAGATGTTTCTAAAAATTGTTGGGTTACACTGAAATAAGAAAAAGGGGTATTATATTAGTTTAATTTTTGTCTAGGTGTTTAAAAAGCATATTTAGGTCAATAGACAGATAAGCACTTAAGTAAAATGTTTTTAATTTGTCTAATGTTTGAAAAAAGTAATTTTATAGACGACTACCAAGTAGTTCAAGACCGTACTATCATGATAAATTGCAAGACATGATGTATACAGGGTGCCTGCTAATTAATGGTATACAGAGTAACCACCGATTCCCTAGGCCAAAATATGAAGAATAAACCAAAAATATCAATAACCAAAAGTTGATAATAAGGAAGATTCAGGGTCTTAAATTAAAACGTTATTTTAAATTTATTTTATTAATTTTTGATACCTTTCTAATAGCGTAATGAAACTCGGCATCTAGGGTTTCTTTGACTAAAACTATTCAGATATGATAGTTTTTATATGTAAACTACCTACATTACTTAAAATTTGTATAAAACGTCAAAACTTTTTGTGCTTCTCTGTAAGAATTATCTAAGATTTCTTGCGCTAAATAAAAATTTTAATAATTTTTAAAAACCGAAAAGTGCTCATCAGGACTATAGCAAGGAAAACTACGCACAAAATTTGTTTATAGGTTAAAACAGCTTTGAAACTTAAGGGATGTTTTCGAAATGTATCTGTTTTCTTTTACTTTTTTAACTATTTTTTATAACAGAATTTAAATTAATAGTCAGCTAAACGTAGTATCTTAGAAAAAAAGTATTGGGCTTAGTAAAATAAGCTCTCCGTGCCTATAATACCCACATTAAAAACTTTTAAATAGTAACGAGTTTTAAATACCTTTTGGTACTTTATTTATAATTACTTTGAAAACTGGTTTCACTGGAAAATTTAAAATAAAAAATAAAAAAAATACGACAAAAGTTTACTTTGTAAGAATCGCTCTTAGCAACCGTTTTCAAGACATTCGCATTTAAACTATTTAGTGCAACCAAAAGTATAGGGGATAATGCATTAAACCATTCGTATATGATGTGGCAGTTGTAGGCATAGCGAATACGCTGTTAGTGGTATTTTTTGGTTGCATTAAATAACTTAAACGCAAATATTTTGAAAACGGTTGCTCAGAGAAATTCTTACAAAGCATATCTTTTGTAAAGAAAAAATGCGAGAGTTTACTGGTATACTTAGATGGTACATACAGGGCAGCACCAAAAGTTAAGACGTTTTAAAGAAATACAAAATATTGTAGGTACCGCCCACTACTTTACACATTAAAATTAACATCGGATTTTATTAGCTCAGGTTAAAAAAACTCCTAGATATTAAGTGTCATTATATTATTCAAAACGTATTAAAATAATAATTAAAAATAAATTTTTCACTTTGACACACATCTGTGTTTTTTTGTTTACCATTAATTAGCGGACACCGTGTATACTGGTTAAATAATTTTTGGACGTGATAAAAAGTAATACGCTTAAAATTCTCGTATTCTCGTAGGCTTGTGCAAAGCTTCCATTTAATCATCCCTTTTTACATTTTGTAATTATATTATTTGTAAGTAAATCCAACGTTTTGTAATTTACCCTTCTTTATTACGAACCCGAAATATGTCTAAAATAATTATGTATATATTACTGCATTCAGGACAAATTGTTAAAAATACTTTATAAAAATGTAGCGTAACCAGAGCCATCCTAAGCAAATGCGAGGCTTAGAACACAACATTTTTGCCGGGCCTGTTGGTCCCCTGCAATTTTTTAAACGCAAAAATTAGGAATTTCTTGGTGAATTTAAATATATTTTCAGATTTGTCATGTCATGTAAAATTACATAATCAAGTTAACATTATGTAAAAAAGTAAAATGTTTGTTTTTTTTCGTGTTTACTTAGGTAATTAATATCACAAAACAAAATGTCTTTATTTTCGTTTGTTTTGTCGTTGTCAACTTTTTCAATATTAAATTTATCAAATCTATCTCAAAAGGGATTTATAAACAAAACATTTTTTTAATTTTCAAGTTTTTTTTAAATATTTTTCAGAAATAAGTACATAAATAGACTAATCTGACAACCCGGACCAGCGCGGCGGGCGTGGCTCGCTGCGCAATCACCTTTGACCCCACGACCGCTATCAAACGTTGTTTTGCAGTATTTGGTCACAACTATTAAAATATTTTTTGCATGCGTAACATTTTTTTTAAATATCCTGTATTTATCCCGTATGGACGCCAGTGGTAAAAATATTTTAAAAAGCTTTTTCATTAAATAAATCCTATTGATGCTTAGTAGGTGCGTGCCAAATTTTATGAGAATACGTATTTCCCAGTTTTAGAGTTATAATATGATAACGATTTTTTTCTTTAGCACACTGTAGCTTAAAAGCTAAGAGGTTTATGTAAACTTTTCGTCCTAAAATAGGCTTAGAAATCATATCCTGTATTTATAGCCATCAGTTAAATTACCCCCTGTATTGCGGGGGTAATCAAACAGATGTTTTAGGCACTCATATCTATAAATTGTTAAATAACCTTTATTTAACCCAAACAGTTTGTGTTTACTTGTATAGGCTTTTCTTGATACCGCTCCAGTCGCTTCATTCTAAGGACGGTACTGAGGGTCACTAATACTACTAACTATCATTTACCCGATGCAATTTTCTTTAGAACTACAGCTTTTTGTTTCCGCCAGAAATCTATTATGTGACATTGGGTTTAGTAGTAACATTAATATACCGGGTGTTTCTAAACAAATACAAAAAATTTAGGAGGTGATTTTCCACCAAAAACTAAAAAACTTACCCTTTGCACCAGAAGACATTTTTTGGCATACAAGAAAAAACATAATTTTACCAGTGTCGTCCATGAGGGATTTAAGGTAAATATTTTTAAAAAATCATGGACGCCACTGCATTTTTCTAAAATAAAAATATTTTTTAAATCCCCGTTAAGTTTAGAACACATTTGATTTGTTGACTTTTTTTTGTTTAATGTATGGTTTTTGCGTAAATAAATAGAAACTTTTTTGCCATGGTCATTTTGTATTCTAATATGAAATTCTACATTAAAAATTACCCTTCGTTATTTATTCGGAAATTAGATAAGAATTTTAACATGCCGAAAAATGGGTCCTATTTATTTACGCAAAAACCGTATATCAAACAAAAGAAAGTCAAGAGATCATATTTGTTTTTAACTCAACAAGGATTTAAAATTTTTTAGGAAAATGCAGTAGCTTAATATTTTTTTCTTAAAAAATAATTACCATAAATCACTCATGGACAACACAGGTAAAAATTATGTTTTTTCTTGTATGTCCAAAATGTCTTCTGGTGCAAAGGGTGCGTCCCAAAATTTTTAAATATATTTGATTGGGCATAAAAGTTATAAAAAAACAATATGTTTTAACACCCAAAAACGAAGACGTTTAGGACATATGATCATATAAAGTTTTTTTATTATTTTTTCGTAGAAAATCACCTCCTGAAATTTTTCGCATTTATAAGGAAACACCCTGTATATATGTTTTTAAAACCCACTTTCTTTAAAAAACATAACTGGGGCATTTTTGTTTCACCATTAGTGTGACATTTGACTATATCTTACACGTAAGAGAATGTGTCTGTCTATTGTTAAAATATTAAGAATAAGACATTAGACATTAGATGTATGTATTGTTAAAACAGTTTTAAATTGCCTTTTCATATTCTTTCTTTAAAGCTGATGTGGTAAAAAATGTGTTTTTGCTATTAAAAAACAACTTAAAAAAACTTTTAAAATTTATTAGGAATATTAAAAATTAATTTATGTAACGAGACGCCTCGCCTAACGGCTCGTGCTGTCTAACTCCCATTAAAAAAAATCACTTTTTGCATGTGTTTTAATATCTTGATTATTATAGGAGAAAAAGACTTTTCGAACTGTTTAAAAAAGTTACTTATTTTATCACTTTATATAGTTCACCAAGCTCTGACAAAAATTTATCAGACTGATAGCCTACTTAAAAAGCAGTTTATCGGTTTGATAAATATTTGTCAGAGCTTGGTCAATACGGGCGTAAAATGTACACTGTCTTTATGATAACGGTAAAAAAACAGCAATTTTTTAATGGTCGTAGAAAAATAGTAATAAAGCCCAAATCTAAAGGGTCCGAATAAATTTTTAAAGACGTTGAAGGTTATTCAAGTATAAATTTTAATTTAAAAACACGTAAATATTAGGTAAAAAAATATTATAAGGTAAGTTATAGCTTGAGTTAGCTTAAAAAAAATTACATATATATTTTTTTATATTTAATACTACATTCAAACAAAAAAAAGCATTAAACAGAACTCAGTGGTCTGTATCCCCTGGGATATTAATAATCTGATTTTTAATTGGAAGATACTCAGTCGTATTCCGTGCTGTTTGCACACCGCACCATAATTTAAATTTTTAATCCGTCACGTTGTAACACGAATGTACTAAAATAAAATGGACTGCTAAATGAACTTAAATGAAATGACCCCCTTAAGCTGTCTGACATGTGTTGGCAGTTTTGTAGTGGCAATACTTTCTTATGGTAATTTCCCTAAATTTATCTATGGTTGACAACAATGATTGACAAATGACAAATAATTATTGATCGGCGTGAGTTTGACGTCGCCATTCCATTTCTGGTTTTGTAAATACGTAGCGTTGGTTTGTGAGTGTTTATGATTTTTCGGCTTGTGTTCTCTTATAGTGATTTTGTTCCTAGTTTTTCTCCTATTTGAATCGGTCTTTTTAACGATGCCTATGTAATGTTTTGTTGTTGGGTGCTCAAACTTATAATAATCTTGTCTATAGCTCAAACTCACATAACGCCTTGCCGGGTCTCTATCACTTTAGGTAAATCTAAGGTAGTGGGCTTTTTGTGAAAAAAGGGTATTTTTAGGCAGATAAGGACGAAATCTACCACTTTAGATGAGGCAAAAACCTTTTATATATTTTTTCAATAACATTCTTTCGGAACCAGGATAATAACAGAAAAATGTACATATTAATTATATGTATGATATACATTTTATTTATACGGATAATAAGAAAAAATATTTAAGTTACCAGAACTAACCTTGACCGCCCCATTTATACTCTGTCTTCGGTTTTCGGTGTTTTGATACTTGATATTACTTGAATATTTTCTACCGAAGACAAGAGTACATGTGGGCGGACATGGTTAGTTCTGGTTAGTTAAATCTCTTTCTTTAAATTATATAATTAAACCTAAGACAAAACCCATTTTGTAAATCTACACAAAAGGCAAAAAACAAGATTTCTACTTACCTAAATTGATAGATTTTGTCCTTATCTGTCTAGAAATACCTTTTTTTACCAAAAAAAGTATTTTAGATTTACCTAAAGTGGCAGAGACCCGCCTTGCTTGTTTACAATTCTGCTTGATTGAATGTGTACACCCATACCCAATAAAAGACAAAAAAGTTGTATTGTAATAATATGAAATATATTAAAATTGTTTGTGTTTGAAATTATTTTAAAATATATGTTTTAAATTATTTTTGAATTGTAGATTCAATAAAATTGTTTTTATTTTGACGAACATGTTTTTTTTTAATTTTAATTTTTTTTTGTTAAGACCCATAGTCACAAATAAGTTGGTTCTTAATATGTATTAGGAATTTTCACAAAATTTTCTCTTTTAATTTTTATCTCCCCAACAATCAGATAGAAAAGTTATAAAATCTGGTAAGTTTCAATATTGTTGCACACTACTTTTATAAAGTAAGTGGACTTGAGTTTTAGTCACTAACCCACTTGAGTTACTATTAGATTTTAAGAAAGTACGAAAGACTTACATCAATCAATGGGAAGGCCAAATTCAAAGGTAAAAGTAGTTAAACTCCCAGCTATCTGAACAATTTTTACTTCTGGTAGTTATAGCTTGATAGAAAAATACTGACAACTTTTTGATCTTTCAGTTCATTGTATATGAAATATTTTGAATTTATACATAAATATAATATTTAAAAGTAAAATTGACAGGTAAAAAGTTTAAAATGGTTGCTTGGCCCTATTTTGGAAAAAAAAATTAAATAAACGGGGTTTTTGTGGAACATTCTTTAAAGCTCCGGTATTTTATAACCCTAAAATATAAAGCCAACAACTTTTTCCACTACAAAATGGCGGTACCTTAAAACTTACCTACATGTACTTAATGTGGTATTTGCTTAAAACTATTTTAAAAATCTGTTTAATGATGATACTGGTAAAAACATACAGGGTTAGACAAAAATATTTAATATGTATATTAAATTATTAATAAAAGCATCTTTAAAAGATATTTAAAAAAATAGCACATTAAGTATATCTAACCCCATTAGTTTTGGAAATATGGTCATCCAAATCAAGTATTTAGAAAACTTTTAATGTATCGCCATTTTGTTGAAGTTAAAGATATTGACTCTAAATTGTAGGGTTATACAATACAAATTAGGGACTTTAAAATGATGTGCCTAAAGATCCCTATTGCCATTTAATTTTTTTCCAAGATAGCGCCCAGAAGTCAGCTTGATTTTTGATCCGTCAGCTTAACTTTATAATATAGTATTTATTCGTCAATTTTATATTCCATATTAAAGAAGGGGGACAATAAAGAAATGCAATCTATTTATTATCTGATTAAAGCTTTATGAGTTAACTTTTTTCACAAAAACTTTATAGTTAGAGTTGTTAGTGGTAATGGTTTTAAAAAATTGCATAGTATATTTATTTAAACTAACTACAATATATCTTTTTTAACTAACAACACAATGAAATGGCTTTGTAACTTCTCATAATTTTTTTCTAGGTTTACATTGAACACATTTGGCCTCTGACGGAAAGCCAACAAAAACAAAACCTTTTAAAAATATTTGCTGTTGTCTGCACCCGAGCTTTGATTTCAAATGAATCACAAGGCTTATGCTGACGACTTCAAAGGGCTTTCACACCCCTTTTTAACCCTGCGAGGTTGTCGTTCGATTTGACAAATGTCGCGAATAATTCAAATAACCATAAACAATATAGCCCTTTAAGCGACTTTTGATTCCGCTATCGCAATAAATATGTTGAAAAATGATATATATTTTTTAAAATTTGCATTTTTATCTTTTTTTTTTAATTATTTAGCAATACTATACAGTGTAACTACGTAAATTGGCGCCATATGGAAAACTTTTTATTATTTATTTTACGAAAAATAGTTATTCTTTATAGAAAAAAAAGTTCTGTATGGTCCAAAATCTAAGAAACATCTATCAAATACCAAATTGTATAAAGTATCTAAAAGTTTTGGCCAAAAATGTAATTGCACAAATACAAGTACTTCTGTATTTTTGCTTATATCAAAAATTGTTATAAAAAATGTTTTAAATTTAAAAATACTTCCAAATATGCAGGACTACTTATTTACAAAAATAAGTTTTTTCTTCAGCAATAATAATAAATACATATTATAACAAAAAATTTTAGGACAACTTTTAAAAAACATTTTAAATGTACTATTACCAAAACAAGAACAATGTACACTGCACTCATGTAGACACTCGAATATAGCAAAAAAATGTAAATAAAAAAAATATTTAAAAGTAATATTTAAATCTTAAAATATTTTCTTTGTGACAGTTTTCGATATAAGCAAAAATACAGGTACTTAATGACTAACACCTTTTGACATGTGATAGTTGTCTTTTAAGTTTTGGACTATGCAGAATTGTTATAATAAAATAATTTCTTTTTCGTTAAATTATTAATAAAAAAGTTTTCCATTTGATGCTAACTTACGTAGACACACTGTATAAAAACAAGGTCACTTAAAAAGTTTTATTAAGGTGTGTATCATATGTTAAGAATTATGAAAAAATGTACCTACATTTAAAATTATTATAATGCTTAAGTATTCACAGTTAAAATAAAAGCAAGCACAATCAAAATGACAAAAACAAATATATATGTATTACTTTTTAATTAACATTGGGACATTTAAAAAGATTTTATACCAAATGCCAAAAAGTGCTGGTAAATATAATTTATTCTATTACAAAACAATGTTAGTTATACCTAATTTCAAATTTTTCGTTGGTAATTATTCCTGTCCTTTATTTATATAGGTACAGGGTTTTCATTTATATTTTGCCACCTACTTATAACTATAAACAAGAAGAATGGAAAAAAAAACTTTCTGTATAAAAGTTCCATATTTTCTTATTTATTATCTTTTGAGAATAATAAAAAAAAGAAACAAATGAAATGAATTTAAAACTTGAAAAAAATTAAGTGGTAATTTTTTTTTAATGGGATACCCTGTTTATTATGTCAACATGATATTTTAAAAGCTTTACAAAAATACCACATTTAATATATCTATCTTTAATAGTTTCGGAAATATGGCCATTTAATTCTGAATATAATTTTCATTACATCATCTATAATCTTAACTTAGTGCCGGTTAATATGACACCATTAAAGATCTCTTTTATGGTGTCATAATATAAATTTTAAAAAGTTAACCTCTTCATTTTTCTTGAGTTTTTGATGTTTATTTGTTTCTTTTTTAGGCTCAAAAGATAATAAATAAAAAAGTACAAAACCATTATTTAGAACGTTTTTCTCTATTCTTTTTGGTTATAGTTAAAAGTGGATGGCAAAAGGTAAATGAAAACCTTGTATAGTCGGAATCGCTCTTAACGTGCGGGTCCAAAGGTCATTATGCATATGAATCAAATTTAAAAACACAGTGGCTACCAAAATATTGTTTACTTTAGCATCTGACATTTTAACTTTGACACATTAAGCCTTGTTTAGAAATGAGCGTATAAATTGTGATTGCGTTAAATCTTAACTCGACGATTGGGTGACGATAAAGCAGGGTTGGGCAAATTTTGATTTTAATTTTAAAAATCAAAAATCTTTTTTTTCTCAAAAAATCTGGAATTTTTTATTCTTTTTTTAATTTTATATTAACAAAAAATACAAATTGGCTTTTTAAAAATTATTTTATTGTTAGTCTAAAAAATAGGGATTCAATCGACAGCTGAAATATTTATCAGAGGAAACTTTCTTACCAGAAAACTCCGGTCGCGTCTTGTTTTTAGGTACCTCTAACGTAAACGGAATAGACCGGTGGTTATTACAAAAGGATAAACCAGAAATACCAAAACATATACCAATAATAAAACAGTTTCTGTGCGCAACTGCTTCATCTGCGTCAGTAGAAAAATATTTAGCACTTTTGGCTTTGTACATTTAAAAATTAGAACCAGGATGGGCATAAAAAAAAAAAAATTCGTACTATACAACAAAATGCAGAAACATAAAGTTTATAATAATATACATATTTTATATTTTTTTCAAGATGTTGCGCTATACTGTTTATTTTTGAGAATATTTTTATTTTATGTTAATTTTTAATATCGCTCTAGAGAAAAAAAAGAATAAAAGAAAACATTGTTGACTTAAATCACGATTTATATAAAAAAATCAGTTGAATTATGTCATGATTTAAATCGTGATTTGAATCAATTGGTATAAATCAGCCCAACCTTGCGACAAAGCGAACACTTTTTGCCTGAAATAAATTCTTTGACTTTCTTAAGTGGACCCGGTGGTTTAAAGCTCAAGAATTTGACTAGTTTAAAGGAGATTTTTTGTGAAAACAATAAATAATCTTGAAATATTTCCTAACTTCATTTAATTATTTATAAAGTTTAAAAAAAATACAGAGAGATAAAGACAATGTTCCGAACACTACTCAAAAAATGTTTTGTAGGCGGTGGGACTAAATTTGGCTCTCTCGCCAAAAACAAAAAATAAAATTAATTCCTAATCAGTATTAGTGCTAGAATTGGAAAAAAATTGACAAAATGGAGCGCGTTATTGAAATTAAGGTCCCGAAATCAGACCTTTTTTTGTTAGTTTTTGTGTAAAAAAATAGAATTATTTAACTTAAAAATCTAATTCTAGTACCTACATGACCGATAATATGTTTTCACAGAATTTACTTTAAAAATAAAAACAGTAATGAAGGATTTAAAAAAATAGAAGAAATTTGGTTTGTAAGTTTGGCTTGAAATTTAAGTCTTGCAAATGGGGGTTAGTTTTTGTGTAAAACATACAGAAACATGAGTGTTCTACAAATAATGTCAAATTTGGCTCACCATGAAGTGAAAAACTCTCCAAATAAAAGTCTATTGTATTTTTTATTTTATTTAAGCATAGCCTAATACTTAACAAAGGAAAAACATTGTTTTAATAAAACAATATTTTATAAACGAAAATAATAAGTAATGTGTTAGAAGGAACAGCTTAATTATTTATAATTATTATATAAAAAATAGCAATCTTATAAATAAAATTGTAAACGAAAGAAGCCAAAAATCGAAGATTTCAGAGAATATATAAATATGAAGAAAGGGTTATTGATTTATAAACCTAATAGACAATGGGCATGTAAAAAAGCTACGAAAAAGCTTTAACATAAAATAGTTAAAGACAAAACATACAAAATTTTCTACATAATAAATCGAATGCTATAGTAATTCCTTTGCTTAACTTTAACTATTTCTATAGGATCATAAAAACTGTAAATCATCTTCCGAGTCATCCCTAAATGTAGTAAATATCATTACCAAATTTCTAATATACATCGTTTATTTAAACCAACCTTTAAAACCACTGTCTTATATTTTAGTCTATGTAATTTAAAAGTAGTGTCCCTTATTTTTATTTTCACAGATTTCCTTTAATCACTAGTTTTTCGCTTCTTCCGTGTGCATTTTACCTCTTTTTATTTTCAAATAAGATCGCATTTTTGTCGTGTATAACCAACTCTAGCCACTTCTTCTTCTATATTTCCGGAATATTCTGTTTTTTTCTTTTTGTTTTTGAAATAAATATTAGGACTTTAAACTATTTTTCGCTTGCAGATAAAGAAATGTACAGAAAAACTTTGTATATTTATAAGTTTAAGTTTAAACTATCAAACTGACATTAAATGTCATCCATTAATCAAAATCCTTGTATTTTGATTGTTATGGAAGCCACTTATAATTATGATTGTATCCCTTTTTTGTTCTTAAAACCTGAAAATATCTGTTTCATTTAACTTACGCGATACATTTTAAAGGTGGTAATAAACAAGTTAAAATAGATTGTAACTACAAAAGTTTGTCTATGATTAACTGATACACCCGCATGATAAGTGCGATCTGGACTATACACTATCAGTCCTATTGCTTGCTTAGTTTACCCGTTCTAAGGGACACATTATTAATATTTCATGTCATAGGCAAAATTTAAATGGACGGAAGCATGCCAAAATAGATTTAAAAATTGAGTAACAATAGGGTGGCAACAGGGAGTATACCTGGCATAGCAGCTTCTAATATAATCTAGTAATTATCAGGAACATAAATCACGACTTACTGTCAAACTAAACATATGGGAAATGTGGATAATTTAGCAGATACATGAAAACCATGTATTTATGATCGTTATATTTTACACACCCAAGTTTGTATACAAAATCTAAAATAAATTTAAATAAAATCCTATAAAAATATACATGAAATATATTCTTACCCATTAATTTTGGTAATTAAATAAGCTTTAATATAAAAATAAAACTTAGCTAGTTACCAAAAAAGTTTGTGTTATCATATATTACTGGTAAATTATTGGTTAATTTAATTTCAATTCTTTCAACCTAATTATATAGAATATACTTTATACAAAATTTAACTGTTTTTAAAACGTATATTTCTTGTACTTTGAAAAACTATTTAAATAAACTTAAAACGAAAATTATTGCTAAAAACAAAAATGACCAATATAAATATTTTAAATATTAAAAAAATATATCGAGTTCTAGGTATAAATTAAATTAAATTATGAAAAAGAAATCTATTTTTTGCCATGAAGGAAAAAAATTGACGTTTTATCTTTATTGACAGGTACTAAAGTGTGACTTTTCATAAAATTACCCTGTTCCCGGACAAACATACACGTAATTTAAGGTGGCTATTTAATTTTAAAATATATTATTATACAAAACTTACATTGCCTGTATATCTAAAGTACAACCAGACATTTTATTACTTTGAAGTATTCAAAATAACCACTAAACAATTACTTTTACTTCGAAATTATTAATTTAAATTCGTCAAGTCAAAAAATTACATTGACGGCTATTTACTAACTTCTTTATTGGTTTCCATAGTAATGAAAGGAGTAATTGTTGATTCAAATACAACAGCCGACCAGTTTAAAACTGTAAATTTTACATCATTTTGTGTTCTTTGTAAAGACTAAACCAATTAGCAAGTAACAATGAAGTTTGATATGTCTGCTAGTACTATTAGTAGTGGTTGTTGTAAGTGTATTTTTGCGCGATTGGAGTTAAAATTATGACCTTTATTTATTATACCAAATTATTTGTGACCCCAAAAATAAGTAACTATATTCTACCGTACAAAGGCAAAGAGTCTATTTGCAAAAATACAATTTTGCAATTAGACCCTTGCTTTTGCACGGTAGTATTGTTTTTAATTGTAGGTTAAAAATTCTTTCGTATAAAATGCATTAATGAGAAATTTTGTAAAATGTCTAATAAAAAACTTTCTTTGATGTAAACATTTATTAAAATTTTACGTCAATAATTTAAAAAAATAAGTATATAATGGAACTGTTTTTTAACTTGCAACGTTGAAGGACTTTATTTTTTATAAAGAATTTATAATCAAAATTATTAAAAAAAACTCTTACAACTGTAAAATAGGGTATTTTATCTGAATATACGAAAAGTCAAAGCAATATCGTGTTTTATAATAAAGAAAGACAGGTAGAGTGATAGTAGTCAGAATCGAGAATCAGTAACATTGTAAGCGACCCGTAACATAATCGAGTAATTAATAGGGCACATAAATCACAACTTATTGCCCAATCGAACATGCAGGAGACGTGTATGATTTAACGGGGAGCCGTAATGGTGAGAAGCAGAGGTTGGGATAACGTAATATATCATTTACGGAGTGTAAGTGGTGTAGTTGGCAAAGTTTAAGCATTGTTTACGGATATGTGAACCAGTAATAGTTGTTGGTGTACAACACAATATTGTTTGGTAAAAGTTTAAAACATTTTAATTACGCTAGTAATAAGATGTCTTTTTATGTATTTTAATAGAAACAAAAAAATAAACATTGTGTATTAACAATATGAAGTGTTTTAGTAATATTAAGTTGAAATAAATTAATTTAAATTATTTAAGGTTAAAAAACTTTATTAGCTATTTTATTTATTGATTACTACTACAGTTGTTAAAAAAATAGGCTAATTTATACAGTGCATTCCAATTAAAACCTGCCACTCGAAATAATTCCGTTATCTGTATACTTATAAAAAAATCGTACAAGACGTCGTTATTTATCGCCAATACAGACGTAAAAAATCAAATGGGAAAGGGATTTATTAATATCTTACCCCTTTTGTCATCAAATTATCTCTCTATTAGTCTTTTTATTTCTAAAATCGGTTTAATAGTCTTCTATTATCTATATATCTAACTATTTTCTTATTGTATATGTAATGTATGTAATGTACTGTATGTAATGTATAGTATCTTGTTTAAATTCTAACTCGCAAATCCTCTAATGATTTAGTGGTGTAAATTTTCGATTTTGTTTTTATTGGCCCTTTTTGACTAATTAACTGACCGAAAGTTAATGCCCTATCGTAATTTAAATATTTCATAACACAAAGGTGTCACCCTAAAGATAAAGAATTAAGTGCACTTGTACATATATCAAATTATTAGGGCATGGAAAAATTAAACACTTGAATATAATTATTATGGTTTTTCGTTTAAAATAATAATTCTATTTTTACTTTTTAAATTAATTAGTTCAAAAATAAAAAGGAGGAAGGGGAATTAAAGAAATGCACTTTTTACAAAGTGTCTTTGAGTTAACAGTTAAAAAACTATTATCATTATATATCTATTAACTTTTTTAATCGCTCTTTAACAACCTTTTACCAATTGTTAAAAGACCTAAATTTGTTACTCTCTTATAGCTTAAGCTACAATTGCATTTTAGGATGTATGTGTTTTTTTCTGGTAACTAATTATTCAACAGTTTAAAAATATATCAATAACAGGTTATAAAATAGCAACAAAATACAGTTACGTAAATAGTCAAATAAAACTTTACAAAGCAGATTATTTATTATTTTTATGAAATTAAAAAAAATATATATTTCTTTAACGAAACACATTTAATATCAAATAAATGTTTTACTGAAGAACCCCTCTTAAAAGAATCCTACCAGACGCTGCAATCCCAAATAAATTCCCAATTTTAATTAACAACTGCATCAGATGTCACTCACATGTCAAATTTTATTTAACTGTCTAATTACCAGAGGGAGCGACATTTAGCTAGGGTAGCATTCTAATTTTAATGTAACTTATTGCACTTTGGTGTGAAACATTTCGCTTATTAAAATACTTGCCAGAAATTGATATCAGCTGCAAAAAGACCCTAGAACAACCCTAGTAAACTTGGTAATTTATTGTCTTTATTATTAAAAATCTAGAAAAAAATTAACCAGAACTAAATCGCTTAATAAAAACAAATAATTAAAGTATAGAGGGTTATTCTAAACCTATACGCATAAACATAGAAAATTATTGTTGAAATGACTGAAAAAAATAGTAAATTGGCAAAAGTTAGGATTAAAACCAATAATTTTAAACTAATTAAAAGTGATATTCTAGGAATAAATAATAATTACTTATAAAAGATAAAAAACTATTCTACCTTCTGTTTTAAAAATAATATGGTATAATCACTATACCCCCAATTGTAATTCCAATTGCGCAAAAATACAATTACGACTGATAGTAAAGTGTGCTATAAAGAATACCAAACATTGTCATCATTACTTATTTAATAGTCTGTTTTAAAAAGAACAAAGAATTCAATCGAGTAATTTTACTCAGTTGTGTCAAAACTTGTACTAAAGTATTTGTAAAAGAAAGAATATTTTTTGAGTTCATATTTCACGTTATTTTATTTATTGTTAAAAATTTTAACGAATGTCAAAGCTACTTTAAATTTGCAATATTTTAAAGAAAGTACGTATCGTACTTTAACGTATCTTGAAAGCAAAAATTAAATGAATATCATAGTATAGAGGGTTCATTTAATTTATTAACATATAATTTTGTTTTTAAATTACCAAAAATTTGTTTGCACTAAATAAAGTTATACATTTACTTTCCATTTAAGATGAACTTTATGTAAAAGCATAATATATAGAAATATATTAAATTATTTAATAAAGGAAAACAAATCATTTTATTACAGCTTAAATAGGTTGTAAATTAATGGTAGATTTAGATCTAACATTTATTGCATGATATTTATGTCAGATAGAAATTTTGCCTAATGTAAACTGTCAAAAATTTATGTTTGATAATTTTTTTATTGTTTACATTAGCCAGAATTTCGGTCTGACATAAATATCATGCAATAAACGTCAGATCTAAACCACAAAGAAACCTATCTGTGTTTCCTTAAATTATCGCAATAACACCCATCGTGGGTTAATTACCTTCCCACGTATATTTAATTAAGTTTGACTGGAACTACAGAATAGGCATTAATATCGTGGACAAAATTTCCAATTTCATGTTTCTAGACTCATAATTCTCGATCTGCTTTATCTACGTCTGGAGTAAAATTCCGAACATAAGTGTGCAAGAAGGGTGAATTAATGCATTGTGAGGTAGGTTAAGGAATTTTAAATGCCGGATTAGAAAAAATAAAAAATGATCCTTGTCTGCCATTTTAAATACGATAAAAAGTTATCTTAAATGTAATAAAAAACAAAATTAATAAAAATTTACGTAAATGTTAAAAAATAAAAATATGTTTATTTTTGCTGAAGTTAAGAATAGAAAAAAAAATTTTTAATACTTACGTATTAAAAATTATACCCTCATATTTAATGACTCAAATATTTAGATGTCTAGTTTTACCTTTTTAATTTATTTGTTATTCAGAATATTTATTATGGTATTATAACTTATTTTTTACAGTATATATTTCCATAAAAAAATATATTTTGTTTACAGTTTGTTTTAAATACACACATATTTTCTATAAAAAAGTTACCGGAAAAACAGTTACGGAGGTTAAATTTACCGAACATAAATCAAATAAATAATTGATATCCCTAAAAAATGTTTAGTGTACCTGTATACTGCAGGTCTGTGGCAGGTAGATAAAATTAACCAGTAGTGGAATGTTTTCTTTCAACAATTTATACTTTAAAACCACAGAGGCAAAAGGTTAAGTTTACTTTAAAGACAGTTTTTCTTTAATTAAGGACATTAAACCTAAAATGTATTAAACAAAGGTAAATAATAAAAAAACGTTATTTTAAATAGATAATAAATAATTTTGTTAAGGTTAATGGTCAAGTAATTAAGGGTTAAGAGTAATTAAGGGTTAAGATAATGTTTTTTTGCAGTTTTAACACAATAACTTGTTGACTATAAATTACAGATTTATGTAAAAACCTTTATTTGTTTAACCAGAAAGACTAAAAATTGTATAAATTTTAATTATTTAAAGTTACGTAGCACAAGATAAATTTATGTCTAGATAGCATGTAGCAATAAATCAGTTTCCTAATGTGTGCAGAAATAAATTTATTTTAACAAGTAATTATTTAGTAATTACTTTGGGTACATTAGTTTAAACCTATATAGAACGAGATCAGAATAGAAAGCGACCTTTTTTCATCTGTTTACCGGATAAAAACTGTTTTGTAATAAATATAGTATTTAAACAAAGGTATTGCACTAGAGTTGCCTAAAATAATATGGTCAAGGATATAAAGTATGTCTACGGATGGATATATTAGCAGAAATGAACCAAATATATGATTGTTAAAAAAACCGGGAATGCTTTTTGAAAAAACAAAATTCACGTTAATAAATATACCTTTTTTTTGTACAAATACGATACAATAAATGTCACGATGTGTCAAACATTTTTAATTGTATTTTGTGTAAATTTTTTTAGTCTACCTTTAAAATTTAAGTAAAAAATGGGTAAACTTTTAATTACATATGTGGGAGTATTAAATTAAACACTACTATCGAAAATAAATTTAAACAAAATAGTATTTGGCTTTTCTTCAAGACATTATTTTGTTTAAATTTGTATTTCCAGAAAATAAGTTAAACTATAAAATTTAATTTAATTATTTGTAAGAACTTTGTTATACACGATTCTTTTAAAAATTAAAATTCTGGGCCAATTGTACTATTGTTAAGTCTATCTGTAGACATACAGTTATAAAGTTAAAGCTAGTTTATAAAATATTTTTAAATACTACAGAAGGTAGGTCTCAAATTTACATTTTTTTACGGCAAAATTTATAATATTAAAAAAAAAACATATTACAACTCGCATATAGAGATAGGGTAGGTCAAATTTTTTTTTTTTGAACCATACATAGCCCATGCCATATTTTTTAAGCAACCCTAAAGCGACACTTTTTAAACACTATATTTATTATAAAATAGTTTTTATCCTGTAAACAGATGTTTGATGGTCGCTTTCTATTTGGATCTTTGACTAAAAACAAGTGCCATTATTTAAATCACTCTGTGTCCATTTGCATTTTTTAAAAGAAAACAATAATAATTGTAGCTTGAAATGGGAATTGCAAAAATTAGAATATTAAAAGGGTACTATGAGTTGCCAAGACATAAAAGCCCAATTTAATTTACCAATTAAATAGTTTTAAAAATAATAAACCTTTAATATACAGGGTTAGTAGAAAAAACCGGAACGGTGGGTTATCTCAGCAACCGTCAAATATAAATGAACCAAATTTTGTATCATGGGGTATCTAAACGTAAAGAATTTAAACAAAAAAAAAAAAAAAAAAAGAAAAAAATGTAAGGTTGCCAAATTTATAGTTTTCTCTGTAGGTTAGGAAATTTTAGAATTTTAAATGGAATACCCTATTTTTCATTATTGTAATTAATTGCTTTGTCAACTTTATTATAAGCTAATATTTTGGGTTTTTTACTCCTGTTAATTTCGGATAGCATGGCACCATGCTATTTTTACAAAATAATTCTCTAAAAAACGATCCAACCAATATTCGTCAAAATTAGTGCAGGGGTGAAACCGGACATTCTAAATTTATGAATAGCATTTTTCCGACGATTTTAAGATTCTCCAAATAAAAGTTAAGAAAAAGGGATTATAAAACATCGCAAATGCAATTTCTGAATTTAAAATGTGCAGTTACTCCCTGTACTAATTTTGACAAATTTCGGTTGGATTTTTTTAAAGATAATTGACCATAGCTGGTTGTTTCTGTATTCTAGCTTGATATCATATCTTCAAAATTGACAAAAGTAAAAAAACGATAATATCAGGTCATAATAAAGTTGATACTAACAATTGATTAAAATAATAAAAAATAGGGTTATACATTTTTTTAAAATTCCCCAACCCAGAGAGGAAGCTATTACCTTGGCAACCTTGGAAATATTAAATATATATTTTTAAATTCTTCATGTACAGTTAGCTCTTCGTACAAAATTTGGTCCATCAATATTTAACGGTTGCTGAAATAATTCACCGTTCCGGGTTTTTCTACTAACCCTGTATACTAAAATGGCATTACAATAACCGTCTCTTAAATCTTGCTATTTTTTAAAACTAAATGTATAAGACATATTTAAAAACAACTACTTTCAGTAATTACATGTTTACTTATACAGAAAGTCAGTCGATAATGATAAAACAAAGGTTATTCATTCTACTAAACACGTCATTCTCCCTAAGTATACATTATTGGCTTCATTTTCCTAACCCATTACCTAAAAACCAACATTCCATTACCTTATTGTATTATAATAACACATTATAGCCACGTCGATAAGTTAATTACTTTCCTTAGTGGCATGTAAGGCCGTATATTTAATTAAACCCAACCAGGTCTATAGAATGAACGTCGTTTTATAGCGTAGGTAAAATTTATAATGTACCTAAAAGTAAATTAAATAAAATATTTCTTTTCCATCACATACCTGTAACGTAACTTTAAGGTTTTTATTTTAATAATTTAAAAGGTAGTAGTTAAAAAACTACATTTGTCATTTCAGTTTTTCTAGTTTTATGTGGTCTAGATATAAACAAACTTTGTATTTGGATATAGGTATGCTTTGACAGATATTTAAATACTTAGTCTACCTATTTATTTTTTAATATAAAATATCGGGTGTCCACGAGAACACTTTCCTGCTGCCATTTTTTTTGACCAAACTTAGTAGGGCTGTTGGTATAACGAAAAGTTACTTTTAGGTCTATATGATAGGCTTTTACGACTTTACGTATTACCTTAAAAATTGATTTTGTAATGGGACACCCTGTATATTTTTTGTTTTTTGGATTCTTCTGATCATTAAGGGTCAAAATACAATCTTTTTTAGGTCAAAATGCAATCTTATTAAAACAAATTTTATTTTTAAATTAAATTTTTATTTTTTATCTAGAGCGCCATGATCATTCTAAAATTACTTCTAATACTTTACTTATTTTCAGAAAAATACGAAATCGATTTTAAACATTTTAATCAGACAGCTCTAAACTTCAATTCTTTAATTTTTTTACCCAAGCTTAACAACCATTATAGGACTATATCACTGTTATAATATTTCTAAATGCAATATTTCAAAGCGAAACCATCGATGTAAAATACTTAGACACTTTACTTAATTTTTTTTGAACAACATTTAATTAGTAGGTAAATGATCTTTTAATACCGAATGGCGTACGTAGCAATTAATCGTAGTTACCATAAAAACAGAAACTAATAGAATATGTTATCAAAACAATTGCTTGTGTTCCGTTAACAATTAAAAATATAAAAACATAAGTTTGTGTTTATGTATCTCCTATGATTTTGAATTACAAAAAGCTTTAAAATCATGTGCTACATTTATTTAATTTAATTTAATTTAAAAATAAACGGAGGTTTTAGGTCATAGTGTCATCGCATTTAAGGGGGTCTCGCGAGGCACTTTGAGGTGCGAGGTCGTGGGCGACCGCCCACGTCGCCCACGCCTAGCTACGCCACTCCTAAAAAATAAAGGGGGACAGTTTAAAAAGACTGTATGGCTTTTATATAATAACTTTAATTCAAAACTTTGTTACGTTCTCTTTCAGCAATAGCACGCCATAGCTATTAATAAAATAATTAGTTTAGTAAAATGTGTGCCTCGTATATTAAACTGAATACTACTGGGACTACATACTAAACGTCGTTTAATACGTTTTTCTGATTTTTTTCTCGTTTAAGCCATTTATAATTCTTGATCTGTTTTATATGCCTCTAAAGTAAAATTCCGAGCATAATCGTGCATTGCGAATGTACTATTGCATTTAAATCACCTTTTGCTGCAAGAAATTTTAAATCTAATATTAAACCATATATTCAGGTGTGCAAAGTAAGTTTCTGAAGCATCAAAATTTATTTTTATAATTTTTATAGTACTGGGTGTTTCATTTTAAATGTGGGGTTTCTTATAGCTTTTAAGATTTCAAATAAGGATAAGTATACAGGGTGTTTCATTTAAAAAACTTTACCTGGTGTTATAAATTTATAATAAATGTCAATGAAAAAATATAGGTACGCCACTAAATTCTAGGGAAAAATCCTTTAAACCTTTTTTTTTCATTTTCTTTAATTTACATTATCAAGCAAGTTACAAGTGCCTGGCCAAATTGCCAAATTAAAAAAATTGTTTCTCTTAAACGAATTAAGTTAGCAATGATTTAGTCTCACCAGTGAACTTTAAAAAACCTTACTATCTCTGTTAGTTCTTGCCATACCCTGCAAGGTTAACAAAAAGGCGCCACCCTGTACATATATGTTTTAAATTAAGTTTTTTTGGTAAATGTATAATATTTTAGTTCTTGTATATTTTTTATATATTTAATATTTTTATTTTTTTTTATTAAAAACACGGTAGAGTACAGGCTTTAAAAAAAAGTTTAATTATAAGCATTAAAACAATTTATTTTTTAATACACTAATGTCACATTTTACAAAATTATGGTATAAGTAAAAATAAATCTAGCTCGGAAAATTAAAGTCGTAAAGAAACCTCTGAAATCTTGCACTTGGAGAATAGACAAATAGGGATGTTTAAAGGGAAAATTAATAGCGCAATTATCTTGCAATAAGTCCGCTTTCTTTCGGCACTTGAATTGTTACAAATGAGTTCGCGAACTTTACCTTAATTTCTATTCTTGGATGGGTCTTACCGCAGCACTTTTCTTACTGATTAAAATTATTGATCTTTGTAATCCAAAGTAGCTTTTATGTCTTAGCATGTACTTGGAACTTTACTTTGGTTTAGTTAAATGATTCCACCTATTTTAATTACAGAACATAATATATTGAGTAGTTGTCAGTAGTAACCAGGTGATGCTTAACTTCGCGAATCCTACAGGAGGTGGTGTTTTAAATGCCAAATTAAATAAATTATTTTTTACCCTATTTGTTTTTGAATTAAGGTAAACGTTTTGGAAAGGTTTGCCTCGCAAATAAAAAACATCATAACTAATGTACATCCATATTTCTGACTAAAAATCTTGTTTAATTTTATATTAAACTTTTTGGCACGGCGCTGGTATATACAGTAACCGCCATATATTATGTTAAACCGTATAAAAACTTTTTTATTTATAAATTCTAAAAAAATATTCCGTATAAAACTATCTGCATATGTCTAAACTTTCAAAACAGTAATCAGTGTTAAAATAAACCATCGTATAACGAGGTAGATACAAATTAACAAATTTAACATAAGAAAAACTAGTTTTGTTTTTAAATTTGCAACAAAATATCATTTAAAGAACTTGTTTGGAATTTTATGTTATGTCATATTGTAAAAACCTTTCATTAAACAAAAATACTTTTTTAACATACCCCATTAAATGGTTAAGTAGAGCCAAATTAACTCTTAAAAATAATCCTTATTGCCATGTATTAAAAAAATAATAATAAAAAAATATATAAATATTCCTAAAGTATGTAAATAAATTTATGCTGCCTAAAATAATAAACGCAAATATATGTTTTTTTCTTCAATAAGGTTAAAATTTATAGTCCCAGAGCTAGTAAACCCTTCAAGTAGCGTTGGGCCTGTAAGGCTAGAAATTTGTATAGTGATGAGTAATAGCACGCTTAGTACGACAATCATCACCTGGCAAGCATCAGCCCTGCATATCATCACACTGTATATTTTTGAAAGTAAAAAAAAGTTGGAGCTGTAAGCTTGAAATTTTTCAGGACTTAGTTTATCCATGGTAAGGTTAAAAAAATTGACAGGCGTTTTGATAAGCTCAAGTACCTGCCAGGCGAACTGATCGGTGTGGCTGATTTGAATGGCCATATTTCCAATTTTTCTTAAAGCTGTTTTAAAGATCTTTTTAACGGTGGTACTAGTAATAATATACAGGGTGGAACAAAAAAGTTTGCTTTTTCTTTTAATTAGGCACCCTGTATATTGTATTACCATTAGGAAAAACTTAAAAAGAGCTTTAAGAAAATACAACATTAGGTACATCGTACTTTATTAGTTTTGGAAATATGGCCATCCAAATCACCCACACTTTTCAGTTCGCCTGGCAGGTACTTCTACCCATTGAATTATTCTTAAAAATATTTTTAAACTATTGTGGACATTTTTTTTTATTGCCATAGCCCTACTTAAATTTTATTAATAAATATAGTAAAGAAAACACATAAAAACAAATCTTAAAATCGGTAGTGCAAAGGTGTTTATCATAAGATAAAAACGACTTGCAAAATTAATTTAAAGAGATTTTTAAATAATAGCCTTATTAAATAAAAAAAAGTAAAATTTTATGTATTTTTAAGTAATCTTAGTGTACGTAAATGCTTTAAAAATAGCAATAATTTGACCATGACTGCCCAAAAAACACTTTTTTAAACTAACTATACAGAAATAACTTTTTTGGGGACATTTTGTATACCTAATTACCTAAAATATTTTTAGTTTATGTCCTTCTGAAAACCCTACAACTTTTTTATAAGAATTTTGTCATATCTTGTTAAATAACAAAAATACTGGACTTTCTCGGACCATTGGACCTGGGTTGAAACTATCAAAACTGTCTGGTGACTTAGAAAATTTCTTTTAATTATTCACCCAAGTAACATTCATAAACCGGTTGAGCTAAATAACATAACACGTAGGCAATGTGAGGAAAGAGACAATCTAACTAAATACCGGCGTGTAAACATGCGTGACTAATAGTGCTTGTTTTGATATTCTATTACATGCTGATTTAACAAAACCGCCGGTCTGCCGATCACCGGCTCTTACTTTATAAACAATTTTTCCAAATTATTATTTTTTTAAGTTCAAAAATAAAGGTATTTTTTCTATGTCATATTCGTTCATTTAAATTTACCCTGTATACGCTATGTTTGTTTCGAGACATGCAGAAATTTTTATTAGAAATACACTTTTTTCGAGAAATCAGAAATAAAAAAGTTCTCCATGTAGTTTTATTTGTTACTGTATAAAAATCGACCAAATAATAGAACCTTACAATAGTGATTTTAAGTTAAAGTAATGTTCTTTTTTTTTTATTTAACCTTTAAATATGTTTTACAAATGTAAATATGCTAAAAATATAGGAATAAAAGCGACTGAGATGCTGTTTTTTAAGGTGCTATCAGATACGGTTAACTTGACTAATTATCTAATTTTTCAAATAAAAATAAGCTTAAAAAATAAAACTGTTCCCTTAAACATTATTCTTAGAGAAGCTAAACAACTTCTTTACAATATGTACTGTAATGTTGGACTGGGAGCATTAAAAAAAAGTTATACGTTGCATTAAAAAAATATATTATTACTTCTAAACGTTTGTTTTACAATACCTTGTACAATAGTGTACAGGCTGGCTGCCGAGGTATCCAAAATACTTTGAATATAAATTCTATGACTTATTTTAGGCAAAAATAAATCAATTAGTTTTTTCTAACTTCCTAGCGTTTCTTGAATTATTAGGGTTTGAACTTACCAAGAGTAATGAAACAACATTTGTGCATAGGTAATTTAATAATTTGCATCTTAAGTTGTTATATTAATTGTTTGTTCTTAAATTGTCATTATTGTCAGCTGTTGATTTTTTTATTTTTTGCATAACTTGTGTTAAAATCAAGCCTATATATTACAACTCAAGGTGCAAAATTATTTAACAACCTATGCAAATTAGTCGCAACAATGCTATTCTAAAATTGGCAACTTTAAACCCAAATAGATCAGGAACAGTTTCGAATTCGAAAAAAAATAAATTGATACATGTTTGCTTAAAATTAGTCATAGATTTATATCCGAAGTATCTCGGCTACCTCGGCGGCCACATATATTGTAAACTTTAAATGTATGTCAGCTAACCTGTTTTTAGATTATTTAATAAAACCAACGCCACATAAATCTTTCTATCTAATAGTATTTATAATTATTTATCATAAAACCGTAACTTTTTATAGCACCTAAACACGAAAACAAATCATTTCTCAAAACCAATATTTTTCACAATACCAACAAGAATTTCCCTATGTTCGGCCTAATAACCACTTCAAATATTAAGGGGAGTGTAGTCTACGTGTGGAGACTATAGATAGCTAATAACTCATGCTTTCTTTTATTTTGCTTGCGCGACTGCTCGGTGCGACAACAGATATAAAGCAAGCTAACAATTATTTTACAAATAATATTTATTATTATTTTTTTTATAAAAATGTATTTAAGAAAAATTGGCAATTTACAAAATATTGCTCAATCACATTTTTATTGTTATGTCTTAATATAACTTTGGCCCCTTATCTATTATATCCCTCAAAAATATAATTTATATAACGAAAAATAGTTATTTTGTAATTCTGCATCGTCAAAAAACTAGAATGCAACAATTAGATATAATTTTTTCAATAATATACGTGAGTCTAAAAATATATAAATTTAGCTCCAGAGAAAAGTATTTTTGACAATATTGAAAATTATTAAAATCAAAAAATGTTCCTACTGGCGTCCGGAAAAGTTTTACTTTTCCGTGACCCAAGTGCGGAAAATTACAAAAAATTTTGAACCAAATGTTAGCAAGTTGCAATAAACGATTTTTATGCACTTCATGTTTAAAGGAAATGTTTGCTTTAGCCAAACCAACTGAAGTGGTGTAAGAAACACATTTCGCAGACACCAATATTTACACAACAAAAAATCCTTTAATCCACTATTTAGCTGCAAAATGCCACAAATTGTACATTTACCAACAATAATAATAAGTATGGTATTGGGTAGCATTGTGTTAAAATAAAAGAAATAATAACAAATTTTTGTTTTGGTTTTTCTTTACGCTCGTAGAAAAAAACGTTCCTAACATGTGCCGACCAAACTCCGCTAGGCGGTCAACTGCAGACGCGTGCGAAAAAGTGTCACTTTTAGCACTAGTTAGGAAATACACTATAATATTAAAAACAACTTTTAAATATGCAAATTGGTTCCTTTAGCTATTTTTTTATGTTTTATACAATACAGGTACAAATAAACAAGTTTGCATATTTAATGGTTGTTTTAATCCTTAAACATTTTGTTGTATAAAAATTTAATAGTGTAAAAATACAGGTTCTTTGCTTTTTAGCAAAATTTATATTTTTTAGGATACCTTGTGTAGCACTGATTTAAATTAATGCCTGATATTTGCATCTCAGATTTAAGACCATGCTTACCTCTTTATAAAGAATCACTCTTTTACTTTTTTTATAAAATTAATACCAAAAAGTTTTTCTTACGGTGCGAACTTAAGTAGACACTGTAGTAGACATTTTATTTTAATTTTTATTTTTATTACCAATTAATAAATTTTTACTTCCCAAATATGGTAACTGTTGTATTAAGAATACTGATGCCCAGTGCTTCCTGTTTTTTAAATCGTGATTAAATGTGTGTTATGACAAATGTACACGTATTAAGTTTTCTTTTGTAAATACAATTTTAACCCTAATAATAAAGTTTTTTGTTTCAGGTATGTGACTACATATAGGTAACTCAAGAAATTACATTTTAAGGGTAAGGTATTAATTTCTTTTTGCAATTTTTTTTATTTATTTACAGTTGTTGTAGTTTTGCTAATAAAAAAATATTTTATGTGCATTTTTAAAATTACCTAATTTTACCAATATTGGTTTGTATCAGAAAATTCTCTGGTGATTTGTTTCTTCTTGTAAAAGGTATTAAATAGGCGTAGCGGATTTTAAAAAATACTTTTTTAATATAGTAGTCATATGTATTACAAACATAAAAAATATACAGGGTATTACAGAATAGGATGCTGATTATTTAGAGTGTTAATCCGTAGGTAATTTTAAGAGGAGAAGTTTAACTAAAGCTATATCCTAAGCCCTTTAACTTTTAAGCTGCAGAGTGTTAAAATCTAAAAATGAAAAATATTGGGAGACCCTGTAAAAAAAACTATTTAACATTAGAGTACCGCTAGACTTCTAGAATAAAAGTTATCATAATATAATGGTAACATATTAATTGACTTACGTTTATAAAAAATTTTTTTTACTAATAAATTGACCATTCATATTTTTGGACAAAGAAAAATAAAAAAATCAAATTTGCCCCAAGGTGCTTGGGAATTATGGAAATAGTTTTTATTTTACGGAAATGCAGTGGCGTACATAACTTTTTTTTAAATATTAAGTCGACATTCCTATACGGACGTCACTGGTTAAACTATAAAAAATCTCCTACATTAAAAAATGGCTGGTAATACTCAAAAGGTATATGCTATATTTCATAAACATATTATCTAGGAAGTTATTAAAGTTATGATAAACAAAATATTTTTTTCTTAAGATTTTAACACCCTGTAGCTAAAAAGTTAAGGGGTTTGGGACATAGGTTTATGTGTACTTTTCTTTTTAAAATTATCCAAGGATTAACATCTTTAAGGATTACCATTCTGTACCACCCTGTATATTTGATTCAATCTTTCTTGGAAATCAAACATTATTTAGCAAGTATTTCATTTTTACTTGTCATTTGTCACACTTCCTATTATTTTAAACTTATGCAAAATATTTTTTAGTTGATAAGGTATTAAAGACACAGATTAAAAATATGTTTTAATTTATTTTCCAGAAGTTACTTACTGCGAAATTTTTATAACTACACCTGCATAAGGTCTATAAAAATAGCATATTGCAATATAACTATTTAACCATACTAAAAGTATTTTAAAAACTTATTCGGTTAAGAACAAGCAATTTATACAGAGCCAACTTTACCTTTTCAATATAAAACCTAAAATCCTCACCAATATCCCAATTTATTGCCAAATTATTTACTTCTATCTAAAGCGAGCCTCTTTAATAAAACAAAGTGAAAGCACTTTTAGGAAAAACCTTTGAAAAATCGAACCCATTTGTGGCAAAGCGGGTGAAAAATCGGAGAAATCGTGAACAGAGGTCTCGTATTAGCCCACTTTCGGTTGGATCAGGTATTTATTGAATTTTTTAGACATCTGTTAAAACCCTTTAAGAATAAATACTAACTTTTCTATAAGAAGGTAAAAAAAATAAAAAATATTTTTAGGTAAAATTTTATTCCCAACGTATATGCTAGATTTTATCATTAAATTTTTTTCTTAAATCGCTTTTAATATTACAACGGTAATATTAGTAATAATATAATGTATACAGTGTATTCTAGGATAGGTGTACCAAGAGGACAAATGAACCAAAAATTTTGGAATTTTAAGACGACACTTTGGGAAAACTTGTGTCATGGTCCAAAACTAATAAATAAAAAATTTTACTTTAATTGGTTATACAATGCAAGTTATAACTAAAAATATGAAAAATACCCAAGAGTAAAGTAATTTTATTTATTGAAATATAAAAAAATAAATAAGTAAATGTGTAGGGAATTGAATTTTACGTCAAAATTTGAAGTTAGAGCACTTAAGTAGGAAAAAATTTTTTGGCCATTTTTTTACAACCTATGCATAAACACTTAAATACTCGGCACGAAGAGGTATTTTTTTTAATCGTAAAAAACTTTTTATTTTTTTTCTCTTGCTGAGTATTTAAGTTTTAATGTTAAATGTAAAAAAACAAAAACATTTTTTTTATTTTAATGCTCTAATTTTAAATCTTAACATAAAATTTAATTCTCAACAATATTTCCTTATACAATTTTGTTATATTTTAAAAAATAGGAGTTCCTTTGACACTTTTATATTTTTATTTACAACTCGCCCGGTATTATACCAATTGGAATAAAATTTTGTATTTTCTAATTTTGAAAAAGTTCAAAAATGTTTGGTCCATTTGTCCTCTTATAACACTTATCCTGGGACACACTGTATGTGGATATTTT
Source organism: Listronotus bonariensis (assembly GCA_014170235.1). NCBI lineage: Eukaryota > Metazoa > Arthropoda > Insecta > Coleoptera > Curculionidae > Listronotus > Listronotus bonariensis. The sequence continues at coordinate 154,474 of JACEGR010000242.1, forward strand.
AGGAAAAGGGTTTCTGTCTAGGCCAATTCTTTCCGCCTGGACAAATGACTTCATAAAAATAATGTCTTTTTTAAAGCCATTTACCTAGGAAAATGGCATTTGTCGTGGTCCTTATCAGGCAAATGACTGTGATGTATTTGATAACATATTAGGCATATAGTGTGTTTTGCAGACTACAGTAAAAAGCACAAGCACGTGTAATTTGATTGATTTAAATTTCTATAGAGTCATGCAAAACTGTCACATTGGAGGGTTATGGCTAGTACTGGTTAGTAAACCTTTTTTTTAAAATCGCTTTATTAAGGAACTAGCATTTGAAAATGAAAATAAAATATTTGCCAAGGCAGAAAGCATTTGCCTAAACAGAAACCATTTTCCAAAATTACCATTTGACTGCGACATATACAGGATGATTAGGTAATAACTCTTACACATAAAGTTGGGAAATTATTGTGCAGGACAAACTATGACAAATAAAAAAAAGTTTGTAAACTATTTTTAATTAGTAAGTTAATTAATTATATTAAATCAAAAAATTGTAAACTATTTTTCATTTTAAAAATATTTTAGTTAAGTGTTTAAATAGTAAAATTATTCCGTAAAATTTTTTGTTGTTCATAAAATTGTTTATAAAAATTCCAATTGACAAGGCATAATAATTATGTTTGGTATTGCCAGTTTTTTTTTTTTCCCAGGGAGCCGTCTGCATGTCCGGTGGCACTGCAGCCTAAAGACATATTGTACCAAACTCCCGTTTTATTGTACCCATTCCAGTACCCTAGTTCCTTGAAAAAGGTGGTATAGGTCTGCTGGGTGCGTACCATATGTTTCCGGGGGCACTCTAATATCCCCGAAGATTGCCTGTCTTTTGTGATCCAGTGCCTCACACTCTGACAGTATGTGGGATACTGTTTCGGTCTCTGCTCCACATAATCTGTAGTCCAGATCTCCGTTGTATAATCCCATTTTATTTAGGTGTTCTTTCACTGGAGCATGTCCGGTGAGGAAACCTGTGATCGTTCTTAGCTGATTCCTACCCATTTTGAGTAGTTCTTTAGCTCTTTTTGTGCATGGTCCACTGATGTATATTTTCCCATGCATGTGTTAAGGAAGCCTTTCCCAGTGCAATCTTTGCTGGTCCTTTACCCAGTTTTGTACCGCACTCCGGAAGGTACTCTTTGGCACTCCAAGGACTGGTTCTGGCCCGACGTATGTCGTGGCTGACCCCCTTCTAGCCAGTTCGTCTGCGTTTTCATTGCCTCGAATTCCGCAATGCCCTGGCACCCACATCAACCTCGTGTTGTTGCGTTCCGCCAGTTCCCTGAGTTCCTCGAGGCATTCTAGTACCAGCCAAGACGATACCTTGGGATTAATTAGTGCACCAAGGGCTGCTTGACTATCCGTAAGAATGTTGATTGTACAATTTGTGCGGGGCCTTTGGTTGTTAATCCTGGCACATTGTAAGATCGCAAAAATTTCGTTTAAGTCTTTTATTTACATAAAGTTTCTTTTTTATATTTCAATGAATAATTACTTTATAAAGTTTGTCGGTAGAGTTTCTAGACATTCTGTATATATGTCCCAAAAACATTACAATATTTCGTTATGTTGAATATAGGTCATTTAATTTTTTCTCTTTATACCAGAGTATTTTGCTAAATTTTTAAATACTTTATAGATATAAATTAATTAGTAACTCTGTGTGGTAATAATATAATCAAACCCCAAATAGTCGAAAGGGTTTTATTAAAATATTTACTTTAATCAGTACGTTTCACTTTTTTATGAGCAACTTCGCATGATTAAGGGTTGCCATTAAAAATAGTACAATCCATTCTATACCTACTTCTCGCGCAGTAATAAAATTTTGAGAGTTACGAAACCCTCCAAGAGAGTGTATTAACACTGTGGTTACATTTTAATTAGGAAAGTTAGTGCAACTATGTAAAAATATTATAATAAGTTTCTGGTTGATTCTTTTATGTTTCTGTCAGTATTGAGGACTGTTATAAAAAAAAATGTTGCATAAGAAGTATCGAAAGTAGTATATTTTACACAAGTAAAAGTTTTTTTTTTTAATTACACAGGCTTACCTTAAAACTTTTTAAACGATGATTAAATTTTGCACTATTATTTACCTTAACATAAAAATAATTTTGGTCACCATGACCCATTTACCCTTAACCGGGTTTAAACAAATCATGTATTTCTCATTTGCAAATACTTGCCAAGTGGTGTAAAGAGTTAACAAACTTGAAAAATTATTTGGCAATAGTTTGCATATACCTAATGTTATTACCTAATTAATGACTTGGGTACTCGAATACTTACCAAATATTCAATTATTTGCATATTAAATGAATCTACAACTCGTTTAGGCCTGGCTTTAGCCTTTTTTGACGACGTATTTTGATAGCACCAATTCCGTTATTATTGCCTGCATTACCCTTCAACAATACCTTAATTTCTAAAATATAATGTTAAGCATGCTGTTAATTTTTAATTTAAAAATATGTTTACCCCCTATCTTTTGCAACAATTTTAATTATCTTATTACTGGGTATTTAATGATGTCCATACAAAAACGTCAAAACACAATAAATGCAAAAACCGACACGAAAAGATTTAAGCAAAATATACCATAATCTACTTAGTTGATTTCTAGCAGATTACGTGTGTTGAATTAAAACAACAATAATAGTTCTTTTAGGAGACACAATGTAAAAAAATAAATTTGATAATCCTGCCACCTTTAATGCTACCACCTTTTAAACAATAACGAAATGAGTATTATACCATACAAACGACCTAAACAATTTTAAAAGAGCTTACGGTAGCTGATATAGCGCAGGTAACGTATCTTTTAATCTACATAGATGTCGTGTCCTGACCATTAAATAATTAAAAAAAAAACAATAATAAAATGAAAGTAATTGGTTGTAACGGCTGCTGCCTTTCCTGTAAAGTTTTTTTAATTGTAACGACATGTGTAAATGTGTATATGTGTCATATGTAAACAAAAATTAATTCCAGTGATGTGCGTTTATGTAAGATGTTAATAATGATCACTCATGGAAATTTCGACTTTCTAAGGTAACTATTTGTTTTTTGTTAAAAGTTGTGTCTCTTATACTGGCCTTATATTTACACCAGAGAGCCGAAACGTCATTAGATTATAGTTTATGTAGAAATTTTTGTTTTATTGCCTTTTAATCCCAAAGAATATTAATAGAATTTACCACAAATGTCGATGAGTTGCAACTAAATTGAAAAGTCGTTTAGTTTTTACCCTGTGTATAATTTTGTGGCGTTTACTTTTCTTCCTAGCCATTTATATCCTTCAATATGTAATCGAATTTTGTTGGCTCAAAACACATTACAAGTTACTATTGCACACAACTACTAAAATCTAGGTGAAGAGGCAATAACATCACGAAAATGATGCATAGCAAACTGCATACTGCATCGGATTTTACATAAAATTCCACCTGGTCAAAATTGATTAAAGTCACGTTATTCCGGCAACTTTTAAGTTTTTACGAGCGACTTTACAACTGCAATGGTTCGACAAGTTACCATAAAATTCGAATAGTCAAGTTTTTTACACCACTAAAATATTTATGTGAGAAACTTTTTCTTTTTAAAGAGACATTATCCTAAAAGTAATCAGAAGGTAAAAACTTACTGTGGAACTGCTAATAGCTGTGTATATTAAAAAGCTTTTATTTAACTTGCAATGTATGTATGTATACTTTATCTAAATCTAAACCCATTGCAAATTTGTTGATTTTAGTTAATGTCATAATTATCAATACAAAAATGAAGTAATAACTCAAAAAAGAAAGAAATATTTTATTTTAAAATCCAGGTATTAAGTGGGACGTATCAAAGTTATATTTTTTTAAATGGAACACCCTATATTTTATGACGGTTTTAGATTTACTATAAAAATAACTCAAGTTTGTTTCTAGTACTACGTGTCTAATTTTATTCGTTTTGTGATATTTGATTTTTTAAAATGCAGAGGTAAAATTGAATTTATTTTAACACTTTTAACACTTTGAACTTTAATGTGTAACAAGATTAGAAAAGTCTGCCATATATATGTAGGTCAAACAGATCAAATATTGTACAGGGTGATCAAAAAATAATTTCAATTTTTCAGAAAATCAAATAGCCATATCTCTCTTATTTTAAATGGAACACCCTGTATTTTTACGTCACATGATGACAAATAAAATACTCTTTCAAATGGTGTATAGGTTGCCTATACCTATCTTTTGTGCTTTTTTAGTAAAATCTGTTTTTACAAATTTTTAGTCCAAATGTTTATTTAAATTAAAGTTGGCTGTGACATAGCAGCCATTAATATTTTTCTTAAAGCAAAATAACAACGACCATTTACTTGACTTACTAGTGTTTTAGTCAGTTTAAAAGAAATTTCAATGATTTTAAATAAAACCCTTCTTCTACAACAACAAGATTATATAATACTGGTAGGATGTGAAAAAATGGTTTACTTTAGTCTAGAGTTAATCCAGAAAATATTCCAGGAGAAACCATCTGATAACCTTAATAGTTGCTTTAAAAAATTTGACACAGTGATTATGGATAATGGAAGAAACGAGTTATAGGTTACAGAATGTCGTCATAACTGACCAGAGGCGTTAGTAGATTGTTTAAAAACACAAGTTTTATCATTACCACATTCAGCTGAAATAAGTGTTATTGGAAGTAGCATTATAAGCAATTAATGATTTTTTTCTGTGAATTTTAAAATAGTGGCAGATAATACAAAATCTTTAATTTTGTGCTTTTTCCAACAAATTTACATTTTGCAACAACGGCTTAGTAAATAGGCATAGCTTATATCACAGCCTACTTACATTTAAATAGACATTTGGAATAAAAATATGTTAAAACGGAATTTACTTAAAAAGTATTAAAGATAGGTATAGGCAACCTATACACCATTTGAAAGAGCATTTGGTTTGTCATCATGTGGTGTAAAAATACAGGGTGTTCCATTTAAAATAAGAGAGATATTGTAATTTGACTTTCTAAAAATTGAAATTATTTTTGATCACCCTGTATAATCTATGATCTCGATATGACCTACGTATGATAAGGCAGACTTTTCCTAATCTTGTAACAAATTTTAAAGTTTAAGGAGTTTATATTGTTAAAATAAAATTAATTTAATTGCACCCCTGCATTTTGAAAAAATCAAATATCACAAAACGAATAAAATTAGACACTTGGTACTATTAACAAACTTAAATTATTTTTTATGTAGAATCTAAAACCGTCATAAAATATAGGGTGTTCCATTTAAAAAATATAACTTTGATACGTCACACTTTTTGAGACATCTTGTATAGAGTAAAATAATTTTATACTGTGGCCTTATCCGACCTGTATATGTTTCAGTATTTACTTTTTTTAAATACCATGGTTATCCAGCTACCAGACAGTGTCAGATAAATCATAGTTAAGTTGTACGAAATCAAAGTGTGACGTATCGGTATTCTGTCAAAATGAAAACATAGTTTAGACGTTTGATTGTATAGTAATTCAAGATTCCGTCTAATTTTATTCGTTTTTGTGATATTTGATTTTTTTCAAAATGCAGGGGTGCAATTAAATTAATTTTATTTTAACAATATAAACTCCTTAAACTTCAAAATATGTTACAAGATTAGGAAAAGTCTGCCTTATCATACGTAGGTCATATCGAGATCATAGATTATACAGGGTGATCAGAAAAATAATTTCAATTTTTAGAAAGTCAAATTGCAATATCTCTCTTATTTTAAATGGAACACCCTGTATTTTTTACACCACATGATGACAAACCAAATGCTCTTTCAAATGGTGTATAGGTTGCCTATACCTATCTTTTATACTTTTTAAGTAAATTCCGTTTTAACATATTTTATTCCAAATGTCTATTTAAATGTAAGTAGGCTGTGATATAGCTATGCCTATTTACTAAGCCGTTATTGCAAAATGTAAATTTGTTGGAAAAAAGCACAAAATTAAAAGATTTTGTATTATCTGCCACTATTTTTAAAATTCACAGAAAAAAATTCATTAGTTGCTTATAAATGCTACTTCCAATAACACTTATTTCAGCTAAATGTGGTAATGATAAAACCTGTGTTTTTAAACAATCCTAATAACGCCTCTGGTCAGTTATGACGACATTCTGTGACCTATAACTCGTTTCTTCCATTATCCATAATCACTGTGTCAAATTTTTTAAAGCAACTATTAAGGTTATCAGATGGTTTCTCCTGGAATATTTTTCAGGATTAACTCTAGACTAAAGTAAACCATTTTTTTCACATCCTACCAGTATTATATCATCTTGTTGTTGTAGAAGAAGGGTTTTTATTTAAAATCATTAAAATTTCTTTTAAACTGACTAAAACACTAGTAATCGATAAATGGTCGTTGTTATTTTCTTGAAAAATATTAATGGCTGCTATGTCACAGCCAACTTTAATTTAAATAAACATTTGGACTAAAAATTTGTAAAAACAGATTTTACTAAAAAGCACAAAAGATAGGTATAGGCAACCTATACACCATTTGAAAGAGTATTTTATTTGTCATCATGTGACGTAAAAAATACAGGGTGTTCCATTTAAAATAAGAGAGATATGGCTATTTGATTTTCTGAAAAATTGAAATTATTTTTGATCACCCTGTACAATATTTGATCTTGATTTGACCTACGTATGATATGGCAGACTTTTCTAATCTTGTTACATATTATTAAAGTGTTAAAGTGTTAAAGTAAAATCAATTTAATTTTACTCTGCATTTTTCAAAAAATCAAATATCACAAAAACGAATAAAATTAGACACTTGGTACTATAAACAAACTTGAGTTATTTTTTAAATGTAGAATCTAAAACCGTCATAAAATATAGGGTGTTCCATTTAAAAAAATATAACTTTGATACGTCACACTTTTTGAGACACCCTGTATAGACTAAAATAATTTTATACTGTGGTCTTATCCGACCTGTATATGTTCCAGTATTTACTTTTTTTAAAAACCCCATGGTTATCCACAACATTCTGTAACACTCTGTATATGTACTTTCCAAGTTTAATGGTAAAATAAATCACATTTAGTAAGTATTTAATAAATGCTATCTTACTATAAATACATAAATAATAGAAAATTTTAAATAATAGGCGAGAAGATTGTTTCTTGGGATTCATCGAGCACGCAACGATTGACACTCTAAAAGGTCCATACTCTTATAAAATGCTACCATAAATTTCTTGGGCCAAATATAACTTTTTAACGCAATTTGACATGCAAATTAACCTTTAGGACCTCGATGATGTCGGAAAAATATAATCGTATAGTTAAAGTACAGAATAAACTCTCTAGTGTTAAAAAAATATTAAATTTAAAAATTAGGGTCCACTAAACATTTTGTATGTCCTTTGTTTTAAAGTTACCGCGAGATAGCTGTAACTTTAGCTACTTTTAAAACTGCATAAGTGTTCAATTTTAAAAGACCTACTTTAATAGCATTGCCCTTTTTCTATGAAATGTTTTTAAAGAAAACCGGCATTTTAAAAAAGTAATAACTTAACCAGAGAAAAGTTTCTTCGAGAACTAGGGCAATTTACCAACTTTTAATAATCAAAATTCTATTTCTGTATTTTGCACTGTTGCCAATTTTAGTTTCAGGCAGGGCATGTTCGGCTAGTTGCTCAGGTGCAATATGTCTAACAAAAGCGGAAGTAGACAAATAAAAGATGGAACTTAAGAGATATCCGCTGCTGTTATTGCTTCCGAATTCAATTTAAAATATCGGCGCGAGTTAATAGACTTCGATTGGTCCAAAGCAGTTTTCTTTTCTGGCAAGCTTCTTTCAGATGATTAGTTTCATTAGATTCGGTTGGTTTGTATTTACGTAATCCCTTGTTCGTAAATCGGGTCAAGTGAGTTTTCTTTTAAAAGAAAATGATTTGGGGTTTTTAAAATAGGTACCTATAAAAAAATCGATACTTCAATTATTTTTTTATTTATAAAAAATTTTACTAAAAAGACTGAAAAAACCTTTAATGTTGCCTTAGTACTGTATTGGTTAAAGAGCAAGATGATTTTTATAGACAAGGCCAGAAATTAAGGATTTTTTTTTAACAAATGCAAAAAATATTAGGGGATATTTTTTTAAAATAAGGGGTTATTTGCTTTATAGACATGGGGTAAAAAGTCAACCATTAGGTAAAAAAATACAAAAAATTCATTTATTTATTTCTCCTCTTGTAAACCCCATCCATACACAGTATGTATATCGCTTTTTCTACACGTTACACAATATACTACTCTGCATAAAAAATAAAAATATAATGTTCTAAAATATTTTGTACACCTTTAGAAAAGTTGGCAGGCTTTGGATGCAAATAAAATCGTTGGGAGCCTTTGTTGATCACATTACAGCTTGACTATCATGAAACGGTTTAGACTTCAATTACTCATGGATTAATTATTTAAGCAAACATACACTTTGGGCATTATGCTAACATAAACCGTTTAATCTATCCAATATTGGCCTTTACATATTGAGCTACAAAGTATGTTGCACACGACACCAATAAGCAAATAAACAACGGTTCACAGAACAATCAATCTGTGAACAACCATCCATCATTAGCCAAAAGCCGGGCTAGCGAGGCCTGCTAAGTGCATTTCGATGTTCACCTTGGCAATTGTGGCCGCGGCCTACTCGATTCTGCATACGGCAGACGCTATTATAATTCATCTTTATTAGGTTGCGTAACTGCGCCATCTATCTACATGCCTAGGTCGGAAATAAGAGAAGCAATTTAAATTACCTTTGGTAGCAGCAAATAATTGCATCAAGGCTAAATATACACGCTAAGTAATATATTTATATACCATTACATGCACAGGGTGTAATTTAATAGATGGAAATTATTCCTAAGCTCTTTTAGAAAGAAAAGTTTATACTGACATAATATGTCCTAAACCTTTTAATTTTTCAGTTTCAGGGTGTTAAAATTTTATTTTAAAAATAGTTTTTATATCACAACTTTATACTTCTAGATATTTTCATCAAATTTGACATGCAGAGGCGTCTCTATGAAAACAATACTAGAGATTTAAGAAAAAACTCAAAATTTAAAATAATTTTTAAATCCTATTTAACATCATGACTTTATATCACGCGATACACCGTTCTTGCAAAAAAACTAAAAATGTGAAAAGGTCAGATTTGTATAAAAAAATTGATTGTTATTTAAAAAGAACAATAGTGTACCATACATTCATTTTTTAAAATCTTCACATCCGTTTGAACGCCACTAGAAGAAATAATTAAAAATCTTCTAGATCAAATATTCATTTAAAAAAATTGAACCGAGATCAAAAAATTAGTATATCACAAAAAGTTATAAATAATTTTTAAAAAATGTCAGGTAATAGCATATTGCATAAGATATAAAATATTTTGTTTATTTAGTTATTAACATTGAGTAATTGAGCACATATGTTATTACCCGACTTCTTTTTTCTATTTTGTTTTTATTATTTTTACCTTTTTAGTGACTTACTAATTTTTTTGAAGTTGGTTTATATTTTTTATGAATAGTATTTAGCTTTTTAGTTTCTTATTATTACAATAAAATCGGTAAATATGCACTAAAAACTCTACTAGTACCTCTTTTAGCGATTAGCTGCTATTATCGGTTTATAAGCTTTTGACAGAAATAGAGGTTTAATGAGGGTATTGAAAAAAAAGTTAACTAACCAGAACTAACCACGACCCCCACCTATACTCTATCAAAAGCTTATAAATCGATACACAGGGGGCTTGCAATAAATCGATACACGTAAGGCTGCAACAAGTCAGTTCACACGGGGCTGCAGCTATTCGCCTGTCTTTTAGTTTAGTGAGAAGGGCTAATTTTACCCCAAGGTTGTCGATTCTTAATGCTCCCTTGATCGTTCCTACGTATGGCAGAGAGGAAAAAAAAATAGGTCTAGTACCTTTCTCTCCCGCGATATTCACTTTATTTTTTTATGGGACCACCGCGCAGGTGCACTCTTTAAATAGAAAAGAATTTTTAAAATCGGTTCACAAACACCAGAGTAATCGCATAACATATACACAAAAAAGAATCCTACGCGGCGAATTAAAAACCTCCTCTTTTTAAAGTCGGTTAAAAAAACATACAGGCGAATTGTGAACCTCCTCCCTTTGCTCGGTGAAAAGTGAAAATTTTAATCCAATTTCTGCTTTATTATCTGGACATATACCTATTTATATAAGCATATGCCTTAGAGTCAGCCTTGTCGCAAAAAACTGGAGTCCGCCTTGCCAAAAAATAAGTTTAGTACCTTTCTCTTTTGCGATCCTGATTTTGTTTTTTATGGGACCACAGCGCAAGTGCACTCTCTCATATAAAAATGAATTTTTACAATCGGTCCACAAACGCCAGAGTAATCGCGTAACATACACACAAAAAAACATACGCGGCGAATTGAGAACCTCCTCGTTTTTGAAGTCCGTTTAAAATGCCTATTGTTTGGTAAAAGCATGTTAAAAGAAAACAATTTTCCCATAATAACACCCTGTAGCTTTAATATAAGAGGTTTACAACCTATGTTCATAAAAACTTTTCTTTCTTAAATAAACCGAATTACAATTAAATTGCACCAAGTATACAGTATGTCCTCTAATGTACTTACCAATACCTATTTTTTTTATTTTTAATTATTTAAAAAAATCTGTATAAAAGTTTTACTTTATCTGAAATATCAAGTGCTATTATTTGCCCAATAATATACAGGGTTGTTCAAAACAGCGCAAATATTACTTTAAAATAAAAACAAAAAATCAAAAAAATATGTTTTAAAAAGACTTGATTAAATAGCAGAAATTATTAGTAATAAAAAAGTATATTAAATGTTTTTCTATTGCCTATAACTAATTACTAAGAAAAATTAAATGTTAATTTAATAAAAAGTTTTTCTTTATAAATAAATAATTTAACTTTTTATATATAAACATTATGAAGCTTAGTTAACATTTTGTGTAAGTGGTAAGTGATACAAAAATAATTAAGCATTAAAGATATGTTTTGTAGTTCGGCGGATTCATTTAATGGATGGTAATTATTTGGGTACACGCCAAAAATTGAATTAAAACTACCAAAAACAAAAAAAAAAAAAATAAAACAAGTAAAAAGATAACCAAAAATCGACGTTTCGGTAGCAATCTTTGCCGTGTATCCAAATCATTACCATCCATTAAAAATAATAAAGATTTATTTAACAAAAAACTTAAACTTTTATTACTTCCTTATGTTTATTTTATTTAAACAAGTAGCTACAAAATACTGTTAACAAATATTTTATGTAGGTATGTTATAATGCGATAAATTTTAGGCTAAAAAGTATTTTTTACTGCATAAATTTTTTCTTCGGTATTATATTTTTTGTGTTAACCTTATTTTTGTCTTTAAAACTGTAACCAATAAAAAAAATATTTCTTTAGGATTACTTTTTCACAATATTTACTTCGGTAGTTTTAATTATATTTTTTTAAACAGTGTTATTTTTTTAAACAAAATTATCCAAGGTTGGGTAAACATATTTTACTCGAGTAAAATTAATGTAAAGTAGGTAATAACAAAACTACTCTTTGACAAAAAAAATACGCCTGGTCTAGTACCGGAGTGGAATTATCATTTCTTTTAGTGTGTGAGTTCAGAGTCTTTTTGGCTTAAAGATACTATGATTCTCTAGTCAACACCGCTTTGTTTATGAAAATCAGCCCAGAAGTTTAGCCTAAATATTATACAGTGATGCATATATTATGGCATTGCCTTGTAAATTTAAAAAAATATATATTTTTATTGCAGTCGGTAAATCCATTTTGTGTTCCTCTTTTTTGTTTTTTTATAAATAAAAAAAATACGTTTTTATTAAATATATTTCTGTAATTATATCTAACATTCAAAACGACTAAACAACTCACTCTTACCTTTCAAAAACTGTATGAAATTCCATTAAAATCTGTTTTTAGGTCAGAAACGTTTAAATTTCTACTTACTCAGACTGCACACGTCGTCCACAATGGACGACGAGGAAGAGAATATACAGCCACCCGCTAGTATCGCAATAAAAAGTCTAATAAAACATGTAATAAACGTGAAAAGTCTAGTGGAATGGTCGGGGGTAAAACATGGCAAGACAGGGTGGAATGCCCCGTCCGGTTTAGCCTCAATGTTACGGAAAAATTGCCCATTACGGCAAAAATAAATAAGGAGCGGCTTGAGTACGCCGTAAACTTGATTTTCATTCGCATTGAAAGCCAGGTTATTTTTCTGATCTATGGAAAGTCATTTCGAGCATAATATGTGTGCGCTGGTTGACAGTAAAAATATGTTGTTATATTTTAGAAATTTCAAACCCAAAGTTTAAACCAATCATAAATTTATATAGGGTGTTTCTTAATCGTGTGTAAAAAAATTAATGACATAGCCCCGAGGAAATTTTATAAAAATTTCATATTAATCATATTCATGCTTTTTCTCATGTTTCCTCTCCCTTTGACCCCTTTTATTTTTGAAGCAAATTAGTTTAAAAACACTATTTTAAAAAGAGATAGTTAGAGATAAATAATTTTAAAATGCTTTATTGGAAAAACATATGAAAGGGAGGTTCTTATGACGCCCTATTTTAAAGCTGTTTACAAGTACTTTGTAACTTTTAAAAAATTTTGAGTCAAATCCTTTACCCACAACAAAATGGCATTGCCCAAATAATTACCAAAATTCCTTATTTATCTACAGGGTGTTCATCTTTATCTTACTCATTTAAATCGCGATTAACTTTAAAATCGAATAAAGTTGTTGTTATTTGGTTGTGGCATTTTGTTAGTATGAAACAAAATGGTTGATTTTCAAATAAATATGGGGCAACTTTGCTATTTTAAATAAAACACTTTGTATATTTTTATATCCAAAAATTTAATATTTTCCCTTAAAAAAATTCAACGGAAGCTGATATCTAAAAATAATATTGAATTTATTAATCCCTATAAAAGTGACTGCATGGTAATTACGAGTGTTATTTGACAATGATTTTTTTTATCCATTTATATACCGTTTGTGAATATTTTAAATAATCTTAAACTAATACCGTATTGTTTTTCTGTTACTTTGTATGTAGCAAATTTTATTGCCAAATAATACTCTTTCATACAATGCAGTGAATTTTTATAGTTTAAAACATTTATTATTTTTGGAAATTATTTACGGTACATTTTTTGAAAGGTAAAGTTTTAATTTTAAAAATAAAGAAATTAATGCATAGTGTTCTTTTAAAAATAACAAAGTTATTTCATATCAAAAGGTTTATTTTGTGCTTACGGCATGTCAAAACCAAACAACGAGGATAAAATTTTAAAAAATATAAGGCATCTTGATAACTGCATTTGTTTTAAAGTTATTTGCGATCCAAATGGGTCAAAGTATGCACGGGCACCCTGGATTATAAATATTATTATAAATAAACCCAATAGCAGCTCCCTTAGATCTTTGGGTTACCTAATTTAAGAAGCGATAATTGTAGATGTTTTTTAATACACGCTTTTTTAGGTTCAAGAATTTCATGACCGATGTTTCTTCATTGCTTGGTCATATTTCTCACGTTTCCTATTTAGACCTTAGATTTGGGCAGATTTAGATTGATAGAAAATTTTATATATAAAAAGTAATTATTTTAGGTAAACCTACTAATGCTCACTTTTACAATATATGGTTACCATTACTTTTGGGTTTACTATTTTGGCAACACCAATCACTTTTCGGTATTTTTTTGTTTCTATGGTAACAAACCTATGTTGAGTTTTAACTAAATATTGTGAAACTGGCCGTTAGTATTTTTAAAATATCAAAGTTAACTGTTACAGTTGTTTTTAAGTCAACTCTACGTAAGTTTGCGTCATATGGAAAACTTTTTTTATTGATTTTACAAAATCTAAAAAGCAACCATTAGATATCAAATTGTATCAATCCTTTACGAGGTTTGGCCAAAAATGTAATTTTTGCCAAAGAGTAAAGTGTCTGTATTTTTGCTAATATTAAAAAATTTTATAAGGAAAAGATGGTTAAAATTATTTTTTTTAATATGCAATTTTGTTTATTTACAAAAATTTTTTTTTTTTTTTTTGCGATAATGGTAAAAATCTAGGTTTGTTCGTTAGTGCACAAAGATATTATTTAGAAGTAATTTTTAATGTTGAACTTTTTTTCTTTATAACAGTTTGAAATATTAGCAAAAATAAAGGTACTTTACTCTTAAGCAAAAATTAAATTTTTGACCAAGCCTCGTAGATGACTGACACAATTTGATATTTAATGGTTGTATTTTAGGTTTGGGACCATGCAGAATTTTTTTAAACAATAACTTTTTTCGTAAAATTATTAATTAAAAAGTTTTTTAGACGCCAATTTACTTAGACCACTGTATAAAAAGTATCAATCAAGTTTTTAAATTAATTTGGATTTTTGAAAATTTTACTATTTTTTGGACAGCCTTTTTGCCAGACAAAAATAGAGCATATAGAGAAGGTAAAGAATAAAGGAAAAAGTAAACTTTTAATATTATTAGGATTTAGGCCCAGTTTAACAAAGCAATTTCAAACTCAGTTCTGCTGAACTGAGGTCAGGCCTTGAACTTTCCGTAAAATCTCAATATTGCTGTCAGTGTCAAAAAGTTGAAAAAATTAAGATTTAAGGAAAGTTCCAAGGCCCGACCTTAGTTTAGTAGAACTGAGCTTAAACCTCATCTGGGCAACACAAAAATATGTTTGTGCACCAGAAATGTTATTATAAAAAATACATTATCTGTAACCGTTTAAAAAAAATGTGAATAAAAAATTTAAAACCTGTTAAATATAACTATTAAAAAAAGGATAAATAACTTAGTTATTAAAAAAGTTAATTCAAAGTTAAAATATGTCTTTAAGCCTAAATATCAAGACCTTAATAAAAGAAGTTTAATTTAAAATACCCTATTTTACCTAGTGCAAAATAGAAATAGGTAGCGAATAACCCCACACATTTTTAAATTTAACTTGTATTGATTGATACTTGCTAAAAGAATTTTTGGTTTTAAAACTGCACAATTATTTTTTCTGCTTAACTTTTTTTTTTAATTTCTATGATTCCTTAATTAATAAACAATTTAAGAAATGATCAAAATAATCTTAATAATATTATCTTTAAAATTATTTTGAATAAAATACACTTAACTGTAAAATGTCCTTTCATGTAGCTTTAAGCAGACTATAAAATAAAGAAAATAAAAAAGATGAGTGTGTTATGTGTATTCTCGTGCCTTGAGCGGCTTGAAGACCGTAAAAATATGGCCATAACCCTTGTGTATATCACATTACACGTATAATTCATTTTTAGTGAAGTATGTACTAGATCTATGGGGGTCTGGACGCTTTCCGAGTTTTAAATTTGACCTTATGGGAAAATAAGTCGTAAATTTAATAAATAACTACTGGATTTAAAGGAGCAAACTTTAAATTTTATTAAATCCCGGAAGACTTTTATTGCCTAATTCTTTAGCTTTATCATTTGATATTTATGTTTCTCTTGAAACTAATCTTAGTTGGTTAATGTTGCATATGCACGGTGTGTCCTAACTATGCTACGAATAGGGAATATAATCTCGAGCCTTTTTTCCAACCCCCAGGTTCCGAGACTGGACACAGACAAGCCCGGGATCCCGGGATAGTCCCGGTATTTGTAGGTAGAATACAAAAAATGCGAAAATATTTAAAGATCAACTTTAATTTCTAAACTTTCTTCAGGAATAAAAAAAAACTTGACATAAAAAAAAGTTTTATAATCTATATTATATTTAAAACAAAAAAACACAAACTAATTAATATTTAGAAAAATCAACTTGCTACAAACCTTTTTTTAATATAGACATTTTCACAGTCGTCTTGATTACCTAACTTTAAAAATAAAAACAAAACTGTATCTCTACCACATCGACATAGCCCCTCATAACCTCTACCTAATTGCATTAAAACATTTGTAATTTGTAATACAATAGAATAAACTTAAGGCAATATTAAACCCAAACCCTATAAATAATAAAAAGTTAAATATCCAAAATACCCATACATATTTCAATGCAAAATACTAATAAGGCGTAATGCGGAATGTTGCTTTTACATAACTTATTTCAAGTAAAACCGCGTAAACCTGACTAATATCAGCTGGAAAATAAAAATGGCTGACTTTTTATTTTTATTGGCATTGAAAACTCGATAAATTTACAGGAAAAGTTAGTGCGTTTCGTTTCATACAATAATATTTTTAAAAAATTAAATTTATTTTTGATCCCGAAAATCCCGGAATTTGAGGAATTTAATCCCATGATTTAAGAAATTGAATCCCAAAGATTTCGGGACTGTAAAGGGGTGAGATCCCGGAATCCTGGGCTCTGGGATTCCGGGGTTATATCCCTAACTACGACTCGTCAAATGGTGATTTCTTATATAATTTTTTGAAATAAAAGTCATGTAAACATATGTCCGAAAATATCCTTAAG
This sequence comes from Listronotus bonariensis, assembly GCA_014170235.1. Taxonomy (NCBI): domain Eukaryota; kingdom Metazoa; phylum Arthropoda; class Insecta; order Coleoptera; family Curculionidae; genus Listronotus; species Listronotus bonariensis. Next base: position 171,113 of record JACEGR010000242.1, read on the forward strand.
CTTATTTACTTCAAATATGGTACAGTTGTTTGAAATAATGAGGACTTTACTTACTTTTAACTAGATTAAAATTATTGGGTTTAGTAGGCACCACAGTCAATTACTTTGTTTATTTCTGTGGCTCTATTCGGATCAAACATTTTGGTGCTTAATTTTTTAAATTCTAAATATCACCTACGTAGAATGTAATAAAAACACAAATTTTACTTTGTTATTTTGTCACATATTTTATATTGCTTTTTGCGTTACTGCAGTTTCGACATACTATGTCATTTTCAAACGACTTTTTAAAAGTGAATGAATTACAAAAATGTGGGTTTTCAGATACAACCATTCCTAGTAATTCTAATCACCCAAATAGCCACAAATTTTCTGCATATAGATCTATGGTTCACCGAGCCTTTGCCATCCCACTAGAACAAGACAAATTAAACAAAGAACTAAATACCATCAGATCGATTGCCATAAATAACGGCTACAAAATTAAACACATTAATAACCTAATTAACAAAAAACAGAAATTAAATACCATAAGTAAAATATACCCAAAAATAAAAGCATCCAACTCGGACAAAAATACACAACCCTTACATATTTTGGACCTATATCTGACAAAATAGCAAATATTTTAAGTAAAAATAATATGAAAATAGCATTTAAACCATCACAAAAATTATCCAACCACCTTTTTAACGTAAAAGACAAGATTAATAAACATAAAAAATCTGGAGTTTATAAGCTAGAATGTTCAGAGTGCAATAGTTGCTACATAGGACAAACAGGCCGAAGCTTCGAAAAAGATTTAAAGAACACTACGCATCATTTAGATTAGGCAAAAGAAATTCAAATTTTTCAAACCATTTTCTAGACTCTGGTCATCCTTTCCCTAATATAGATGGTATAAAAATTTTACACTTAGAACAAAAAAGTAAAAAATTAGATATATTAGAGAACATAGAAATTTATAAACACAATAAAAATAATAATGTAAATCTTCTTAATCTGCAAACAGACATAAAAAATTCCCAATTATTTAATATTTTCGACTAACTGTAAAAGTTTATTATAGCAATATACTTGTAACAATAAAGATAGGACCTAACAATTGTAAAGGTAAAACCAGATGTTAAATTTACGGTATAAGGTATAAATTTATGCACTTTTTGTAATTCATTCACTTTTAAAAAGTCGTTTGAAAATGACATAGTATGTCGAAACTGCAGTAACGCAAAAAGCAATATAAAATATGTGACAAAATAACAAAGTAAAATTTGTGTTTTTATTACATTCTACGTAAAATGTATTGTCACAAAGTAACGGACTACTCAATAGATTCTTTAAATATCACCTGTTTATTACGAAAATGCCTCATTTTGCGCAGGCGTATGACAATTTTTATAAATTGACATTTCTAAAATAATTTTGTAAATAATGTAACATAAAAAAACTATGACAAATTTTATGGTAAGTAATGTTACTCCAAGTTTTTTTTGACGTAAAAAGTTTATTTTAGTTTAAACATAATAAAAGTTTGTTTTAAAAGCTGGATGTAAAAAATACAAAAGATTGTGTTTTAATTTGCCTAATCATAAAAAAATATAAAGTACAAAGAAAAGTTAGTGGCGTATTTGTTTTTTCAAAAATAATGGATCAAGTGCCTACTTAGGGGCCACTAAAACCAATATTTTAAATATTGTTAAAGCCACAAAGTATATTTAATCAAATCGGCGCCGGTATATTAGTCATTTGATCAGTATAATAAAGAAATTATATTTATTTATTTTAATGAATTTACCAAAAACAAATCTTCAAAAAGTAATTCTATACATGTCATGATTTTTAGCACTTAAACTAACATAGACCTCTAAAGCTTAAATTAGTAAAGTAAAGAGAATGGCGCTGTATCTAGCACTTGGTGTTTCCCACGGTAAAGAAGTTACTTTTACCAGATTTTCGGATTATAACCCCGCCGTAGTGCTAAAATGTTGTTCTTTATGGGGAAATGCCAGCCACCGTTACTGATATACAGTTAGGCACAAGTCGGTATTAAAATATAATTTAAAAAAACATTTACAGACTGTCCACGGATGGGATTTACGGGGTGACAAATGGATACATAATTTCACTTTTCAAAAAAGTCATACCTTATAAAAATGTTTTTTTGTAAAACAATGTGATTTAAAACGAAATGTTCATTTTGTATACAAGGTACTTAAAAACTTATAAAACATTATTTTTCTTTAAGAGTACTTTTTTAATGTCTTTAAGCAAAATGTCCTTAAGGAAATTTATTAAGAATATTATTTTTAATAACGGTGACAGTTGACTATCAGGAGAGTAATTTTTATTCTTTACGGTACATTAATTTAACAATATTATACTATAATTTTTACTTACTAAAGTGCGGATCTTCACGTCTATAACAAATTAAATAAAAAAACTAAAAAATTTAGAAATTTTCTTTATTTTGTACTATTTTCCTCATAAACGAGTTTGTACTATTCACAAACAAATTGGTTTTACACCTATGTTCATGTCCTTGCGACGTTGCCGTTATTAGGGATTGCTTTAACAAAAACTGCGTATTTGTTTTAAATTTTACGCATCCCATTTGTATATCTAGAGGATATTTTTAACAGGATAGTTTACCAAATCAACGTTTTCTCTTTACTATATTTTATTTTGGGTAAAACTGTATTTTTTTGTTTGATTTTTAAATAAAGTAATGTTATTTAAAACTTTTTAAATATTATTTTATTTCTTTTTGTATTAAACTTGTATGATACAAAAACCATAACATCAAGGATTTTAAAAATTATTGTTTTTTATAAAATCAATGAAACTGCGTAAGTTGGCGGCATATAAAAAACTATTTTAATATTAATTTAAAAAAATAGTTATTTAAATTATGTCATGTCCAAAATCTAAAAAGTCGTAACTTATAGAACTGGTTTATTTACAAAAAAACCTTTTGTTTTATTTATTTGTAACCATAAAAATGGTTACAAATAAAACCATAAAAATTTAAATCCATACATTATTGCAATGCATTTATTAATTATAATTTAAAAATAATAAATAATTTAAAATATAAAGTTTAAAAAATACCAGTGTATCAGAATAAGAATTCACTAGGTACAAAATTTAAATTTGTTCTGTTTTTGCAGATTTTTTTTTGTAAATATTTAAAAGCTTGTTTTATTTTTAAACTTTCTTTTCCTGTAATAATTTTTGATATAATATCAAAAAACAGGTAGGTACTTTACTCTTGAGTAACTTACATTAGGATTTAATTTCTCCCACACTCAGGCATCTTAAAGCAGTTTCGAACCTTACTTTTCAGAAACCTTTTTACATAAAATAACTTTAGCAAGCCTTTCCTCAAATACTTTTGCGCCATTTTAAATACCCAGTATTTAACGTAACCAGAAACAAACCGGCCCTATTGCCATTACGTTTTGAAAACTTTTACAATACTGAAAATTATTACTTATAACACAAGCGTATAACTTGCCTTAACTTTTAGAGCTAACCCCTTTTCAATTAATTGCTTTAATAATACTACAAGAAGAAGGAAGCGACTTTAAGTTAAGTTAAATTGCCCTAATTTAAAATTCCCTCGGCAAGAAAGATATTTTAACATTCATGCATATACTCGTAGTAGGCGCGCCGTACGCTCCACGCTAAATGGGTGGTATTGAAGTTGACTTTGCTTCCATTAATAAATCACAACGATGTGATATTAAAGCTTTTGTTAAATTAAGTTAAAACTCGCTGCTTTTCAGAAAATTTAACAAAGAGAAAGCTATTGTCATTAGGGTCGCATTAACATTCTTTAGGAATTTTAATTGAGCCCAGGGTACCAAAAAACCATTAAAAAGTAAAAATATAACTTTTTTAATAATAGACCGCATAAAAGAGTTAAGGTTTAAAATTTTAAATTTTTCTTTTATAACACTTTTATTATTTTTTAAAGGTCTTAAAAAGATCAATACATTTACAAGTAGGTAAAACGGTAGCACCCCTTTTTATTTTATCATACTATTTGCTAGTATGTCATACCAGAGCTATAAAAATAAATTTTTAGTTTAAACCAGAGAGAGAGAGAGAATTTAAAAGTTATAAAGGGCGCATCAGTGACTATGACTATTTAGCGCCCTTTCTAATGGGTTTTTTTGTCCTAATTCTGTATTTTATTTAAATAAGGTGCAGAGCATTTATGTGTCTTAAGAATAATATTATATTGTCGATATTTTTGCTTGAAGGTTCCAATGCCTTTTTAATGTTGCTTTGATGATGCTGAAGTGAAGTCTTGTATTTATCAAGTCTCTGAACGATATCATTAAGTGTTAAACAGTTAAGGGGTTTTTGCACAGTGGACATAATGGATGATTTTCAGATTTTAGGAGATATGAGTGGGTGAGGTATGTATGTCCAATGAGTAGAATAATAGTTTGTTTGCTTCTTTCGAGGAATGGGAAACGGTTTTACAAGTTTTTATATAATGAGTGGTAATGGTTCGTACTTTTATCATGTCTACCATAAAATAATATAAAACTAAATACTGTAGAATCTTTAGCGATCTGAATATGCCCAGAAATCCAATAAAAAAGTTAAAAGATACCAAAATTAATTCAAAATCTAAAAACTAGTTTTATTTTTAAAAAATACAGTGGTGTAACATTTTTTAAATAAAAACATATTTATATTAATTTCCTTACGGACGACGCTGGTAAAAATATGAAATTTTCTTGTAAGTCAAAAAATGCCCTGAAATATCCAAACAGTTATAAAAGTTATTACAAAAAAAAACGTCATTTTTTTAATTTCTATTACCCCAAATAAAGTTTTATTCTAAATTGTTGTTAAAGAATTTCCCCTTTAAGTTTGTCGGTGAAGTTACTTGCCACCCTGTATTTAATGCCGATATTTTCACTGTTTTTTACAATTTTATTACGCACTAACAGAAAATGTTAAATTTTTATACATTATTATCCTTAAAACTTTACAAGGTGAAAAAATAATTATAGGTTTTAGATTTCGCTTATTCTTTACTTTGCTTTACTACATACAAATATGAATTACTTCTTATTAGGTATCGTGATTAATAAGCAAACCGGAAGCTTTAAAGCAATATTATGCGTTTAGTATTTCTCGCGCTGTAAAGTACTAACTTTAAAAAAATGTGTAATATGAATGTTGCAAATTTTTTTATAGTTTTAAGAAGCGTGGTACCATGATTCTTTCGATGTTTAACTCAATGAACCACATTATTTTATTAAGCTTTATATAAATCAATTCTAAACATATATATTTCTAACTTCCTGTCTATGCCTATGTCTAAACAGAAAAAAGGAGGTAAAAAGATTAGGGGACGTTCATAAATTCCGTAAGGCAATTTTTTAAAATTTTGGACCCCTCCTCCCCCTTTGGTAGGATTTAATGACATTTGCTTCAATTCCCTCCCCCGATCCCCCAATCTCACGTGAGTTTTATGCGAATATAAAAGGGCACCATCACCCAACCCGAAATTGATTTTGTCGTCGAAATAATTTTAAAGATTAAAAAAGGTCCTCAACCCAAACACGATCACACGATACATAAATTTTTCTCAGAGGGACCTGCCCGCATCTTGCTAACTTTTTCCTGAAAAATTACGTGATTTTTGAACAGACCTTCCCCCTTCCTCCACGGTGAGATTAGGAGAGATTTAAGTCGACCCCCTCTACCCCTAAATGCCTCACGTAATTTATAAACGCCTCCTTAGTTAAAAAATATTTACCAGGCAAAAAGACGAAATAGTTAAAAAAAATTATATGTATTTGATTAAAAAAAATTTTTTGCATTGCAAATTATTTAACAAAAACCTCAAAGAAACATGTTCTAACAGAAAAAATTGTTGATTTTTAAATTATTTCTTAAAAACCTCATTAATTTCTTGTTATATCTACTTAACGAATATAAAAAGAATATAACTAGCATAGTTATTTGATTTCATTATTATATATATAACCTATTTTTTAATTTCATTGGGTATCATTTAGTTATGTTATATTTCCAATGGAGCCGAGCCTACGTTAATATTTTTACTTAATTATAGACAACTTTATTACCTATGATTTCATTATGTTCTGACATATTGCTGGTCGCAAGTTAATTGAAATTTTCGTTGTACGATAGTGTAACGTTATTCCTTGGGATTCCGTTAACAGGCTTAACAAATATAAAATGGTTTATTAAACAATTTATAATTTAATCCGTTTAATTTTATTTCAAATTGAAGTTTTATTGGAGGTTTATTAAACTAATTTGTCAAAAATTATACAACTTTACTCACTCAGTTCCAAATAGTTTTACAATAATGAAAGTTCCTTTTACTATTAATTACAAACTAACTTTGTAACCAATTAGGTAATAAAACCACCATACACTCCAAGCCTGTACAGATTACTTACTTTCCCTTTTTCGGAAACGTTTCTTTTCACCCCATAATTTTAACTAATGACTTTTAAAATAACCGCGCGGCGTGTCAGGCGCGCCAAGTTTTTCCTGCTGAATCCGGGAACTTTTCTGCTGCTATTTCTGCCTGCTGCCGGCGTCGTTCCGGCCTATCTTAACGAGCATCTTAATATCCACTTGGCGTGTCAGGGGTCAATTAACAATTTTACTTAAATTCCGTATTGTGTAGCACTTACTCTTTCGTTAAGGGTTTAGTTTTAACCTTGTCTTCTAGATGATTTTAAATTTAAGCTCTTAAAAGGGGTTTAAATGAAGTGTAATTTTTCCCAAGTACGTTTAGGAGTATTTTAAAAGGATTTTGAGATTTCCTGGGCTACCAAAAACTTAGGTAGCGGAGTAGAGGCGGCTTTTATATAGCGTGTTAACTCTAACCTAAGGAGTAAAATAACACATATGGTTGAAGTCCTAGCTAAATGTAACTCAACGATTTGACATTATTCGTAATGTTATGGACAATTCGGTATTAATTTTAATCTAAAATTTTACAATTTAAATTACTATTTACTTAAAAACAAATAAAATTTATTTATATTTTACCTATTTAGTTATATTCTTATAGTCCCAGCCCTTTGAGTAACGTTTTACCTGTAAGGCCAAAAATTTGTATAATGATGAGTCATAGCATGCTAATTACGAAAATCATCACCTGGCAGGCATCAGCCGTGCACATCATCGTATATTTTTGAAAGTTTAAAAAAATAATAAAAATAAAAAAACTTGGAGCTGTAAGCTTCAAATTTTTCTAGGATTTAGTTCATTCATAGTAAGGTTTGAAAACTGTGTAAAATATATTTTCCGAAAAACTTAGGGGAGCCAAGCCTCCCCCTAGTTGGGGGGCCCAATGCGCTTCTATTATTATCTATCACATAAACAATTGACACTGGCACAAAATTTCGTCTTTACTGGTTTTAAAATTGTAAGGCTGATGTTTTAAATTTGGATACCTAAAAATATTAGAATAAATATAAAAAACAATTAAGTTTATACAGAGTTCTTTTTATTTTATGTGCCAATATTTTTAATACTTACTTTTTACTTATAAGTCACCAAGTTCTGCAAAACAAAAAAACAATAAAATGTGTGAAATAAGCCTGAAATAGTAACTTTGTATTTTCTTTTATAACTAAAGTATTTAGAATCTTAACAGACCTGTTCACTGCCAAAGGTTTTTTGCATTGCTAGGCTTGTAACTATTTAAGTTCTGTGATAAATAACTACCCCATACTACACTGAACAGTACTTTAGTTCTTTAGCCTTAGACTTTTGTAGAATGTAATATTAGGCACCTTAATACTGGCATAGTAGCCTTAGTTATAAAGTTGCATTTTTTAACTAATGTTTGAACAAACATATATTTTATACAGGGGCGTAGCTACCGCTGTATCAGCCGTATCAATGATACGGGCTACTGGGGCCTCGTAAACGTGTATAAGCAAACAGTTAAACTAAATTGGGAAAGTGGGGTCCTTTGATTTTGGTCTCCTTAAATTTTTAATAGGAAGGAAAAAGCAATGCTAAAATAAGAAAAGCAATGTTCTTTGGAAAAAAGGACTTTTTTTGGGCCCCCGTTCTCATCGTGATACAGGGCCCCTCCAAGGCACGCTACGCCACTTTTTATATTTATAATAACTATTAAATTTGTTAAGTGTGACCACCTAGTAACTTTATTTCTAGGGTGGTAGTAAAGAACTTATAGGATGGATACGACATTGTAAAAGTCACTTTTATAATAGTAGGTAATAATGGTAATAATTTATTTTTAAAATATTCTAAAGCCTTTGAATATTTTGTTACCTATTGTAAATATATTTTTAAGATGTCATCAATTCCTGCATTTTGTTACTTAAATTGCTTTTGGACAAAAATTGGGTATATTACACTCCAAAATAACAAACATGCCATTTAGCCCAAAGAATAGTTTTAAAAGTATTAATTTTTTAAAATTAATTATTAATATTTTTAGTTAACAGTAAACCATTAAGTTTTTAACACAACTGCCGAATTCCAATCATAAGCTTTTAAATTTGAATTGCAAATATGTAATTCTTCACAAAAGCCAATTATTTTATTAAAACGACTTTTGATTCTCCCTTGCCATTTTAAGCCCAAACTTTCCCCTATTGCAACGCAAGGACACATTTCTCTTAACCCACGGTGCATCCCAGCAGGATTCAAAATAGCAGGAGAGAGGAAATTAAGCCCTATGAACCGATTATTTATTTTCATTGCCTCTTGCTCATTTTAGCAACCCTAAAGCCACAGTCACAGGACTACAGGAAGATCACTTTAAAATCCTGCTACACGACAAATGCTTAATAAAGCCTCACTAATATAAAGATAAATAACAAGTTACGCTCTTTGAATTACTGATTTGAACAGCAAATGTAACATAATTTGGTGGGAATAAAATTCTATTAGTTTTTTTGGGATTTTTCTTTAATGATACATTTTATAAAGCTTTAGTAATTTTTCTAAATTGTATTAAAAATTTAAAACAAGTAGATCTTTAGTGGCCTTATTTTTTAAAATAAGTTTTATTAAAATAATGTAACGGTTGTCAAGTTACCTTTTTGATTTGTTATTGTACAAAATAAATAAAACTAATATAGTCCCGGACCAGTAATGAAATTGATTTCATAATGGGAACACTATTAAAACCTTTTAAGAAGGGTTTCTTTCGACGAGTCTACCACGAAAATTTATAGCAACATATATGGAAGCGAAGCTTTAACCGAGCCTATCATTGTCAGATGTTTCGGGTGTCCGACTGGGCGAACGCGTCACAAGTTTACCACAATGTTTTACATGCAATTTTTAAACATTGTGCCAAAAATCGTAAGGGTTAGAGTCACGAAACTCGCCTTGAATGTGTTTGAGCCTTATGGTTTCATGACTGTAACCCTTACGATTTTTGGCAAAATGTTTAAAAGTTGCATGTATAACATTTTTATATTTTATATTTAGTTTAAAAAAATACAGCATTTGAAACATCTATCCCAAATAATTTCAGAAATATGACCATCTAAAACTAAAAGACCATTTTTATTTTCCATTAGTGAGTAACGTTTTAAATTTGCATTCCCTTAACATTTTTTATTTTTTAACGTGTAAAAGAAATTAAACTTCTTTTATGTTAGATTAATGCTGTAGTACACGTATTTTTCATTAGAATGCTTTTTATTTTAAGACATACCACGTGCGATAGAAAGTATGATTTTATAAAATCACCATTAAAAAGATATTTAAAAGATTCCATAAATAATATGTCTATCTTTGGTGCTTTTAGACATATCGCCATAAAAAAACGCAATTATCACCATAATATTATGTAATTGAATTTACACTTAAGCTTTAGATTTGGATGGTCATGTTTTTAAAACCAATTAAGAAAGGTATATAAATAGGTAAGATAAAATATTTTCTGTGTACAGTGCAAAACTTGCATTATGTTAAATAACTGATTACCAACAAATTTAAATATGGTTGGTTAAAACAATTATGTTAATATTTACGCAGGCGTAAGTAAAAACTGTTTTTTGTTAAATGATTACATCAAATAAAGTAATAAGTTAACATAACCCGAGTTTGGAAGTATACACAGAGGGACCCTTTTTTATCTGACATATTTATATTAAATTTGTATTTTTTTTAAGGTTCGTAAAAAAATATAAGTTTGATGGTATTTATTTAGGTACACGCCAAATGGGACCTAAAACAAAAGGAAAAGCGGTCACATCACCAAATAAATGAATCCGCATCAGAACATGTATCTTTAATTTTATTAATGATATTACATACATCCATTTAAAAATATATATACTTCTTGCGGTACCCTATATATCTTAAAAGATAATGACAATCTGAATACTGATCAAAATCAACCAAACAAACTGTATCACTAAAATAAATTTATATATTTTGTGTTCGATAAAAAGTACAAACTTGACACCCACATTCTAAAAACTATTTTGGTAATAAGGGACATGGGACCCACCCTAAATATATTCCATGCAGATGTTATTTGTCTCAGAAAAAATAGTTTGGTAAGAAAAATTTTAAATTTGAAAATTGCACAAAAAAGTAAATTTTTTGGATTACCTCAGAAAAAACTGATGTTTCAAAAGCGAATCCCCTTTTTGTGACTTAAGGGAAACTTTGTCGTCAAATAAAAAAATTCGCAAAAATGTAGAGGTGTGACTGCGATCGCAGTCGCTGCTACCAATCACCGGTTATTAAAAAATCATTTTGGTAGCTGCTACTTGCGCCTGGCGATAGCAGTGAAAAAATCACTCTTTAATATTCGCAGTTCGCAGGGGTGGCGCTGCCAGTAACCACAACATTAAGCGGCGACTGCGATCGCTGGATGGTGATTGTGATTGCGATTCAGTGATTCTAACTTTTTTCGTTTATGTTTATGGTGATTATGCATGTTTACGTTAGTGAAACGAGATGCGAATTGACTTGCTTACGGATGAAAACTATTTTTTTAATCAATTTGATTTGTTAATAAATCTATCGCGAATGGGTTGCCTACAAAATATTATCAAAGCTATAAATGTTTATAAAGAAATTAAGATATTTGATTTACTTCGTGTAATGTCCGTGTTTTTATATACATTTACTTATATGCCAATGCAAATCAATAATTCAATAATCGTATATTAAATGACAGAATGTATTTAAAAATGATATATTTCTTCTTCATTCAATTGTAACAAGGAAAACAACTATGACTTTATTAATGAAAATTTAGCATGTTTCCGTAAAGAGTGATAATATCACAGTTTTCAGTAGCAGCTACTTTTAGATAGCAGTAGCAGCGATCACCGATATCAAAAAATCACTGTTAAGCCCACCGCTACAAAAGGTTTGCCTTTTTCTTCTAGGTAGAAAAAGGCAATTAGAAATCTTGAGTTAAAAAATTGTAGAGTAAAATTGAACTGACTATAGTTTTTTGAAAAATTTAAATAATTTTGCAAAATTTGGATTTTCGCTTTTAAAAATTTAAGCTGTTAAGTTGTTTCTGGGGGAATAACTTTTTTCCTCAGATTCCAAAATAAAAGTTTTTTTACCAAAGTGTTTCTCTTAATGCCACTAGGATGTCCCGGTTTTTAAATATAATTATTTAAAATATTATCTACGCTATTAGAAATGCGATTTACTTTTTGTTGCCGTTATGAATTTCAAAATCTCCTAATCCACCCTTGTCTCTAGAGGATAACAATGCCCTTAATGTATCCTTTGACAAACATTATTTGGGTAATTTCTTTAAATCCCATCACAAAACCCTACATTACTTCTTGTTATTATTTCAAAAACGCAACGGGTAAGCATTGGTCCAAACTCAGAAATGTTTTAAAATAACATGGGGTGCGATATCCTCTAAAGCTCGTGTTGGGCAGAACTAATGTTTATTTATTTTAGAGACGCACGCAATTCGTGTTGAATAAAATCCCTGCAAAAACCCTTTACCCTGGATTATTTCGGTTTATTTGTCTAAAATAGAAGTATTTTATTGCGATTATTACTTACCAAAACAATTATTAAACTCTTCAGTTTGAATTAAATTATTTCTATATAGAGAACTTTTATAAATATTTTATTATTTGTGTCATTTAATATTCTGTTTAGATAAAACGTCGTTAAATTAAAAAATAACTTTTATTTTAAAAATTTACATATTTTTAACATAAAAAGAATGTGCATTTATCAGTTTTGAATTTATTTATAAAAATTAGTACTTTAAAACTTAAGTAGCTTTAGTCCCTTTTATAACATCATAGAATGGGGTATTTTGTATTATAAAATCTGAAGTTCCAAAATATTTAAAGGCCTTAAAGTGCGACTTAATTATTATCTTTATAATTATTTGTTTAAATAAATCTATAAATTTAAAACGCAAATCATAATTTTCAGACACTTTGTAATAGACTTCTACTGCACCAGTTTACATGTATTTTTTTAATGATCCTCTGGTTACTGAGACATCTCAGCGGTACTTTCTTATTGTTTTATTTCTTTTTTTTCTGTAAATACAAGATATGTAAAAATTATTTTGGGCCAACCAGTAGACGACCCGCCCAAAATAATTATTTTTAACTTTTAGTTTAATATGCTATGAAAGCGTGTTTTCTTGTTCATATTTATTTTTTCCTCTTTCTATATCAATTTATTTTCAAAAAACAAAACACGCTTCTATTCTTTAGCTTGAACAGGATTAGAGTCCATGATCTGTGAATCCCGCGTCAGCAAAGACCTGCTTTGTTTTTCGCGAAGACCCGCTCCTTAGCCCTCTCAGCCAACGAACGGAGTTAAGTGGTGGGATATACTACAGTAATAAGCCACTTGCTCTTTGTCCAAAGAGAGTTACATACAAACATAAAAGTGAAGCTAATAAAAGCGTGTAAAAATTTAAAATTATGCTTATAGTGACACCTAGGCCCAGTTGTACAAAGCAGGTATAAACTCAGTTCTACTGAACTGAAGTCAGACCTTTGAACTTTCCGCACAATCTCTATTTCTTTCAATTCCTTGACACTGACAGCAATATTAAGATTTTACGGATAGTTTAAAGGCCTGACCTCAGTTCGGTAGAACTGGGTTTAAACCTGCTTTGTACAACTGTGCCCTAGTGTCAAACATTAAAGACAGTCATGAGACATTAAAGTTAGATTACATGGTCCTGAATCTAGACTTTCACAAAAGTTTTCTTCTTTGGTTTCTGACAGTAGTATAGATGAGGTTAGTTAGAAAAGTTACATAGGTACATAAAAACATATATACACACATACAAATGAAGCTAAAAAGTGTTTTTGTTTAATTTTATTAATATTCTTTATACATTTGCGCCAGATTGCTATATTCTTTTTTACTTTTTATCTGTTCTCTTTAATAAAATATCCAATAAGAAAAAAATGTGGTTTTTTCATTAGGACCATCATCGTAGAAATTTGAATAATTGCTTTTCTTTTCCAGGAAAAAGGCGGAACTATTATTTTAATTAAGACCAAGTTATCGGCTTGAGTTGAGGCACTTAACTGAATTAGTTTCTGAGAGGATTACATAATTACGTCTTAAAGTTTTTTTAGGTAAATGTGTATTTTTGGGTAATTTTCTAATTGTGTCAGTTTAAATTAAAAAGAAAAATTATTACTGAAGTATGCATCGTTCTAAAAATAAAACAAGTTATTTTTTATTGTTTTGTAAGGACATTATTTTTTAATAAATAAGTTAATTTTTAAAAGACCTAATATTGGTTTTATATATTTTTTTTACAATAATGTATAATATTTCATACTTAAACCTAAATAAGCCGAATAAAAAAGTTGCACACTTTGCTAAATTTTGTTTCACTGTTGCCTTTTATTGTGTCTTAAACCCTATTTATATTTTACTTAATAACCAGATGCAAATCGTACGTGTTCTGCAAAGGATCCCTGTTTATTTACAAAACGGCTTATCTTTAGAGAAACATCAAGACACATGCATTCTGCCTATTTAATTTACATCTAATAATTACTCAAACACACACAAAACTTGGAACTACCACCTAACTTGATAATATAAGGAGGGTTAATTTAAAAAAGGGACATGTTCATATTTAATTAAAAAACTTTTTATGTCAATTTTAAAAACTCTTTTATTATTTTTATCCATTTACATATTAATATCATTTTAAAATGATACGCGTTTTTGTCAAATATCAATCATTTCACTACATGTATGTAAATCACTTTTGAAAAAATTAAAATCAGACAAATCCAACAGTATTTTTATAGTATAATACTGTTTATATTAAGAGGATATACCGGGTGTTTTTCACTGGTGTTCCCCTATAACTTTTTTACCTTTTTTACCTTACTTTTAACCTTTTTTTCCAAAAACATGAAATTTGGTATAACATTATTTGACATAATTGTTGATTAATTGTTTATTGAACTTGTCTTCTGTTACTTCCGGTTTAACCGGAAGTGACTGCTGCATTAACCTTTTAAATGGCACCACCAGTATATTTTATCTTACTTCGTTAGAACATGATATTCTGGATACATTGACACCCCACATGTCATTTTTGACATATCTGCTGTCAAAAATTGATTTTTTTAAATTTCAATCTCGTGATTAAGCTAAAACGGTTTATTTTAAGTCAAGTAGCTATGAGGAAATTAATTTAATCTTCTGTTGTTTTTAATGACTTTTTAGGACGGATCTAAAGTTTGCAAAATTCTATTCATGGTGATAACTCCTTTTTTAAAATGGATTGAGAGTGGCAAAAAAGCATTGTATTTCTATATTTTAGACCACATAGGCGTTATTTCGAGTAAGACTTCTTCTGCAAAACACATAATAAATTTATAATATTTTCATAAATCGGTATTATTTTTTAGTATAATGATTAGTTTAGAATTATTTTATTACATACCTTTCATAAAATACCGCCTATGTGGTATCATATTACTCGGAATTAAATGCTCTTTTAGGATATGCTAATGATCCACCCTCGTTCTCTTAAAAACAAAGGAGTTATGACCATGATAGAATCCTAACACTCTGGATTAAAATTTCAAAAAATACATTTTTGACAGCAAAAATTCAAAAAATTACATTTTAGGTTTCCTTGTATTTAGAATTTCAAGTTCTATCAAAATAAGATAAAATATACTGGTGGTGCCATTTAAAATTTTAAAGTACCAGTCATTTCCGGTTAAAACCGGAGGTAATAGAAAACAAGGGAATAAATCAAAGAATCCAAAAATATATCTAATAACAATATACCAAATTTAATTTTTCCATCTTAAAAGATAAATAACTTATAGGGGGAGAACCACCTGTGAGAAGCACCTGGTATATGTCCACTTGTACATCTTTGATTTATTGCCGATACAATACCTAAAAATTATTATGTCGATTTAACAGAACCTTACTGAATTACACTTGACTCTTGTAGAAGGGGGTTCACCTAATCGCTGTTCTGTTTTCCAGGGGCTACATACAGAGTTTGACATTGTAAAAATTACCCATTAAATTTTTTGATGTTTGTTATTTTATTGTTTTCCTTAGACCAGAACAGAAGTAGACAATAGTTTAAAATAATTTTTGCTTCTTTTAAACCCCTATTATTGTAAGTAGCATTCTTTTTTTTTCAAGACATCATTTATGGCGAATTTTTGTTTAACTCCTATTCTACACTACAAGAAACTTAATAAATATGTTACATTTAAGTAGAAATTTTGCCTTATTTTTAAACACTTACTATTTACAAAATAAACAACACCAAATCATATTTACGTAAGCTTGACTTATTTCCAAACTTATATCTATAAACTAATTATTCATTAATTTGGCTTTCGCTGCTCTTTAAATATATTAAAATAATCCGAATTTTTACACTGAATAGAGTTTTTTGAAAGGTAATTTTAATATTCAGAACAAAATACTACAAAGTTTACATAAGCTATAGGTCTACGACTAGGTGGAAGTATATCTGTTTAAATGAGATTAACATTGATTCTTCATTAGTGATACTAAAGGAATCTTGGATTTCCATTGTCTTTATTTTTAATTAGTCACACAACGTTTTAGGTAGTCTAATCTCTGTATGTTTTAAGAATTAACACAAATACACTTGAAAAAGGACGGAGATAGTACTGCCCGAAACGTTACTTACAATTTTAGCTGGTAGACTTGTCGTTAGTAAATGCGGTCGTTGCGATTTTTACAATACTAGATAGCTTCTACATCAATTTTTTAGATATAAAAACACTCTCCATAGACCTATAAACTCTCAGACAGTGGGGAAAATACGACAGTTTCAATGCTTTTAGGGATTAAATCTTGAAAATTTGGCACTTTTTATTTTTTTAGGAATACATCAAGTGTTATTGGAACTGGCAATCGTCTCTCATATCCAATCCACGTTGGGTAAAATTTTGTCGTACATTCTTGGTCGGTCCATGCCGTTCTTGGCACAGGCTATTCGCCAGTTCGTTACACCTATTAACGTCCAATTTTCTGAATTACATGTTAACAATAATTTTTGATCACAATCATAAAAAATAAGTAATTATAAAGGGAATTATTACAAACCAGTGTGCATGGGCGGATTTGCATATTTACGCCAGTAGGCTTTTATTTTTGCCGCCTCTGAATTTTGATACCTTTGTCCAAAGTTATATCAACGTAAAAGAAATTAAGAAGCAAAAAAAGTCTTCCAAAAATATACTATGTACCTCATGGTCGTATATAAGAGGGGAGGGGGTTCGAGAAGTTCTTACCAAATTAGAAACTTTTTAATTACTTAGTTTACGAAAAAACTGCCTCTTCATAAAAGTCCTGCTTAATGAGGAAATACATTTTCACAAAAATATTTGTACGTTGGATATAAAGGGTGACCTAAAAGAGATCTGTTTCCAAATTAAAATACAGGGTATTTTCTAGCTTCAGTACGAAACCTAAAAGGGTGATTTCTTATATTATTTTATAAAAAAAAGTTCCTCTAAACATATGTCCCAAGTTTTTTCGTTTTTGAGATAGGGCGATATTTTTTTTGTCGGTATTTTATAAAAATTTTAAATACGAAGCAAGATACAAAAAATATGTACTTTACTAAAAAGTTATATTTTCTATCGTTTTATAGGAAAAAAATATAAAAACTTTATTAAAAACCAGTGGCGTAGATTTTTCTCTCAATATTGTTGGTTATTCTGCCCACTGAGACGTCACTGGACCCAATAAAGTCTATTTAGTTAAAGCTTTACAAGCGCCTTTATTACATTAAACAAACGTACCAAATTTCTATCCAATCGGTTTAAGGGTATTTAAGATATTTATAAAATATCTACCTTTTTAAAAACTTTCTCAGGAACAAAGCAACTCCGGACATATGTTTATGGAAACTTTTCTTCATAAAATGACATAAGAAATTACATTTTAAAGTTCGTACCATAGTTAGAAAATACTCTGTATATTAATTTGTAAACAAGCCTTTTCTAAGCCACTCTGTACATTTAACATACAAATATTTTTCTGAAAATGTATTTTCTCAGCAAGCAGGACTTTTTATAAGAGGTACTTTTTTCGTAAAGTTAATAATTAAAAAGTTTTCCATTTGGTAAGAGCTTTTAATTAATTAATTCACATATTTTTGCTTTGTACAGCCCAATACTTTTACTAGACGTAAAAAAATACTGTTATTATTTCGGCGGAAATCGTTCGGATCGGATCGGATTATATTTTTTCATTATCTTTAAATTACTTTCTTTAAAATTAAAAAAAATACCCACACTTGAGAATATCAAAATTACGTTTTTTTGTTGCGCTCCGCTTTCTTTACGTAACGTCATTGTCAGATTAGTGGAATATACACTGCTTAGCAGTTTAACTCACCCTATCTTAATCTGACGCGCTCGACAATTTCTGATAAAGATATTTTTGTTTTTTACAATCGGCTCTGTATACGGGGTCTATATTTGGTAGAGGTACTTAACCGGATACAAGGTATCCTCAGGTATATTAATCTGCCTAGCTGTAGTAAATCCCGAAATTCCCTCTTGGGCTCCCCTACCACTACACATAGGTTTTTGTAAGTGCTCCAACGCCATTTCACCCGTTTTTTACTTCACTTTATCACGATGTACCTATAATAAACAAATAATAAACAAGCCATGGATAAAACATATTATTTCTTCCACCGGCATATTTACCCTTTACCTAAATCATTTTTGTTGTTTTTAACACCGTCGCTTTTTAATCTTCGTATATATTTTTGCTTGGTACAGCCCTATCCTTTTACTAGACGAATCCCTAATATTAAGAAAACAAACCGCGGAGTGTGAGTCCAGACGATATCATACAACCATAACAGCTTGCATAGTGATTATTATTTCTCTTCCAGACGGGAAAGGATATTAAAATGGAGGATTTGTTATTAAAATGAAGGCGGGCTGTGTAGTTTGTATTATAATATTGGTTTTTAGTACACAGAGAGCTGGCAGTCTATGTAAGTTATTACCACGCCGGTCTATGTTTTCGAGCTAGAAATCATCGGTTATTGTGCTTTTTGCAGTGTCACCAAACTTAAGTATATTTACTGTTTTATAGACGATGTTTACTAAGTAAAAACAAGTCCTCACCTAACAACACTTAGTTGTTCTTCTGGTAGAGGAGTACACGATGCTAAATAGGGATTTACTCAACCGTCATAGAGATCTATTGGGTTGCAAAGCCTGGATGATAAAAAGAAAAAAATGTCATATAATGTATACCTTTTCATTGGTAGGAAAAGCGGCTATATATTTTGAAATATGTTCTCTGCTCCAAGTAATCGCCTTTTATTTTTATGTAAGCATAGTGCTTTCACACATGCCGCTCTGCTGCTAATTGCTTACCGTTTCGAGGTATTTGTGTTTAAGTTGTTTAGTGCATCTAAAAATGTATATAGATTAGTAAAATACAATAAATATTATCATTTTTATTGCACTTAATAAAAACGCAGAGATCGAAAGTATATCTTTTTTAGTTAATGACATGGAATTTGGGGAAGCAGGTGTTTGAAAAGAAAATTATGGTAGTAAAATACTTAATTTGTAATAATTCTAAAATCAGTTTCATAAAACTTTTGATACCCAAATTATATTAATAAAGTCATCTTTAATAAACTTTTAAAATAAATACAGGTGGTTTACTCTTGAAGAAAAATCATGTTTGTCAAGTTTTTGCGAACCCTGTATAATAAAACAACATTTTCTCTTCGTGAATCAAATTTTTTTAAAGCAAAAATTTTCATGAATAATAACTTTTTCTCAAAAAATGTTTTTTTTAAATTTATTTGTCCTCTGTTAAACCCCGGCCATGGACACTCTGTATCTATTTTCTTTTGTTTGGGGCCCTCCAAGATTTCATAAGGGATTTTTATAAAGAGTCTTAATCTAATAAATTTCGGACATTTGTAAAGAAGTCTTGACTAGTTATAATATAAGCAATAATTTAAATATAAAAAAATAATACACACAACTTTTTGGGGTTTTTAGTCGTTATAGCATAATATTCTGAAAAAAAAAAGTTTATTGGACTCTTAAGCGGGCATTCCTATAAATTTCTTCTATCTAATAAGTCGCGATTTTATCTCTCTGTTTCTCAATTTATTTCATTATTCTCAGCACAACTATTGCATTCAGGCCACAAGTAGTAAAAGAGAGCATCTAAAATTTACATGACAAAAAGCACGGGTAAATGCAAAGCGGCACGAGAAGCGGCAATAACGAAAAATCGACCTAAGAAAAGTAACTAGAAATATGACTTTATTACGCCACAGAGAAGCTGAATGATGGAACAGGAATGAAACTTAGTAACCTTTTTGTTTTCCAGGTACAAAAAGACAGCAACGAATGTTAACAGTTCTTAATATAAGCTACTGTTTAGGCATCATTTCCCCGTTTATAGATTTTCTGACAATAGCCTCCTTTTCTCTAATATGCTGTCTATAAGGCCAATCTTTAAGTCTGACTTTAAACACAAACTCAACAATATACAAGCCCCAAGTCAGTGAAGTTGGCCTAACTAATAAAAATTTATTTTTGTAAAGGGCTCCGCACAATTTGCATTGAAAACCGGCATTAATGAAATTCTTTAAGATTGTAGTCCCATCCCTACTGATAATATTTTTATAAAAGTTTTGAGGGGTCACCGTATTTAGGGCTGTCCAAAGTGATGGGATTGGAGGATATTAAAAACCACATTAAACTACTTTACTTTAATTACATTTTTAAAAAACTGATAAAAAATCTAAATAGGGATTATTTAATTTAAAATACCAATATTCAAATGATAGAATAAGGTTTTAAAGATTGCTTTTCCGCAAAGTACTTACAGGTTGGTCCAAATCATACCCTAAAAAATTGTGCTAATACAACTACTTTTAAAATGGTTAAAACCATCAAATCAATGTTAAAATAGTGGGGGAAGTTTTATTTTTAGTGCACTTCTGACCTTTTAACAAATTTTGAGAGTTTAGGTTTTTGAAACAGTCCTACAAAACGAAAAAAACGCACTCACATAATTTTTGTTATAGCTGGTTGGGTCAACTTCACTGAGACGGGGCTCGTAGATTTTTTTATATAGGAGTAGTTATAAAGGATTTCTGCATGGGCGCCAGCAAGGGAGTGCACTTGCACCCCTCTGGCTTTTTAAAATGTATAAAATGTAATATGTTTTGGCTAAAAATGTATTGATTTTAGCTCTTCTAAAATGTTTTACACCCTCCTGGCCTTTCTGGTAGGAGCGGACTAGTGTGTTGTGTTTAAATAACCTTTTTTTTGGTCTTTAATTTTTGTGTTGGGATGTAAAAGTGTAAATTTTCAAAGAACCTTTTTTTGGACATGTTATGCTCAAGGGGCCTTGTTTTTGGTCTTTAATGTTTTATGTTATAATAGAAAAAGTGTAAGTTTTTAAGAATCTTTTTTTATCTTCAAAAAATTTTTGGCACCCCCTGAAAGTCAGAAAAAAACTTGACCAACCAGAACTAATCTGACCGTGACTTCGGGCACGTTGAATGTTATTTAAAAAAATCCACTACCTATAGAACTCGGATGCGTAAAGTTGAACAGATAAGCAGTTGTTGCCAAATTTTCAAATTAAAAGTGAACTTTAGAAAAATTAATTTTTTTTTACAAAAAAATACAAAATATTTAATAACAGCGCCATTATATTATGATTAAGAACAAATAAGAAATAACATGTAAGGAAAAATATTTTTAAAAATTATAAAAACAGCAGAATACCCTAAACGGCATAATTACCCTATTTAATTTTAATATTGCACTTGCACATTTTGCTGCCCACCCACGCTTAAACTTTTCTGCCGGGTATCACCCAACTTAAAAAAGCTGGCGCCGCCACTCGAAAGACGTTACTAAATAGCAAAAATGTATGGATCCACATCGTATAATTTTGGTGCAGTCCTTATCTTCAACTAACGTTTATAATATGATCGGTCTGCTCTGTTTTTTTATATTTCTGTTTTGAAATACTAAAAACAAGAAATTACGAAAGGCTCGTTCTCTTAAAATATTAAATTTTAATTTTAGAAGAATAAAAAATTTGCGTAGAATTTAAAAAGTTTTGTGTAAAAATTTGTATCGATAATTTTGGCTTTAAGTTAAATTTATCGCAACTGATAAAAGATAACTGGTAAAAATATAACGCGTTTTGTGTGTGAGTTGTAATTAAATTAATTGTTAAAGGAAATTAATTTTTGTATAAAGTATGAGCGGTAAAGTTATACCTTACATTGTCTCGCTCCCAGTATAGGTCTCAATGGCCTCAGTAAGAAAACGTGAGGAAAGCTAATTTTTGAGGTAAAATGTATTTTTCTTTGTAACGCTTCGTGACCCTAGAATTTCTCTAGTTATATGTTTTTTTAACTATTTCTGCTCCACAGACTCTTGGTCATGTTTAAAGGTCTTTAAAGGTCTAACAAAAAAATGTACAGATAATGACCCTTTAGTCAACATATCTTATTGAATAACCTTCTTTTGGTCAAATTAAAATTATTGGAGCTACAATTTAATCTGTTGTATTTTTAAAATTTACGATTTGTCCCGGGTGTGGCTAAATTAAAATTTTACGATATAATGTTTTATTTGTTTAACCAGTTTTACGCAATGACTTATAAAATTTAAAAAATTTTAAATCATAGTTATAATGCTAAACTAATGATTTTTATGGTTGTTTATATTAGTAGTTGTTACTAGCCGACCCGTGCCCACTTCGTTGGGCGTTAATTATATTTTTCTCTGGACTTCAATCATAATAAAATGATATAGCTTTCTAATTGTGAAATAATTTTTATGATCGGTTCAGTATTTCCGAAGATTAGGCTCTACACACAAACAAACAAAGCTGCTAACTTTACCTCTTTATAATATTAGTATAGATAGTTCCTTAATGGTATTTGATTTTATAGTGTGTCTCAGGATAGGTGTTACAAGGGGACAAATGGACCAAAACATTTTGAATTTTTAATCGTCCTCATGGAAAAACTGGTCGCATGATCCAAAAGTGATAAATACAACATTTTACCCCGATTGGTATATTATACTTATATAGTTATAACTAAAAATATGAAAAATGACCAAGAGTAAAGTACCTTTATTTTTAAAAATAGGACAAAATTTTATCAGTAAATGTTGTGGAGAATTAAAATTTATGTCAAAAGTTACAGATTAAGAATATAAGTGAAAGAAATATTTTTGTCAATTATATACATTATGCATTAACAGTTTTTAAAATATTTGGCTTAGGCAACAAATTTTAAAAATATTTAGAATTATTAAATTTTCTTTTAAATTTTGCTTTTTCTTGCCCATTATTGAGGATGTAATGCATAATGTAAAAAATTGAAAATTACATTTTGTTACTATGCTTTAACTATAAAAATTTTGACATGAAATTTAATTTTCTACAACATTTACTTATCCAATTGTTTTCTATTTTAAAAAATAAACGTAGTTAGCGCTTGGGCATTTTTCATATTTTTAGTTATAACTCGCCCTGTATAATACCAATTGGAGTAAAATTTTGTACTTATTAGTTTTGGACCATGCGACCACTTTTTCCAAAAATTCGTTTTGAAATTCCAAAATTTTTGGTTCATTTGTCCTCTTGTAACACCTATCCTGGGACACACTGTAATATAATATGCTTAGGTATAAATATAATTTTTTTATTATAAATGGATCATTTTTAAGTGTGGCTTTAATATTAAATCTTGTTTTTATGGCCTACTACAACATTAATTTAAAAAACCCTAAAATCTCAATTTTAAAGATTAACATTAACAATCATATATTGTTAAATAGAAAAATAAACACTTATTTTTTAAATTAAACCGGATTTAAAAAATAAATAAAATTCACTAAAAAGTTGTTTAGTGAGTTTTATTTATTTTTTGAAGTTAAACAATTTTTTTTTAAGTGTTCATTTTTTCCTTTTTAGTTTATTTTTGGCTTTCTAATTTATTATTATTACTATTAAATCGGCACTAAAACCAGCACCGCTTTCAGAGACTACAGTAAAAGCATGGGAACGTGTAATTTGATTGGCTTGAAACGTTACAGATGGTCATGCAAAACTGTCAAATTGGGAGTCATGGTTAGTTCTGGTTAGTTTTTTTATTTCTTCATAAAACGAATAAAAAAAATAACTGACCAAAACTAACCATGATCCTCCCAATATCAATCAATCAAATAACACGTCTTTATCACTATTTCTTGAAAATCGAGCCTAAAACATCTTAGTTTTTTAATCTCTTTGGGAAAGTTTCCTTAAAACAGTCGAAATCGCCCCACCCTGTATATAGTTAAACTATCTCTGCGGCTCGTCAGAGGAGGCAAGGGAGGCATAGCCTCCCCATAAATTTAACCATAAATTCGGCAATACACAATTTTTGTTTGCCTGTATGCAAATAATACCTATTTTGCTTTATTAGGTGCGGTACCCAAAATAAAATTTCCGGCCTTTTCTGTGTTTATATAGTCTTTATGACTTTAGCTGACCATACATAAAGTTTTTTTAAGAATTATCAAATAATATTTTGGTAACAATTTAATATACGGTTTTCTGCTATTTTAAGGTTTTTTTAATTATTGATAGTTCCATATTTTAGACACTCTTCTAAATAAAACGTAAGTGGCGCACATCCAAAATATTCCGTTAAAAAAAAATGTTAAACAAACTTAAGGGACAGGGGGTTGAAAAGGGGTGCTGGGCGGGGTAAAATTGATAAAACGAGTTAATGAAACTGAACATCACATGTAAGATTAGGTAAAAATTACATTTTTTCCACATATTTTTAAAAATAATGATAAAAAATATGATAAATATAAAATTGTTAATTCTTAACCTGATAGTAAGAAACAAACGACTAAAAAGATCAGTTATACCATGCTAAATATAGAAAGCATTTGACAACATCGGAAGGGTCTGATTCTATTTATAAGTAAATAAAAAAAGAATTTACACAAACTGGATTCATAAACTGTTTATTAGTCTCTGGTGTAATTAAAGCATTAAAAAAAGTTGACTAACCAGAACTAACCTGACCATCCTTTTAAACCCTCTTTTATTATTGAACATTTATATAACGTTGCCAATTGTCCATAATAAAAGTGGAAAAGGCCAAAAAATATATTTTTTTATTATAAAAAAATAAATAAATCATAACTGCGCCTTCATATTATTATTAAGGACAACTAATAGATAACATGTACGTCAAAATATTTTAAAAAAATCGTTAAAATGGCAGAAAACCGTATACTAAATAATTACCAATATTTTTTTATAAATTTAGTTAAAAATTATGTTCAAAATTTAATTTAAAATTTTTCCATTTATTTAAAATCTTTTAAGATTACCAATCTACTGTTTCATGCCATAAGAAGTTCTTTTGTTTTTTTTCTAAACGATGGCGCCACCTAGTTATTATATTTAGTACCAATATATTGGAAAACTGTATTATGGAGTGTTTTGGTGCGCCATCTAGTAACAGCGGCTAAGACCAGGCAACTTCGATTTTACAAAACGGCGTGGAACAGATGTAGGAACTCTATATTGATTTAAAATAGTTTAGAAACTCTGTAATAGATGGCCACCTTTATTCTAAAATTAATTTTTGTTTTTAAAAATTATTTTATTTTAAATATTTTAAATATTACAAAAAGTATTTGACCCACAATTTTTAAATCGGGTGTTTATTAGGTAAAAAAGTTTTAATTTTAAAAATAAATTAGATAATACGAGTTATGGTTTAAAATCCGTCCAACAAGAATGTGAAACAAGCCTCGGTAGCGCAGTAGGCAGCGCGTAAGTCTCATAATCTTAAGGTCGTGAGTTCGATCCTCACCCGGGGCATAACTTTTTTAATTTATTTTTTTATTGTTTTATATCTTCTATTTACAGCTTAATGTTTTTTTTTATTGAATTCAATGTACAAGAGGATTGACTTTTGAAAATTTAACCCAATGTTAAAAAGGTAAAAATACCAACATACTAAATTAAACTTACAAAAGAAAATAAAAATGTTGCCTTTCTTATTTTAAAATTAAACGGATATGCAGTTGCAGTCACTATAAATATTTATTTAGTAGATACCATTACATCCGCGTCCCCCTACAGGGTTAGTAGAAAAACCGGAACGGTGGATTATCTCAGTAACTGTCAAATATAATTGGACCAAATTTGTGCGAAGGGGTAACTGACATAAAGAATTAAAAACTTGTAGTTAGGGGGAATTTTAAAATTTTAAATGGAATTTTTTATTATTGTAGTCAGTTGCTTGTATCAACTTTATTATAACCTAATATTATCGTTTTTTTTACTTCTGTCAATTTTGGAGATATAACATTATGCTTTTTTCAAATTAATGCAAAAACGACTAGGTATGGTCAATTTTTAAAAAAGATCCCGCCGAAATTCGTTAAAATTAGCACAGGGTAGAAACTTGACCTTTTAAATTTATGGATAGCATTTCTGCGACGTTTTTAAGATTTAAAAAAATGCCAAGGAAAAGGAATAAGGAAATTAAATTGTGAAACATGGCATATTAATTCCTTAATTTAAAATGTCCAGTGACTCCCTTTTACTAATTTTGACAAATTTCGATTGGATCATTTTTGAGATAATTGACCATACCTGGTCGTTTCTGTAATCAAGCCTGATATCTCTGAAATTGACAGAAGTAATAAACAAAAAATATTAGGTTATAATAAAGTTAATATAAGCAATTGATTACAATAATTAAAAATAGGGTATTCCATTTAAAATTTCCCCAACCTAGAGAAAAAGCTATAAACTTGACAACCTTAAAAATATAATTTTAAAATTCTTCCTGTTCAGTTACCCCTTCGCACAAAATTTGGTTTATTTACATTTAACGGTTTTTCTACTAACCCTGTATACCGTGTCTACCATTGACGACGCCAGGGGAGGCACCCCTTAAAAATTGGTGGGTCCTAACTGTAAGGTAAAACATAAGAAGGAAAGAAGAGGGTACAAGGAGTTAAAAGTGGCGGGACACAAAACAAGATTAAATATTTAAAAATGTAAAGATGTTTTTTTCTTCTCAAATTATGGCGGGATAGAAACAGAAAATAACATTACAGAGAACCTTTCTTGACCCTTATTCTTGAATCTCTGGGAGGAGAACTTTGCGGGAAGTGAGTAAAGTTCACGAAAATATTGTCAAAACAGTATTCTTAAAAAAGAAGAAGTTCACTGTGAGCAAGCAACTCCCGGGAACTAAAAGTTCTCCACCTCTTGAGGTGGAGAAAATTCGTTCCCGCCGTTCTATAACCTTTCCCATAAAAGTTCCCGGGAGTGTTCCCTCCCGGAGATCTCAAGAATAAGCGTCCTTTTTGGTTTTAATTTAATACCTTCAAAAAAATTGGCCACCCCTAAAAATGTTTGGACCTTCCTTGGCCACCCCTAAACGAAAAACTTAGCGTCACCACTGGTGTCTACAAGCAGTTTTCGACAGCTTTGCTTGGCAAAGTAGGCCAAAGAGAGTAACTAGGTGGGTGGGGCGCGCTCCACAGGTTGAGAACAGACATTTTTGACTGCGGATTTCTTAAGTGATAAAATTAAAATTCTTACTTTCAAAGAAGTTGTGGAGCAAACAAAAATTTTTGGGTAAAAATAAAGACCGGTTACTTCACGCATTTCTTAAAGATTGTATTTATCTCTATAACACAATTCAGTTCTTAGCAGCATCGCATATACTTAAAAAATGTATTTGAACTTTTTATACATTTAAACCAAATATTTCCTGGAAGGGGATTTTTTTTCGGGAGAGGGAGATTTCTCCCTGAATCACCCCTAAGTTCAACGCTGTATAGAATTTATTGTGTACCATGAAGCAGAGTTTAGTCGAATGCTGAAATTCGGTATTCGAATACGAATACGCAAATACCGTAAAAAAGTATTTGAATACCTACAAAAAAAAGTATTCGTATACTTGAGAATATTTCCCATTCCCAATAAAATTTTAAGGGAAAAAGAAATGGTCCTTGCTTTTTTACGATTTCAGGTTGTTTTCAAACCTTAAAATTTTGAAAAGCAAAAAAAAATAAAAAGGCTCCAACCTATTATTTTAACCCCCGTATTCGTTTACTACTATTCACATTTCGCTTTTCGAATACTGGGTATGTCGGTATTCGAATACTTCAAGTTCCGATATTCGAATACTCAAAAATTGTATTCGAATACTAACATTCAAAAATGGTATTCTGAATACAAAGTCCTAAATACTGACCAAAAAAGTATTCGAATACTATTCGAATACCAAACACACAGATGTATTCGAATACTATTCGAATACCACCCCAATGTAATCTAAATACGATTTGAATACTACCCAACTCTGAAATGAAGTGCATGGTACACATACAAATCGTTAATTTAATTGCCCAAATATCATTGATACTGCGGCAACTTTTAAAAATTAAAAACAAAATATTATATTTTTTTAAGCTCTAAAGTGAATAACTTTCTAACGAAGCGCGATAGAACTTTTATTTTTGAAGTTTCAATATTATTTTGGCTCACTGTATCAGCCTTACTATTTAAGTCTTACTCTTAAATATGCAAGCTCGTTCATTTATCAGAAAAAAATCTTTAATTTTTTAGGCGATAACTAGCGTTTCTGTGACTTTTTACTGTTTATCAGTTCTTTAGCTTTCTTTGGATATTTTATTTCGAAATAAGTATTTACAAAAATGTACAAATTAAAATTTTCATCGTTTAATAATATTTTTTTTTAATTAAATGAGTTTGCATATTTAAGAGTTATTAATATTTTTAAACCTTATTTCTTTGTAATAATTTTCAAAAATAAGGGTTTTTCCTCTTTAACAAATTTCATATTTTTTAGATACCTCGTATATGAAAAAATGAATATATAAAAATTTCTTTTAGGTTTGATACCATGCAGAACTTCTTCTAAAGAATAACTTTTTTCGTAAAATTAATAATAAAAAAGTTTCTCATATGTAGAGAACTTCGGCGGACACAGTGTATACCGCGTATTCCAGGATAGGTCAAATGGACTGAAAATTTTTTAATCAAAAATAATAGAAGAGAGTTTACAACAAATCGTATAAATTTAAAAGTTTAAACTTTTAACAAAAAGTAACGCAAAAAAACCAAAACTATGTTGTAGATTAATTTATGGATTTTTTTGCAAAAACAACCAATGACAGTTCTGACATAGTGCCAATTTCAAGTTTTTTCATAATTTACAAAAAAACTGATAGAGCCTCCAAATATATTTCTAAATGCGCAAAATATAGCTATATTTCCAAACATTACACAAAAATTTTAGAATTATCCATATAGGTTTAATAAAGTTTTTTTAATATCCTGACCATATTGAAAACTGGGCATTGGATGTTTTTGAAAAAACCCTGCAATTGCCAAATTTTTTACAACATTTTAAAAGTGGTAAGTCTACTAATTTTCTTTTATAATTTAATGTATTTAAAAGACCGAAGCGGTTCCAACTTAAAAATCACCAAACAAAGATAAAGAGATGTTAGAAATTCACCATAATAATATAAATCATATTATATTATTATAAGAGGGCTTCTGTTTGCACTAACGCCTTCGGTTATAATATTTATTTAAGTTAAAAAAATAACATATTTTAATTGCATAAGGCATTTTTAACGAAGTGGGCATACTAACCATTTTAAAGTATACCTACGGTAAAATATTCATAATAAATGTCTACAACAGAAGATTCGTTAAGGTCGCTGCTTTTTAAATTGTAAATCTAAAAGTACAAAAGTAATATTAAACAAATTGCAAAAATAAAATGCTTTTAAAAGGAAATCGGCAAAACTGCTACCCGTCTATTTTAAGTACCCAAAAAGACTTACAAAAGCGTTTTTCTCGGTTCATTTTAATAATAGACAACGTCAATTAAATGGAGAAAACGGCGAAATTGGCTTTTCAGTATTAATTCGACTGTAAGTTGGCTCTTGCTTTTGTATTTTTTGATAAAAAGCAAATTTTCAATTTATTTTATTTTTCCAAGTCTTTTGCTTTCTGTTCGTTTTAACCCGTATTACTTTACTATACCGTGATTTTTTTACTTTTAATTAAATACTAAAGTAAAATAACTAAGTAAATTTAAATAGGTAATGTCGTCTTTTGCGCCTATATTAATTAAATTAAAATAAATAGTTAAACTTTGTTATATAAATTTAAGGGTCTCAAAGTTGACTTAATAATTATTCTCATGAGTAGTTTTGCTAACGATAATATTATTTTTCTAATTGCATGCGAAAAAGTTTACTTTTGTCATCAATATTAATAAGTACCAGTAAGGTATTAGGTATCGTTTTAGTAAAATAAAAAAATAATTGTTTTTAAGTTTTCCTACGTCGTCGCGTACAAAAAAGTGGCACTTTCAGCACTAGTTAGAAAATATAGTATAGACTAATAATAACTTTTTCAGTCAGTTGCTGTTTATAAAACAATGTAACGAAAGTATCATTTAAACATGGCCGTGTTTTTTAATTGCATTACTAAAAATTTTGTTTATATTAATACTTCTAAAAACAAACAAGTTTACTGGCGCCAGAAATGTCTAACAATTTTTATTTTCTATCTAGAAGCGGCTATCATCTACAAAATAAAAATTATTTAAGCTTTTTCCGCTATGTATTTGTGAGAATAATCTTAACTTACTAACGCTTAAAATAAAAAATAAATTTTAGAGGAACATTAAATATAAAAAATACATTAAAAAATTATTAATACAACTTATTAACAAAGTCGATTTAGATAATATCCAATAATGTTATTAGATTGAAATCAGAAAAAAATTAATTACATAGTTAAAAAGATATTAATTTTAACTAAAAAAATAAACATTGAAACGTTTTTTCAATTTTCCGTGTTATTAAAATTACATCAAATAACCAAAAAATTAAAACAGGCACCTTGCAGGTGTAGTAAATCTTATTTTTAAGGGTAAAACATTCTAATTTAAAAGCTGCATACATTACAGTACGATATAAAATCTTTAAGCTAAAAACTGGCCATTTTGCAGCTCTTTTACCAAACACTAACTAACTAAACTTGCATGATTATATGGCGACTATAAGGGGTTTATTCAAATTAAGTTTTAACCATTGATAAATATGCTATTAGTTACAATACAAAATTCTTTAAATTGGCCAACTATTACAGCATTTTGATGCCCTTTAAGGTACAAGATTTGGAAAAACCATTAACAATAGTGTTATTGAGTTACAGAGCACAACATTAATTTTTTAAAATAGAACACCCCCTACATTTTATTACAGTTTAAAAGATCTTGTATAAAGTTTTAAAAAATATCACATTTAACAATAATATACAATTTTTAATAGTTTCGGGAATATGGCAATTTTCAGGAGTTTGATAGTAAAGTACCTTTGTTTGAATGAAACACTGTGTATCTTGTATCACCATTACGAAGGTGGTCTTATAGTTTAAAGCTCTAGATATAACGAAAATTTAGCAATTTTTAGATTTGGTGATTTGGAGGGTCATATTTCCAAAACTGTAAATATTTTCGAAAGATTGTGTGATATTTTCCTCAAAGATCTTTCAATTGCTGATAAAATATTGGGGGTGTTTTATTTACCTCACTTCAAACACGATTGTAAATTGTTAGTTTTTTAGTTTGTCTTATTAAAAGCATTAACAGTTTCACTAGTTTGCCAGTCTAAACCATTTTGTATTTTGACCAATAATAAAGATACTTATGACGGGCTTTTAATTTATAGGACCCTGTATTTTCATGTGTAAAGCTATAATCCAGAGTATTAAAAGAAAAACCTTAAAAACATATTTTTTATAAAATCCCTTTTTGATTTACCAATGTGCATTTCCCCATCTAATATTCCCAAAAGAAGGGGCAATACGGCGTATTATTTGGCCCGTAATGGATTCTCGTTGAGCAATTTGCATTTTACAATAATGTTATTGTCCTCATTTACATGGAGGGTGATTATTTATGACCCGACCCTGGATTTTCGCTTGTATTTTACTTCGAAATGTTGTCACAATAATTGTACAAAATAGCTCAGAGGCGTTCATTGTAAATTTGGTAAAAAAGAATAGTAATTTATGTAACAAGTGCATAAAATAATACTTTTTTACGATTTGGGAAATTTGACAGCACGAGCCGTTAGGCGAGTGCGGCAATCCCATGAGTAAAAGAAAGACACTTTATGAATGTGTTACATACTATATTTTTTCCACGACTGTATAAAAATTTCCCAAAATACCATTTAATATTTTATATATCTAAACTTATTAGTTTTAATGCAGCACAGCCATTATATTGTAACAAAAAATCATAGCCTCCTTATTTTTAAAAGACAATTATCCTCTTGATAATTTTGCATTTAATATTTGATTTTAGAAGATTAAATGTACTTACTTTTGTAAAAATAATACCAAAACAGTATAAATTTCTTTTTAATTTCTAAGTCTATTTAATCTATTTGCAAACTGTTAAATTTAAAAACTAGTGACACATTAACTAAAAGAAATAATGACAAAATCAAAGGTAACTGGACCGTTTG
Source organism: Listronotus bonariensis (assembly GCA_014170235.1). Classification (NCBI taxonomy): domain Eukaryota; kingdom Metazoa; phylum Arthropoda; class Insecta; order Coleoptera; family Curculionidae; genus Listronotus; species Listronotus bonariensis. The sequence continues at coordinate 203,263 of JACEGR010000242.1, forward strand.
GTTTAGTTGATGTCGCGTTTACTATTACATTGCATAAATTAATATTCAAGTTCATTGTACTTTTAAGTACATTTAAAGTGTAAAAAAGGCTTCAAAGTATTAAAAAAAATACTTTTTTTACACTTTATGTAGTGCACTAGAATGGAGTACTTTAACTTCATGTTAACGGTTAAAAAAACAGCATTTTTTTAACGATCGTGGAAACATAAATTGATAATATACCTATATTACATCGACAATTCAGTACAGTTTGTTCACTCTAAAATCTACCTTTTGCTTAATAGTAAGTTTAAAACAGTGAAAAGTATATATGTCGCAGTCAAATAGATATTTTAGGTAAACGGCTTTTATCTAGGCAAATGCTTTCTGCCTGGGCAAATGACTGCATAAAAATAATTTATATTTAAAAGCCAGCCTGTGATATATTTAATAACATATTACTACGTGTAATTTGATTTGTTCAAAGCGCTATAAACGGTCATGCAAAACTGTCACATTGGGGCAGTCATGGTTAGTTCTGGTTAGTTAAATCTTTATCGCTTTATTAAGGAATAAATAAAACGATTTAACCAACCAGAACTAACCATGACCCATGACCTGTTACAGTTTTGCACGACCCTCTGGTTATGCAAAAATTTCTATTTTCGTTTGTCTAAAAATTGCTTAGGCAAATAGAGTCAAATGCTATTTGGCTAGAAATATATATATATGAAATGCAAACCTTGGACTATACAGAAATAAAGCACTGAATCCCGCTGACTTGCCAGGTATTCCCCTACAATTTACCGCTGCAATGAACGCGCTTATTTCAGTTAGGGGCTTCCTTTCGACCACCGCTTCCACCTTTCGTTAGACGACGATGCGCGCAACTCACATCCCACCACGAATATTTACTATGCTTTGCCAGTTGGTTTTCACATCTTATACAGACTGTCCACAATTCTTAAATACAAAAATATGAATAAAATGCCAATAATGCCAAATATTTTAAAATGATCAAGTTTCAACTACTTTTAATGAAGGTTAAACAATGATCATTTTCAGTCTACAGGTGTAAAAACCAACTGGCCGACCATATGAAATCAAAAGCATAGTAAATATTCGTGGTGGTATGTGTGTTGCTTGCATCGACATCGTCTTACAACGAAAAGTGGAAGCGGTGGGCTGAAGAAGTCCCTAAACAAAATCAGCGCGTTCGTTGCAGCGGTAAATCTTAGGGGAGTACATAGCAACTCGGTGGAAGGGATTCAGTGCTTGATTTGTATATGGTCGACGGTTTGGTTTCCATACGGGTATATGCTACAGTGCTTAATGCTGAAAAAGTCGGTATAGAATAGATGATTTAGACTTTTAAGTTTGGTAGTTCTACAAATGACCATAATGGATATTTTGACAACAGGACTAGTTCACTCTCAAAGAGCGTTTATTTAACTATACAGAACTTTTCACTTGGACATTTATTTATCTAAACCGCTTGCAATAATATTTGTTAGTTCTCTTTTGCTTTGTATATAAAATGATAAAATACTTTATATATTCCTACAATATTAAGTTACAGCAAAACGAAGTAATTTTAATCTAAATAGCAAAGAATTATCTGCTTCCATGTAAATTCTGGTACCTAAATTTCGTCACAGTATGATTAGTATAGGGGCGGAATTACACATAGAAGAGATAACGCAACCGAGATAATGTCTTTTACTAATTAATATGGGGAGATTATGGTAATGGAAAATTGTGGGGAGGGAGGAAGGGTTACGAAATATATACATTTATATACTGGTTTAGGTAAATAGAAATATTTTGAATTAAAAAGATAATAAGTTACAAATATGTAAATGAAAAACCTCTATTTAAGATACAGAAGTTTAGTATAGGGATCTCAGAAACTGCTGCAGCTACTTAAATCTTTAAATGGGGAAAGAACACTGATCTGGATGGATTTCCAATGTTATAACCTGCGTGAAACAAAAGCTACTTTTCATGGGCGAAAAATGTGTTTGTGCGCTTACCAGTACCGAGGTTTGACACGTAGTGCGGTATTTAAAAACAGTGTACGAGAAGCAGAGTTTTTGTTTCTTTTTAAAATACTTGCTACAGATTAAAAAAAAGTTTTTTTAATATTTTTCCCCTATAGCTTGGTTAATTTTTGGAATAATAAAAAAGTATAAATTGGAAAGTTGTAGATAAATACGTTTTCAATAAAACGATGTATTTTAATGTTAAAACTTACCATTTTTTAAATATAAAACGCAGTTGGCTATGATATTTTTAATATGCCCTTTTAGAAGCTGTTTAAAGATGTACTTTAAATTAAAAAAACAGTTTGTGTCTCATTTTACGTTTATAGTTATTGCTTGCTATAGATTACTGATTGAAGTAATTTTTTTTAAATCATGTGACCAGTTTTGTGCCGTTTAAAATTCCAAAAATTTTGGTTCATTTGTCCTCTTTTAAAACCTTTTCTGAAACACTGTATAGTATAAATGAGATAGGTTTTTTTTGTTTAATTTTTAAGTAACCCTACCTGCGCAACATTTTACCACCGTAGGCCCTTCAGAAATTATGACGTGCTAAAAGCCTGACTTTACTTATATATATTCGAGACCTATAAATATGTTAACACGATATTTATCACATAGTCAAAAAACTAATAAAAAATGGCTTGTTGGGCGTTTGTAGATATTTTAAAATTTGGTTAAGTGTTTTTTAGATGTACGACAAATTTTGAAATGTGTCCTTGATTATATTTTACCCTCGGCGCGGCGTATTATACGGGATGATGTCTGGGAAATATGAGACATTCGATTTTTAAACTCTGTCTACAACTTTATAGGTCTAACCTACAAAGATTATATTTGGCCATAATATAAAGTGATATGTAAATGGGAATGGTCTACATGATCAAATAAAATTTATATTGCAAAGTTAATTTGATCATTATAAAGTTCGTAATTATTATTTTTGGCGCTAATATTTTGAGCTGCACTTTATGAGGACAAAAAGTGTTTTTTATTATTAAATTTTGGCCAAATCTAACAATTTACATTACACAGGGTTTTCGTGGATGTGGTGTTGCTATGATAGAATTATCTTATCCAAATAAGAAAACAAGTTTTTATTAAAAAAAATTCGCAAAATCTTTGTTCTTAAGATACAGGGTGCTAAAGTTGTAAAAAAGCGGTATTGTAAGTATGTTATATTTCCCCTACCCAAATTTGTTGTAAATTGGCAATGTTACACAAGGAGGCTTATTTAGAACCAACTAAATTAAATTTATTAATTTAAGTGGCGTCTCGAGTGGCATTTGAACGAATATAGCACTTATAATGCTACAACAAAGATATTTTTGGATTCATAGATGGGCGTAGGAAAACATGTAGCAAGAACAGCACATGCGGGCCACTCACAGCTCTCATAAAAAAATTGTAAGGGGTGTGAGGCTACCTTGTTACCTTCTAAGCGATTTTGACCATTTTTTGCAAGACAAAAAACAATTTTTAATCTGCTACTGATTCAGTAATTGTGTTATTTTAAAGGTTGGTGTTTAACGTATGTAAGCTATAACATCTATAGAAAAAAGAATTTTTGGTGTTTAGTGTGATTTGATTAAATGCAGATAGGAGGTTATTGGCCAGGTCACTCGCGATATTTTAAATGGGCTCACAAAGTAAAATTTAAAAAACACTCATAAAAATGTTTTGTAATTTTTTTGAACAATTAAAGGTAATTGCCTCAAAATTATTTTTGGAATGAATACATTCACAAATTGTTAAATAATTTAGTTTTTATTAAACTACGTAATTTTAAACAGAGTTAATTAAACTTTCTAAATTTTGACGGGTCTCATAGCAAGGAGCAGCACATTCACCATCCAGTAGAGAAATTTTAAACGACTAAAAAGACACCCAATATAACAATGAGATTAAAAAGCCTTTTAGACAAACATTAAGAAAGATCTTCTAAGTTGCTGCATTACAACCATCTCACAAACCTGCTGAAAAATTGGAAGTAACATTTTTAATTTGTATATAATTTTTCTTTCTGGCCCAATCTTTTTATTTTTTTTTACCTAAGTGTTTTTAAATTTAAAAAAAAACTATACAGGTATTGTTTGGATGTATAAAAATACTAGTTGCGTAAACTATTTATAATCATCATTAATTACTGCCCCAAAGGAGCAAATAAAGAGGAATTTGAGCTTTTTTGATACAAATGTTACTATGAATATGCAAAAACTTTATTTTTGATAGGAACACTAACAGAGGTTAATAATTTTTTTCGCACTTGCACTTTCGCAATTATTTAGACGGTAAATATTGTAATATTTTTAAATAAAAAAATTTAAGTTTTAATTTGCAATCAACTAAACCTACTTTTAAAAATATTTGGTAAACATCAGCATTAAAGCTTTTTTTTCATAAAGGTATATCTGTTTTAAAATAGCCGGGCATTTGTTATTTTGGAGAAAAATATTTTTTTACTCCTTAAAAATTAACATTTCTTTAATATTTTAACAGCACCAGCCGCAAACCAAAAAGAAATATTGGACCTAAATTAAAACAAAGTGAAAACAGAGCACGGAATTTTGCAAATATAATTCCGTTATAATTTGAGAATAACACCAAAAAGACTTTTGTGTCAAAATAAATTTCGTGCATTTGCTTTGGAGCCAGCTTTTTCTTTGTGCTCTAGTCGTTAGGATGATTAAAATCAACTCTGCTGCCCGAGTTCGAGATTTAAAAGCAAGATTTCATTAAGCAATGCTGAGTTTAACATATTTGTTAAATGGAATTTCCAGACCTCCGATTTTTTGTAATTATGAGGCTGAATTTTTAAAACGAATTGGTTGGGGATTTAAAACAACATTAAAACTTTGCATTGTGTCCAGTACAGACCTTAATTGTTGCATTAGCATAGGTTGGCGTTTACTTATTTCTAATTTGTTTAAGTGTCACTCCGTAATTTGTTTATTTTTGTCGATATAAACTACAATAAGGGGCGGTCCTGGCCTTTTCATATTTTTTTTATCTGGGAAAATTTGTGATTTACACCAGACCACATATACCCGAGGCTGTTAAAATAAAGAGGAGCAATTGGACAAAAAAATATTATTAACACCCTGTATATTGCATCATCAATTAATAGATATTTTAAAGAGCTTTAAAAAATACCACTTTTGATATGTCTATCTCCTATAGTTTTGGAAATATGGCCATACAAATTTAAAAATTGTTAAATTTTGATTATCTCTACAGCTATAAGCACTAGTTTAGTGTGAAAGATAAAATAGACATTATATCTTCTAGTTTTTAGATTTAAATGTCCATATTTCGAAAACTATAAGAGATAGATATATCTAATGTGGTATTTTCTTAGAGCTCTTTAAAATGTCTATTTAATCGCAATGCTAATACAGGGTGTTCCATTTAAAAATGCCAGTTTACCATCAAATTCCCGAGGATCGCCATATTTCCAAAACTATTAATAATTGTATATATTACATAGGGACTTTCCTTAATGGTCTTTATTAGATCTTTTCAATAGTGAAACAGGTACAGGTGGTACAGGGTGTTCCATTTAAAAAAAAAAGTATATTTCTTGCAATTAATCAAAAATCTGATGTTAAATTGTTTTTTTTGTTGGCAGCACGTTAATCGGTGAAAAAATGCGACTACTTTGCTAATTTAACTGACGTCGTATCTCCAATAATAAAGAAGTTAGCAATAGTGCATACTTGAAAATGATCACCCTGTATACCAACAAATTTACTCATTATAATAACTTTTTGTGCAGTGGCTTTACTAAAATTCTTTTCGTAGAAGTTAGAATTAGTCTTAGCTCTTTTGTTTAAATCTGTTCGTTTGATTTTTAAATACGTATTTACTGAAAAAACAATCGGAAGTTTATTTGTGTTAAGGTTAACACATAATAACTGCAGTATTTTAAAGCAAACATTAAATTAGAAGCATTAAATTATTGGTAAATAATATGCATAATTAAATTTTCGTGTAATATTTTGTTAATATTAGCCACCATAATATATGTCATTTTAGATACGCTAATGGATAACTCATTGTGTTTTTATACACTGTGTGCAAAAAGTCCCGGAACCCTTAATAATTCGCAAATGCGCTCATTTATCGAAAAGTCTTCCAAATAAAGTTTATAGATATATTTTAGATCTATTTTATAAAAATATGTTTACATGTACAGGGGGCATCACAACGAAGATATAGACACAAGTTACCTTTTTTTAAATGGAATGGTGTATATCTTATTGGATTTTTAAATTCTCCACAAAATTTTAACATGACTTTGTGTAACATATGCTATACCTAAACTCACTAGTTTAAAAGATACAAGGGTTTAAAAAAATATAATGTAAATATTTATTAATTTTTAAAATATGAAAACACTTATTAATAAAAACAGAATTGACACAAAAATAACTTGTAAACACTTAACCTATTTAATTAAATGTTGGAAGTGACCTCCTTGAACGGCTTGACAATGTGCTACTTTGTAATAAAAAGCATTTGTAACATTTTGTAGCATATTCGGAGTAATGTTTTTACATTCTCTTCTTATTCTTCCTTTTAGTTCATCGATATTTTCTGGTCTTGTCAAATAAAACTTTTTTTTAAATGTCCCCAAAGAAAGTAGTCTAGAGGCGTAAGGTCGGGGCTTCTTGCTGGCCACTCAATTTCGCCCCTTCTGCCGATCCATCGGCTGGGAAAAGTTGTATCTAAAAATCGTCTAACATTTAATCTAAAATGAGGGGGGCGCCGTCCTGTTGAAACCACATGATTTCAAAGTTATGAAGTGTCCTTATTTCTGGTAATATTTGTAATATTAGTTCCATGACTAGTTATTTTAAATAGTTTAACTAACAACTGCTCAATAGTTACCAAACGTCACTTATACATGTCAAACATACCCAAAAATGTTACTATGTAAATGTAACTAGGTAAATATTGTAACAGGTGAAAATAAAAATATCGATAAAATACTTTTTAAACCCTTGTATCTTTTAAACTAGTGAGTTTAGGTATAGCATATGTTACACAAAGTCATGTTAAAATTTTGTGGAGAATTCAAAAATCCAATAAAATATACACCATTCCATTTAAAAAAAGGTAACTTGTGTCTATATCTTCGTTGTGATGCCCCCTGAACATGTAAACATATTTTTATAAAATAGATCTAAAATATATCTATAAACTTTATTTGGAAGACTTTTCAAAAAATGAGCGCATTTGTGAATTATTAAGGGGTTCCGGGACTTTTTGCACATAGTGTATATGAAATACATTTTAATAAAAATTTAATTGTTTTTAGCCATATTTGCTTATTATTGCTACTAGATTTAATATGGGTATTTAAATTAATAATAAAGAAGTTTATAAGCAATTTTGCATTAATTTGATTAATGTAGAAAACTAATTATTAATAGTTTTGGGCTATTCTGTGTACCTTAGCAAGATTCATTGTATTTAATTTAATCTTAAACCCTTTATTAAATATAATAATGGGTTATAGCAATAAATTATCAAACCATTGAATATATAATGGTCTACAATAGATAAAATAAGTTAATAGAAATTTAAAACGGTAAACAATGAAAATAATTTGTGTATATCTTCCATTGTGCGATTTAAAAAGAAATTCTTTAAATATTATTTGAAACGTGAACTAACATAGAACAGAAGCTTTCACGGCCTAAGTCAAATAAGGAATCTTGGTTCTTGGGTTTGAACCTTGTTATCAAATTAAAATCGTTTATCGACGTTTCGCCATCGATCCATCGATGGCACTATAAAAGCTGCCTCGTGCAATTGAATGCGAAACGTCAGTAAACAATTTTAATTTAACCCAATAACCAAGATTTGCCAAAAGTATATGAAAAAAGTATTTTGAGCGTTAGCACTCATAATTACAGACCGCACGCTAATTCAAACAAAAACTAGCTTAAATAATATATTATCATTTAATATATTAATCAACATAACCCCATAATTTTCTATGCTTCATCGAAACCAAACGTTACGAATTAATACCCCCATCTGTTTTATCCGGAAGTTAAAAGAAACCATACTATAATAATAATTGGTTTGGTCAGGCTTCATTTCGTGGCCCCACTGAAAAATATTGTTAATGTCAATAAATGTCATATATCTTTATTAAAGTAACATCTCTATTATAATCAGACAAAATTACGTGTATTTACTTTTAAACCCTTTTTGCTTCAATGACGCATTGTTCCAGACTTAACGAATATGTATAGGGGTGAATTTAATAACTTATAAATATGAGGGTTTTTAAATTCGTTATTTCTTATTTTATAAGGTACATATCTTGTTATTAAATGCATGCATGGAAAATTATCTATACACGTTTAGCCAAATAGAAACGTAAGCAGAGAGTGCGTACTTTTTTGACCTATACCGAGACAAGATGGTGTTACCCCCATCCCACAATTTATTTAGTTTTTAAGAAAAACTAATAAAAAATTAATAAAGTTATCACAGCCTCCGAAGCCGCCGAAGTACCAACAGGTTTTTTAATTTAAATACAAGTGCCTACTTTTTTTATATATGTATCTTCTATAAAATTCTCTTCTCAGTAATACAGGGTGTTTCGGGAGGAAAGGGAAATATCTTGGAAACATGTTTAGAAGGCTAAAATAAGAAAAATTAACCCATATGTTTTAATCTGATTCCCAACCGTCTCTAAAATAATCGGTTTTAAAGTTTTTTTTTTTAAGTTTTGGAGTAATTAGAAAGTGTTGTATTTCTCCAGTTTGTAAGTATTTTATTGGTTGTCAATACCTAATTTAATTGACTGATAGTTTTGAAAAGCTTGGTTGTTAGTTTGATTGATTCTGGGCGTTTCGATCCGAAAGAGAGAAAAGGTTCCATACGTAATGCCTCACACATTCACTCATCGGTAGTATGCTGCAGCTTGTATTAAAGTTGCTGGGGTTATTTTCAAAAACTATCCAGAACAAGTGGAATTTTCCTGTTTTAGTAGTATAGTTTATGTTGATTTTAAAATAAAAAATAATTACAAAAAACTTTAGAACTGGTTATTTCAGAGACGGTTAAGAATCGGAATAAAACATATGAGTTAATTTCTCATATTTTGACCTTCTGAACGTGTTCCCAAAATATTTCCGTTTCCTCCCGAAACACTCTATATATCACACAGGGTGTTGCTTTTTAAAATGGCGCCCAAAGAAAACTGTAAAGAAAATCAAGTACCGCCATTATTTCTGCTTAAAATTTATTTTTTGCTAAGGAAGCAGTGAAAATAAAACTAAAATACTTACTAGAAAAACTAAAATATCGATGTTTCGGCAGCAAGATAAAATTGAATAAACATTTTAGAAAAATACTAAAAGTTAACTTTTATTTAGGTTAAAAATTTTAAAAATTTAAGCCTAAGTGTTAGGGTATACTGAAAACGTTTGACATTAAATGTAAGTACTTTAAAAAAATTAATGAAATTATAATTATATCTCAAGATTCAAGGAGCTTTTAGATGTCCTGTGTTTTTAAATTGTTTGCCTCTTTACTTAAATGTTATTTACTTTAAGTAAACCCAGCGCACAATATACAAGTCATTAAAATATATTTCATTTAAGTAAGTTTGTCTAAAATAAAAATTATTTTTTTAACATTATATTTGTAGCTTCTAAAAGCAAAATCAAAGAAAGCCGCTAATTTCTTAAAACCATCGTAATGATAGCCATTAAACTCTTATACAAGAAACCACTTAAAGAAATGTTTTCCACGCAAGACTGGTTGGCAACGTGCTTAGCACGTGCCTTAAGTAGCGTTAACGCACCCAGAAGCGTGAAGGTGTCCTTTTGAAACGAATTTCCGGAAATGACAGCTCATTAGCAAGTATAGGTAGGTTATTAGAGCTTTGTTAATAATTTGGGTGGAGGTAGTAGCTGGTGATATAAGAAGAGTGGTAATTTTAATTTTTTAATTTTTAATATTAAAAAAAAGTTATTCCTTATTAGAATATTTGCTTTCTCTGAAATAATAAAAGATAAAATAATGTTTTTTTGTTTTTTCTAATAACTGATTTTATATGTACAAAACAATATCAAGTAAAGTTAAAGTGTATGTAAGTAGTAACACAAAAAGTAACGATTTATTTGACCAAATCATAAAAGCTTTATTACATTTTCACGTAAATAAGTGGTTATAAATATATATATAAATCCAAATTCAATTTCCCAAAATAATGTACTTTGAATGTCTAATACTGGGTGACTGTTTTTAATGCTTATATTCCAAAAATGTATATATATATATATATATATATATATATATATATATATATATATATATATATATATATATATATATATTTTTTTTTAATTTAATTTAATTTAATTTTTTCCCCATCAGAACACCCTAACCAATGACAGAAAAAATATTATACACTTTTGATGACTTTTTTACGCTTTTTAATTAGGTAGTCTTAAGAATATGTTTTTCTGATTTTTCTTTTTAAAAAGTAATATTTTTGAAAAATGAAAACTAATTTTTTTACAGGTATATAAGTTCATCCGTGGACACACTGTATATTTGTTGTGGTATATTGTATATTTGTTGTCAGAGTTATTGTTTGATTATAATTTCATTAATAATAATAAAAATAATATTTTCCTTTTTTACAACATGATTAACTAACAAAGATCTACAATACTAAAATGCGTTACAGATTTAGTAAAATTTTACAAATTGCAAAAAAAAATTTAAATGAGGTTTTTCCATACTTAGGAGAAATAAGCACTACATGCTTAATAATAACTTTAAAAATTATTATCAAATATTCCTATAAATCAAGCGGGTCGTAGTAGGCACTGCCATTTCGATAGTGATTAGTTTCCTATATATAAGGATGCTTCTTTTTAAAAATAGCCAGATAAGTGATAAAAAGTGAGGACAAATTTTGTCATCCCTTCTAAAATATGAATCGTTTGGTATATTCTGATGAAATTTGGAATGATGATATATGAACAAGGTCTGGATATTTTGACATATCAATGACAACTTTAAATGTAAATGTGACAGCTTTGCTTACTTTTGGGATATTTTTTTATGGAAAATGGGGTCTTGTGGTATATCATTTTAAAGCTCCTAATAAGTTCTTTTTAACCCTAAAATATAGTCTTAATATTGTTACCTAGTAGAAAGGAGCGGTACTTTAAGAATTACCTGAATACTGTCTTTGGAGGGCCATATTTTCGAAACCATTTAAATTAGATAGGTATTCAAGTAATTATTAAAGTACCACCGCATCTTGTAGTAGAAAAGATATTGACCTAATGTTCTATGGTTAGGAATTATTTGTTAAAGGCTTTAAAATAATGTGTCACAAGACCCCCTTTTATTTAATTATTTTCCCCAATATGGGGCCCTTTGGTCACATTGATATTTAAAGTTGTTATTGATATGTCAAAAATAAAGAACTTGCTTATATTATACTATATAAAATATATACAGGGTTAGTAGAAAAGACCGGAACGGTGAAATATAAACCAAATTTTGTTTTCAAAAATTATATTTACGAGGTTGCCAAGCTTATAGTTTTCTCTCTACACATAAGAACTTTAAAATTTTAAATGGAATACCCCAATTTTTATCATTGTAATCAATTGCCTGTATCAACGTTATTATGACCTGATATTATCGTTTTTTTACTTTCGTCAATTTTGGAGATATGGCATTATGCTTTTTTCAACTATGTACCAGGTATGGTCAATTATTTCAAAAACGATCCAACCGAAATTTGTCAAAATTGGTATAGGAAAGTAACTGAATATTGTGAACTAAGGAATAGCATTTGCGATGTTTCATAATTAAATTTTCTTATTCCGTTTGCTTAACTTTTTAAGAATCTTGAAAATATCGCAAAAATTTAATTCCTGAATTAAGAATGACCAGTACCTCCCCTGTACTAATTTTGACAAATTTCAAATTAATCTATTTTAAAATAATTGCCTAAACCTTCTCGTTTTTGTATTTATTTTGAAACAAGCATAATGCCATATTTCCGAAACTGACAGGAGTAAGAGCACGATGATATTGGTTTATAATAAAGTTGATACAAGAGAAAACTATAAACTTGGCAACCTCGCAAATATATAAAGAAAAAATTATTCTTCATGTTCAGTTGCCTTTTCACACAAAATTTGGTTCATTTAGAATTGACGGTTGCTGAAATAATCCACCGTTCCGGTTTTTTCTACTAAGAATGTAAAAATAGTAATACTTTAATTAAAAAGCACTTTATTGACCCGAAAAATTCTATTATAAGAGAAAAACGATCTTTTCGACCATTTCACTAACAGGTTACACAAAACTATATTTTATCCCATCGAATACCGTATTGATAAAGTTTCTTTTTAAGTAATATATCGATTCCGACCTCGAACTACACAAAACACATTAAAAGTTTGCACATGGACTGCACGCACCCCATATTCGATAAGGGGAAAATAATAGAAACCCTTGTCGTTAAATCTCATTGGGAAGATTTAGTCCGGGTGTTTTTTGAAAGATTAAAGCTTAGAGACGTCCAAAGAAAAGTTGCGTAAGGAGATTAAGCTGCTTATATTGAAGGATAGTCTGTAAATTAGTGTAAATTTTCGATTGAGAAAACACTTAATAAGTATACCCATGTTTACTGACTTTGTAAATCAATACAATATAAGTATTTGTTGTTAAGGTGTTTTTCTTAATTAAAAATAAGCAGCTTATAGCGTGTTAAAAGCAAAAATTAAATATTGATATTACACTAGTTACAGGTGAGTGTGGTGTGGTTACGCCATAAGTTTTTTAATTGTGTTATTTCTAAGATTCATTTATGTTTAAAAGAAATGTTGCTTTAGCCAAACCAACTCAAAAGTTGGAAGAAACACATTCCGCAGATCAGAGTTGGGTCGTATTCGAATACTCAGTATTCTGAATAGTATTCAGAATACATTTTGCCGTTATTGGTATTCGGTATTCGGCAGAATATTTTTTTGGTTAGTATTCGGGAATCTGTATTCGAATATTTTAGAAGTATTCGGCAAATATTTATTTTGAGTATAATATCGGTGTTCCGAGTATTCGAATACCGAAAATTGTCATGATTTAAATAACAAAAGGGAAACCAAAATAGGAAAAAAAGAGGTTAAGACCTTTGTGTTTTGTAGTATTCGAATCTTTTCGTTTCCAGTATTTGAATACCGATTCCGGGTATTCATGTATTCAAATACTTTTTTCTTCCAAGTATTCAAATATTCGGTATTCGAATACTTTCTTTCTCCGGTATTCGTATTCGAATTCGTATTCGAATACCGATTTTCAGTATTCTGCCCAACTCTGCCGCAGATGCCAATATTTTAAATTTACATTTAAAATGCCACAAATTGTACATTTACCATCAATAAATACAAGTAGGGTAATAGGTAGCATTGTACATATTATAATAAAAAAAAAGGAATACAACTTTGTTTTTATGGTTTTCTTACGCTCCTAGAAATGCCGATACTGCCTTTTCCGCACTTTTAGCACTAATTAGGAAACATACTGTAGTAACTTAAGGTCTAAAAATACACTAGCAAAAATTAAAGTTGACGAAAACGAAAAAATACATAACTACGTTAAAATTGGCACCTTTAACTGTGAGCGTACATACTGGGATCAGCTAAATAACAACACATAGACAATGTGAGGAAAAGAGACAATCTAACGTGAATACCGGCATGTAAACATTTCGTATTGGATGATTCACGTACATTCTTTGTTGTTGCTTTTCTGGAAGATATACCTTTAGCTATTGCTTATACAGTATATTATGATGCCATAATAATAATTAAAAATCAGAAATGAAAAAATCGCTAAATAAATCAACTTTTGGTCATTTTGATATAAATGACATATTGTTTTACAGAGCGATCTTATTTAAACTTTAATAATGTTTTACCCATTTTAATTTAATTACATAAGCCAAATAATTTTGACTGCTAGGACACGTTACCAACTGTTGAAAGAAAAACTCAGAACACGATTTTTTTAATAAACTGTTGGATTAATCAGTTTTTGCCTAAAAATATAACATTATTGGTTTCGGCGTAAAAATTATGTACCTATTAGGTATTTTGCTTATTAAAGAAATAAAGCAATAGCGTGCTTTGGTTTGAAATTTCGGACTTTTATTGTATTTATTTTAATTTTTCACACAACTTTTCAGGGAGTCCTATTGGTGTCCGGTTTTAAGTGTAAGAAAATCTTATTTTTTAAATTTCTATCCTAAATTTAGAGTTTATTGCCTTTGGACTTAATTTTAATAGAGATTTGTTGAACTTAGCACAAATCATACCTTTTAAAAAGTAATTCAAAATTTATTCGAATTAATGTATAGGTTAAAAATCATTAAAGGCGAATATGCATTTTCTGTTATGTTCTGTTATAATTTAACTTTAACTTTACCTTATTTGCTAAAACTGAACATGCCAAGGGTATTACGGTACCAATATTACCAGGAAATAAGGGATCAAACAAATATACAAAATTAGGTTTCTGCAGAGATAAAGCAACAAATTTAAAATTGAATAAAGTGTTTACATCCGCTGGGATTTAAATACGGGATATTTTGCTTTTCAGGCAAATTATTGGCTTGGCTTTCCTGTTTTCCAATTACTCCATCGCACTGAGATCAAGTTACCGCAGGATCAGCAAATGGCCTATAGACGTAAAGTCACCGTATGGCTTTATTAGTTAAAGTTATAACAGTCTTTGTACCGAGGAATTTGGTATAGAGTAAAATTATCTATCATAGCTCTGAGACGAGCTTTGTGAGTTAATTTAATAATCGAACTTGCAATTTGTCACTGTAGTTTTACTGTATTGGAAATTCCAGAAAAAACCAATATAAATTACAATTGTTCATTCCACGTTTTTATTAGACAGGGTGTTTTAAAGCTCACTGGTGATATTTTAGGAACGTATTTTTAAGGGAGAAGTGGGACTTTTTTATAGGTATATAGTCCAAAACCTATTAAAAGCGATCTTTTTTAACATTAAATATATTACTTAAACAAAGTAATTGCTCTTGGGTTACCCAAAAATATAGGGTCAAGATATTATTATTGTAATTAAAATTTTAATTACAAGATTTATTTAAATAAAGCAAAAAGAAAACATTTAAAATAAAATTTTAAATATTTTTTGAAAGATAAAAAACATTAATAAAACAACCTTATTGTTAATACCGTTTTTTGCCTTACCAACTGCCTAAAGTTGGCAAGACAAACAGTAAATTAAATTAGGGAACACCGGAACACATATGAAGACCACACGGGAAAAACGATAAATTTTCAAAATAAGGAATTTTTTTTTACCTTTAAATATTGAACTGTAACAAAGTTATATCATGTAGTTAGCCGTAAGAAAAATATTAAGTTATTTATTGTATTGCCACTTTGTTGTAAACATATTTTTTGTTATTATTTTAATAACCTTTAAATAAAATTGTAATATTCCTAAGAGACGAATGGGTGTATATAGTGAGGTCCTAAAGTCCGTCGTCCCCCTTCTAACTTCTGAACCGTTCGATTTATTTTTATGAAATTTAAAACAATATTTTATGACCAAGGTCTGCAATTTTTACATATCAGTGACAGCTCTAAATGTTAAGGCGACAGCTGGGCTCCATATTGCGAAAAAAAAGGAAAGGGGGTCTTGTGGTACATTATTTTAAAGCTCCTGACAGGTACTTTATAACTCTAGAATATAAAGTCAATACCTTCACCTACCACAAAATGGCGGTACTTTTAAAATTACCTAAATACCTGATAGATGGCCATATTTCCAAAAGTAATTAAGTTAGATGTACCTAATATGGTATTTTCTTAAAGCTGTTTTAAAGATCTTTTTAATGGTGATATTGGTGATAACATACAGAGTAGCAAAAAAATATATTTTTTTTTAATGACGCACCCTGTATATTATATCACCATTAAAAAATCTTTAAAAGAGTTTTAATAAAATATGGCTTTCGAAATCAGGTATTTAAGTAATTTTAAAAGTACCGCCATTTTGTAGTAGGTGAAGGTCTTATATTCTAGGGTTGTAAAGTACCTGTCAGGAGCTTTAAAATGATGTGCCACAAGATCCCCCTTTCCTTTCAATTTTTTTCGCAATATGGCGCACAGCTGTCACCTTGACATTTAGAGCTGTCGTTGATATGTAAAACATTGCAGACCTTGGTCATAAAATATTGTTGTAAGTTTCATGAAAACATACCGAACGGTTTTGAAGTTACAAGGGGGCGATGACCTTTAGGACCTCACTGTATAGCTGTGTGACTTTCATTTAATAGTGATAATGGTAATAATATTAATTCTTAAAAATCTTAAAGTTCGTCAAAAAGTTTCTTATGAACTTTAAGTAAAAACTAAAAGTCGGTGGTTCTCAAAAGAGTAACATCCACTATTATTTTCTAGCTTTTACGTTTTTTTGTTTGTTTTTCCATATAATGCAAAACTATACCTAACTAGACCATAAGTAAATAAAAGCTATTAAATAATTTTTAAAATTTGCAACTGTCGATCATTAAATAATTAGACATTCATCGTTCTTTCAAATAACGTATGGAATTGTAGAAGTGTATGATATTTTAAAGGTTTTTTTAGACATAAATTATATTAAAATACCCATTTATTTCAGTACTTAAATATGCATGAACTCAAGAGATATAATATATGGCAAAAATATATTTTTATAAAAAAATGGACTCTTATCGTTTTTTCCGTGTGGTTTTCATATGGTGCATTTTACTCTGCTACTCCTTGAATAACAACTTTGAATTCAGCTTTTAGGCAGTTTCAAGAGCTGGTGTATGGTCTTAGCATACTTCGACTTAACTTATCCTAAACGGAAAGAAGGTAACAAATCATAATAAGAGAATCACGACATATGTGAAATAAAATATCTTCCAAATCAAGGACCCCATACCTATTAGAATAATAATTTAAAGTTTTACCAAGTTATGCTTGAAATATCACAATTTTTCGGTGCCTAAAATTAAAAAAAAAAAATACACAGCACTTAAGTTCGCACCATATGGAAAGGTTTTTAATTATTATTATTTTTTAATTCTGCATGGTCTAAAACCCAAAGTGCAATCATCAGATGTTATTTTTTTGCAGTGGTATACGAGGTTTGTGGAAAAATATAAATTTTGCTTAAGACGAAGGTACGTCTTTTTTTATAATATCGAAAATTTTTATTAAGAAAAGATATTTAGGATTAAAAATACCATTTAAATATGCATTCTTGTTCAGTTCAAAAACAGCTTTTTTTTTTCTTGCGATAATGAGCGTTTTTATGACTTTCTGCTAATTTTACAGTTTTAAAGCCTTCTTTGCATATTAGATTTCGAAATAAATATGCACTAATGTTAAAAACATAAGTTTTTACCGTTAACGCATAATTTTTTTTTTTTTTTTTTTTAAATACGAATATGACCATCCAAATAAGGTTTTTTTAAAAATTAACTAATTTGCATATTTGAATATTAATTTTATTCCTAAACTTTTTAATTCTTTTTAAAAATTCTTCATTTTTTGGAAAATAAAGGTACTTTCCTCTTCAGCAATATTAATATTTTTTTAACATACCTCGTATACCACTGCAAAAAATTAACATTTGATGATTGCACTTTGGGTTTTAGACCATGCAGATTTTTTTATAGAGAATAACTTTTTTTTTAATTAATAATAAAAAGTTTTCCATATGGTGTGAACTTAGGTAGACATGCTGTATATTATTTGTAAAACTAGATTTAGATTAAAAAATATAATAACACCGGGCTTTCAAAAACTACATTTGTTTTATTATCACAAATAATAAGAAGCAACATTTGGCAACTAAAATTTCCATAACATCACTACAAATTGATTCATCATGCCATGTCTATCCATATATTTAGATAATACAACTGTTCGACTGCTATCGGGGCATACAGATACATATAGAGGACGAAAAAGGGGAACATCCATGAAATAGAGTTATTGGGATTAGAATAATTGATATTCCCCGGACAGATGATGTTATTCCTGCGAGCCAAGCGGGCCAAACGGTTTAGACGGGATGAATTGCATTAATCTATACCGGGTTTACACAGGAAATGTTGGCCCAGATTCTGGCGGGACAGCCCAGTATTTTGATAACATGGAAACTAATGGAAAGCTGAACAATAGATAATTTTGGCGAATGTCTACGAATTTTGAATTTAATTACTAATAAGTACTAAATTTTAAATTAATTGACGTTGTATCTTACATTTATTACTCCCATGCATAAATTAATAACTTAAATCTGAACGCAATCATCCCAGGGCTAATAAGAACCCGTGAGCGGCAGACCTTCGTTATTTTGTAAAAGCTGAAAGTTTGTCAATGCATGCTTCCAACATAAGTAGAAGTAATGGTAGACTATGAAGTTTGACCTTTAGTGGCTTTGACAGGTACTAGGTACCAAATGTTAGTGTATTGAAACTTAACTTTTATTATTTTGTACAAACTAAATTTTATTTATGTTACTTGGGTACCTAGTAGAATATATTTCCTCAGTCGCCAGATAGTTTTGACAGTTCCAACCCCTTGGCAGACAAACATTTTGGGGTGGCTTAATAGTCCGAGTAAGTCCAATATTTTTGTTATTTAACAGAATATGACAAAAGGTCTAAAATAAGAGTTTTAGCTTATTTTAGACTTTTTCTAATATCTTGTTAAAAAGCAAAAAAATTGGACTTCCTCGGACTATTAGGTCACCCCAAAATATTTGTTAGTCAAAGGGTCGGAACTGTCAAAACTGTCAGGCGACTGAGGAAATATCTTCTTATAGGTACTTCAAGTAACATATATAAAATTCAGCTTTTACAAAATGACGAAAGTTAAATTTCTATTCATTAACCTTTGATACCTGGTATCTGCCAAAACCACTAAAAGAGAAACTTCATAGCTTTTACAAAATAACGAAGATCTGCCGCTCACGGGCACTTACCCTCGTTTCACACTAAGCCGGATTCGCCGGACAGAGTGATAAAAAATTATATAGAACCTTTGAGTTTGCCGACTTTCCGGACTCTTAACGTGTGAAAGGTCTCATAGGTCTCCATACGGGAGGAGGAATGCAAATTTAGTATAAGTTTAGTTATTCTTTTTGTATACTTAGTTTTCCTTTTGTTATCCCATTTTCTTTATACAAACACCATTTTAAAATCGTGTATACCATAATAGTTTTCAGCTAGTCCTAGTTTTCTCCTTAAAATTATGGAGAAGAAAACCATTGACCCATCTCCTATTTTAATGATAAATACAAAATAGGAAATTCTTATTTTTTACAGGTACTTCTTTTCCTTTTTAGAAAAATCGACCTGTGGAATTTTATGTCTAAATACAAAAACACATTTTACATCAGTTTTTAAACCCTAAATGAATTTTAAATGTACTCAAGCAAAAATAAAGTTCTTTCGAATTACTTACAGACATATAACTTCAGTAGCAACTCCCAAACACAACTCCATATATACACACAGACAACTCTTCGTGCACACTCGAATATAAAGTACAAAAAGAAGTTGAAAACATTATAACATTGAAGTGGTTTGTTCGTAAGTCTTCTCTACCGAAATGCAGTGAAATAAATATTTTTTACCATTAAGAGAAAAAGTTCACAAAAGAAGTTTTAGCCTACCAGCCCCCATTTGAAAGTTGAGTAAGTTGTATTCGAAACAGGTCTCGGCGTATTGACATAGTCTCAGTTTTAGTAATTAGATGGCCTTGTTGAATTAGCTAGCTCGAATTATTGTGTTTATTTTGAATCAGTAGCGTCCCTACATTATCACAGATAACTTACGTAAACCAGCAAAACTGTAGTTTACAAAGCAAAACATTTTAAATGGTACCCAAATAATGGTAATAACCTTATTAAGTAACTGATTTTTACATAAATTAGGGTGACAATTATATATTACTTATTAAAATACAGATGCTATTAGTTCTTGGAGTACATACAAACTGTCCACGAATAGGTTTACAAAAACAAAATTGGATTTTTTTGAGAAAATTTAATTTAATGTAAGAATTTGCTTATAACAAAATGTTTATGAAAAAGGCAATTTTAATGTGTTTGTGTATGTGTAAATCTAATCCCTTCGGTATATTTGGATAAAATTTAAAACAATATTAGATGAGCAAGGTCTGCAATTTTTTTATCAATGACAAATGATAAATAAGAAGTAAAATCTTGTGACACTAAATTTTTAAGCTTCTGACGATTCTTAAATAAAACCTAAATACTTGATTTGGATGCCCATATTTCCGAAAGTAATAAAGTTTAGTATAATTTATGTGATGTTTAAAGATTTTTTATTAGTGGTGATAATTTACAGAATAACTCAAAAAGTATATTCTTTAATAAACCATTTATATTTATACTGCCCTAAAAAATATTTTAAAGAGCTTTAAGAAAATTCCGTTTATTGTATCCAAAGTTATTAGTTTCGGGAATATGACCAACCAAATAAGGTTTTCAGGTAATTATTAAAGTACCACCATTTTGTAGTAGGTGAAGATATAGACTTAATATTTTTTATAAAGTACTCGTCAAAAGCTTTGAAATCATCTGCCATAGAATCCTCCTTTTCATTTTATTTTTGCTGTTATATTGACATTAATGTATCAAAACAGAAGACTGCTCATATACTTTCATTCTAAATTTCATAAGAGTATATTGAAAGGTTCAGGTTTTAGGTTCTCACTAAAGTAAGCAAAAACTTTAAAGAAAAATGCAAATTAAATTTATGTAAATACAGTTTAAATATAATTTAAATTAGAAAAGTTTAAATTAAAAAAGTTAAAATTAGAAACAATACACAACAATCAAATAAAACTAAAGCATTACTACAGAATAAAAACAAGGCTGGACTTTTTTTTATTGCTAAGCAAAACTAAACAACATTGTGAAAGTTGGTACTTTTTTAAATTCATTTTAAGTTAGGCAGGTTTTTTGTTGTCCCTTACACCAAACATGCATTTAACATATAAGTCACCATAACTATATTTTTAATTTTCATCATTTCATCGAAATTTTATATTATATGATCTAACTAACCACTTATATTTTTGAAAGCTAAGATAGAGTCCTGTTTTTTTTGTTGTGGACCCAGGTACCTATTTTCCTCTTAGTAACGAGTAAAAAATACTAAAAATCGTGTTTCTTTATACACCAATACAAAAGTATTTAAACAAAGAATATGTTGCTGAACAAAATAAAAAATTTAGATTTTTAAAATTTAATTAGGTATAAATTTTTACTGTATTTAAAAAAAATAACAACTTTTGTCACTGATAATTTAAAAATTCTAAATTATATTGTCAAAAATAGTTGAAAATAAAATTAAAGTATTTAAAAGCGATGTTATCTAAAGGTTCAGAGCAAATTAGGATTTAAAATACATTGTAATTATATTTTTGTAAGACAGGCAATTAAAATTAAAGGCATAATTTTTGACGATGCCACTGACTCTTTAAGGATAATAAAACAGCAAAACTTTTGAAAGGAATTAATTATTCTTATAATCAAGTACAAGTATCTGCCCAAATTACACAAAAGCCTTTTTAGTGACAAAAAGATTTAAATTAAATTCAAAATAACGAATTTAATTATGGATAAATTAATTACAGCCATATTTTTTTCTTTTATCTTTTTTCTTCATTTTACATTTTCCATTTCGCAGGGTGAATTTAAATAGTATTTTTAGATTTTTAAAATGAAGCAATTAAAATGGTTTGAAAAGGATATATAAATAATTACAGGTATACTGAGAGAATTGTTAAAAAACTAGTTGTACTGTGTTTTAATTAAACCAGGAATTACCTACGAGTGCATAGGTGTTTTTGTAGTAATACACACATTAGGATTTGATGTATTAAGGGTAATTTTTCTTCAAAAGTATGTATGCTAAGGCTGTAGTAATATAAATCATATTGTTAAATAAAAACTGAAACTTTTTGGTGACTGTGGGATAGTTTAAAAGCCAAAGGTTATGCTTTGGATAAAATCGACGGTTGAGTTCTTACCAAATATTGAGGATATTGACAATGATTACCTGAATGTGTAATTTTATATTGAAGATTATTCTTAAAAATCCTTGAAACTGTATTGGACAAGTATACAGGGTGTTGCTAAAAAATGTAGGGGCAGATTTTACTACTTAAAATAATAATATATTATTATATTATAGATATATATATATATAAATATATATATATATAGATATATATTCTATTTTTAATATCTTTTACTTGTTTAAATTTTTTTTTGGTTTTTAGTACTTTGCCTTTGGCGTGTACTCCAAAGAAATACCATCCACTATATATATATATATATATATATATATATATATATATATATATATATATACGGACGGGCAAGATGGAGAGGGTAAACAAATAATCGTATTTGATCAATGCATCAGTCGATAGAAACGTACTAAACTGCCATCTCTCGATCCATTATATAACTACACTTACCGCGATCGAAGGCGCCGGTATAACACGCTTGTGAGATGTTTTGTTTACAAATATTAAATTTGAAAAAATTAAAATTTTCGAAAGTAAGTATACAGTGATTATTTTAATGTTGTTGAGGAAGACGTAGATTATAACTTTTTTAATACAATATGTAATTAATAGACATGAAATAATCAAGTCATTTTTTTGCTTTTATCTCGGTAGTTTTTAATAATTTAAGGTTATGTCGCAATACTACTCCGGCGGGCAAAACGGAACCGGGCAAAATGGATACTTTCCGTCTAGTCACTAAGGTTTAATTAATTTATATTGTATTAATATGGTGCATTTGTTGCAGATGGTTTATCGATATAAAAGAAAACAGATCGTGCTAGTTGGTCAGAGGAAAACTTGAAAAGGCCATGCAAGAAGCAAAGCAGACGTCGAAACTAAAGCAAGGCAAATTGTATGGTATTCCGTGCATGCAACTTTGCATCGACATTTGAGTAAAGGTTCTCAAAAAAATTGGGCCGCTTTGACCAATATTGCGTCAGAAATAGAAGAAGAAGAACTTTTAAATTATGCTCATAAAATGGATTCTCTTTTTATGGACTCACACAACCGATTTTCTACAAATTGCTGGAGAATTCTGAGCAGAATTAAGGGAAAACCTGAGTTTTTTCCGGTAATATAGCTGGTGCTGATGATTTAAAATTTTAAACTTCGTCATCCGTTATTAACATTAAGATCACCTGAATCAACATCCATAGCTATAGAGTTAGAGGGTTCAATCGAGAAGCTGTCAACAGATTTTACCTCTCTCTTGGAAGAAGTAACAGAAGAACACAGGATTCTCCAGATATGATTTTTAATATGGATGAAACAGGGATAAGAACTTCACTAACCAAGCCACCTAAAGTTCTGTCTATGTACGGTAAAAACAAGTTGGAATTGTTTCAAGTAATGAAAAAGGAGTTGACTACCGTAGTTTGTTGCTGCAGCGCAGACTGGGGTATTCATCCCACCATTTTTTTATATTTAAAAGAAAGAGGTTTAATCCAAGGTTGCTGGATGGTGCCCTCCTGAACAGAAGCAACAACCACTAATAGTGGATGGATAAACTCCCAAAAAGTTTTTGGACTGGTTAAAATATTTGTGCAAAAAGTGCGCCCGACTGAAAACCACAAAGCACTTTTAATATTAGATAATCACGAATCGCACAAAAGTTACGAGTTTTGATTTTGCAACAAAAACCATGTGGTGTTCTTGTTCATCCCTCCTCACATCCCATAAGTTGCAACCGTTAGATGTAGCAGCTTATGGGCCAATAAAAAAATATTTTGAAATAGAAGTTAACACTTTTCAAAAGCAACATCCTGGTCGAATCATTAATCAGTATGACATTGCTCGGCTTTTTACGGGATCATATTGGAAAGGAGCTGTACCAGCTAATGCGATTGGGTGGATTCCTGAGCAAGTGGCATACATCCATTTACGCATATTTTTGGGACGAACATTTTGGCGCCTTCTGAAGTTTATGAAAATAGAAAATGTGAATGAAATGGAGCAAAGGATTGAAAACGAAGACGGAGAAAATCATCAAAGTAGCCCTGGGGACTTGAGATTGAGCCAAATAATGAGACGATAGCACAACCTCAGTAAATCATTCCGACATGGATATACTACAAAACATTCGGTCTGTACCTATTCAAACAAGAACAAGGAGTACCTGAGGACGTAAACCACAAAAAATCAGAAGTATTAACGGAAGGCTCCTATAATGAGAGCTCAAAAAGAGAAACAAGATGCTGCAGCTACAAAGAAAAGTATCATTCGACGATCCTGGTCCTTCCGGTAAGAAAAGACAACGCCGAACGAAACAAAACTCAAAAAATCTATGACGTCTCATCTGTGTACTGTGTGCAAAGAAAAAATATGTTGATCCGCCAATTGAAGATTGGATACAATGTGGAGACTGTCAAGAGGGACACATGAAGCCTTTTCGTTCTTCATATTCGGGACGCGGTTCATATTTTTGCGACGATTGTTTTGATTAATATGTGTATTTTAATTAGTATTCGTTTTGCTCCGGCCTAAGTATTCATTTTGGGTTCGCTCGGGGTGGGCAAAAACGGATAATTTTGACTTTTTGAAAATTTTAATTTTGTATAAGAAGTTATTTATTTTTATTATTATTGAACTAATAATTAGTTTCAGTACCCAAAGAATCATTAGCCAAAGTTGTGAATAAATATGTTTAAGATATATATTTGTTATTTCATTTTTAAATTAACATATCCTTTCTGCCTGCCTGTCTCTATATATATATATATATATATATATATATATATATATATATATATATATATATATATATATATATATATATATATATATATATATATATATATATATATATATATATATATATATATATATATATATATATATATATATATATATATATATATATATATATATATATAAGTTTAAAAAAACATGGGTTCGGAAATGTATTGCTTTTAGGATACAGGGTGTTAAACAATAAAAACGGTATATCTTTTTTCAAAACTTCTTATCTAATTTTGATACAATTTAAAAGTGTTATTTATAGCATTAAAAAGCTATTTTTAGATCTGACTTAAATAAATATATTTAGTCCAATGTGCGTTTCAAGCGGTACTTAAACGAATATTTCTGACAAAAATTTTGTACGTAATAATACTAAAATACACCTAATTGCATACCCCGAACTACATAGGAAAAATAAAAAAATCTTTTCGACATCATTTTTAATATTACTTTATAAATAAGTAGATAACAATAACAAGAAATACCAAATTAAATACCACCAACATTTAAATGTGCGAATTTTCCCAATTAAATTTAAAATTTTACCACTGTTTTTTGAGTGGTTGAGGGATATAAAATTAGGCAAATTTTATTATGTTTCTCAAAACTTAAGCAAAATACAAAAAAAAATTAAGAGCTTAAAATAATGTAGGTATTTTAACTTTCCCTATGCAAATAAAATACAAAACTTTTACGAAAGTCAGTAGCGTACATTTTTTGTCACAAATATTCGATGAGATACCGTCGAGCTGCCATTGAAATAGGTAAATTTATTCTAATTTAATCCTAATAAGGCTTTTAAATCTTAAAATACGACTCCATAATTTTAATAAAATCGGATAAGAAATCTGGAAGATATTACCCAAACCCGATTTACCTAAAAATTAAAACACCCTGTACCTGGAAATTAATACATTTCCGGACTCATGTTTTCACAGTGACCGCCAAAGAGTTGGACACATATGAGAATTTTTTTAAATTAATGGAAAACTTTATCACACCTCTGCTTACCGAGTAACCAAAAAATAAATATCGGCATCCGACGCATTGGTGACCGTTGGGGAAATAAACCTAAACCTATACAGTTTTGTAAAACGGTTCTTTTATATTTCAATTAAAGTTGAGTCACATACCCAATAATGTAAATACTCTAACTAATACACAAATGATATTGCACCATGTATACCAAATTTATTTTGCAACATAAGTAGGCTTTAAAAAAATAAAAATACTCAATAATGAAATAATTTATCTTGTTTATATTGTTAACTTACTATATAGCTCTAAGAAAAAGCAGATGTGCACACCTACCAACAGAGCTAACTATCCTGTAAATCATTAAGCCATATTAGCATTACCCAAAAGCAATCAAATTTTCATAAAAAAAAACCATTAAGTTATCCAAGTGATTGGTTATTCAAGGGACTGATTGTCCAAGAAATATTGTTTGAGCTTTGACTGTTTAATGAAACATACATCAATTTTAGTCGAAGAACCAATTTTAAAACGGTATTTACCAATCGGTTATGTTGACGTTTAAACAATGTATTATACGTCAAAGTTGTCACCAATTATTACCGCGGTTTTAATTGGTTGAACGCGTAAAATTGATAATAGTTTAATTTTGTTAATTTTTTGATGTTCTAATCCTGGTGTTGTGGGTTTAAATTTTGGAAACCCTTATAATCGGCCCTATTAAACTGCCATAGTAAAATAGGGCCCCACAATATTTTTTTTGTTTATAAGAAATTAATGAAAGACACTTTTAATATTTCTTATCCTAATAAATCGTTGGTTTATTAGTTACAATTAGTTGCGTTTCTCCTTCCATCATTTTTCATTAAAGCATAGTTTCAAGTCGGAAACACATAGCTCTTAAAAGTGAGAATTATATTCCTTTTCTCTTATCTTTCCTAAGCCCCTGATCTTAGTATGTTCTGTAGCAACCCAAGCTGCACACAAGTTTTTTTGTTAATTTTTATGAGCTATGATCTACTTCAGTGGGCCTTATTAGCCACTGGACACAATTTTATTAAACCACCAATTTACAACAAAATACCTTTTTTCTTAAAAAAAAACACAAAGTTTTAAACTGCGATAACTAAAAATTAACAAAAAATATGACCTTATTTCTAAAAGATATTAAAGTCCAAATACCTACAGTTTTCCTTTGGCAATAATTATAAATCCTTATGATAATACGGCACTCTGTTAAAAAATTCTTCGCTACTAAAAAAAAAGGCAGGGCGTAGCAGCCTCCGTTTACTTCCCCTGATATTTATTGGTCTTGTCGCATGTACGGGTAATGTTTAAACCTGAAACCATATATTTTGTCGAGATTTTAAAAAATGGGCCTTTTTAACACCCCGGGCCTTATATTCCTCAGGTACCCTAAATATTATAAAAATAAAATTCTTAAAAATTTAGTTAATTAACCCTTAAATTTAATATTTTTTTACAGTTTTAACATTTATATACGAAATTCTAAGGAATTTCTGTGCTCAATTAAATTATTTATTGGGGTATTTATTTCACTTCAAACAAACCTAAAATAATAAGGACAACATTTGTACCAACACAAGAGTATAGTAAAAAATTACAAAAGCGTTGTCGACTGAAACTTGATACCAGCTTGTAAAATTGGGCTATCTTGAGAAGAAACCGCTAAGATAAATAATATATCGAGTTTCAAAGTTGCACGATGTGGCATCAAAAGGAAAAAGGATCCTTTAGAAAGAAGTGTGATCTCTATGAGATTTGGTTTGTATGAGTTTAAAGTATTTGAAGTTATTGGACTTTTAAGTGAATTGTATAATTACAGTGACCTGAATTTGTAACTAGGCGGTCGTTGTCTGGATCATTTCTTTTGAGCGTTTGTACTTTAGTTAGCCCAGCTAAAATAAGAATTTTAATTTAGTTTAAACATATTATGTTAAAAAATAGCAGAATGATTTACGTCTGTAATTGTTTGATATTTTAAAATTCCTGAAATATAAAAAAGTTTTAATTGAAATAATATGAGGTCGCGTTTATATCTTTTATCAAATTTTCGGGATAATTGCACAGGTGCATTAAAATTACGGAACATTTTTAAATAAAACGTGTTTTTGGAATTACTAGAGCTTGTATATTTTCGCGACATTTTTATAGAAGATAAAAACAAACGTTTGCAACTTAAAAAAACAATTAAATTTAAAAAATATCTGGATATTTTGATGCATACCCGAATTATTTAAAATCTTGAATCAAATAATTTTTAACATTTTACTTAACGGAAAAAGCTAAATATTTATTTTAAAAAAAATCGACAAAATGGAACTTAATTAATTGAAAAGTACAAGAATTACAATTAAATGTACAGTTATTATAATTGGTAATATTTTGCATTGCCGTAAAACTTGTAGACATAGTGGATAATAGATAATTAGCTGTTATTCTCCATCACCCTTTTATGCAAGCTTTGTTAAAGCAGTTGCTCGTAAGCTATGATTTGTCAATTTAATTTGTTTATTGGTTAGAGGTCCATTTGTTTATTAGATGATTTTTTCCAGCTGACATATTTTGGTTAAATTTTTCTGATTTCTAGAAAGAATCACAGTTAGAAAAAGTCTATCGCATTTTATGCCTCCCCTTTTCTGCATATTTTTTTATAAAGTCTGATATGTCATATGTTCGGGTTTACTTTGTTTTTTACTAATCATTTTGAAGAACAACAGGGCTATCTCCCCCTGAGTAGTTTTGGTGAGTGGATTGTACTCGTCTCTTCCCGTCTTCTGATCCACGTGATCCAGCTTTTCTTTAAAATTCTTTGGTAAACAGCTTGCGCCTGTTTCTCCACCCCAAACCAGCCAGTAAGATAATAAAAAAACAGCTTTTTTATCGCTAGATAACACTAAAATAATAATTTTATCAACAATATACATAAGCACTAACAATTTCCGATATTTCAGTAGCAGTAATATTTGCAAAATTACCGCTGTTATTTTTCGATATTTGCACGCCTCTTATGGGAATTTTAACGTATCGTATGAGGGAAATATTTTCTACAAATTAAATAAAATTAAATGGAAAAATTACCTTCACGCCGTTAAAACCCTGTTTTTGTAGTTATTTGTTTGTTTAAATAAATATTAATTTTAAAAAGCAAATTTTATTGAATCTAAATAAGATAGGTAGGAACTGTGCTCTTAAAGTTAATAAACTCTTGATAGGTATTTTATACTTTAACATATTTTTTAGTTTTAACTTCATTAAAAGTTCTTTTAAATTAGTTTTTAAATGTTAAATATAATCAATAGATCTGGCAAAAAGGAAATGGCACAATGTTGTACAAAGACTATTTGAAATAACTATTTATTTTTACGAACAAACAAAGTACGACTTACCTATTAATTATGGTAGATCTTTTTATTACTGAATTAAATGATGACGTAAATTTAAAACAGTGATTGATCAATGTTGTTTTTAAATATTTATTTATTTTGAAACATTTTTATATGTAAAATTGTTCCTCATAATGACAATTTTATTATACATTTCTTTTTAGTTTTACATTGTAAATACACATGTTTGAAATTAAATAAAACACAAACAAATTTAATTGCAGAAATATATTACTTTTGTATATTTTATTGCGTGTATGCTTACATATACAAAAATTGCGTATAAAATTTTAAAGGCTTTTTATTGAAAATATAAAATATATAAATCAATTTATTTGCAAACTGATATGCTTTTAAAAAGCAGTAGAGGCAAACATTTATAATATATTTAGTAAAATATTGTTGTCATTTTTGTTAATGTTTATTTGCTTTGATATTTTAATTGTTTTGGATGAATAATTTTTATTAATTTAAAAGTTACAATTCAGATACTGTTAATCTCTTTTCTGGACACTTTTTTTAAATATTTGTTTAATACCATTCATCATACCTACTACTAACTGAATTTAATTTAAAAAAAAGTCTAAAGAGCGGTTTTTTTTTGAACAGTTTGGTAAAAATAAACATTTTTTTAGATATACAAGTTGTTTCCCAATTACGGTACAAAACTTAATAGGGCGATTTCTTATGTCTTTATATGAAAAAAGTATTTATAAACATATGTCCGAACGTTAAAGTTTTTAAATAACGTTGATTTTAAAATATCTTAAAAACGCTTTAACCGATTTGGATAAAATCTGGTACACATGTAATAAGGCGCTTGTAAAAGATTAAGATTATTGGGTTCAGTGCTGCCTCAGTAGGCACCATAGCTAATACTATTGAGAAAAAAGTATGACACTGACTTTTTATGAAGTTTTTATATTTTTCCCCGATGAAGCACTTAAAATTAAAACTCTTCAGTCTCTTGAATTTTCTTTGCATCTCGCTTTGTTTTCGAGAAAAAAATGTAAGCTACCTAAGTGATACTAAAAATATCCATAAACAGCATAAAAAAATCCAAAATAAAAAAAAACAATTTTGACTTTGGTAAAAATGACGACGATATCCGATAAAATACACGACTACTTATTTATTTAAGGCAAATAATTGCGCAGTATATACTTTGTTTTTTTTTACCACCTTGTCTATGGATACCATTTAGAATCCTGTATCTCCAAAACGAATCAAATTAGTCCTTGTTTACTTTCACCATTAAATTTATTTCAAAAATCAAAATCGAGATTGTGCAATAAGTTTTCTTCTATTTATTTTTTTTTATTTTTCGTTATACCCTACAAAGTCAACAAAGATATATATAAGCAAATTAACTCCTTCCTGGACAATCCGTATATCTATTTTTTGTAGTAACATAGTGACAAAATAAATTTAAGGAATCCCTAATAATGCAAAAATGTCATAGTGATCAGAGTACTCATTTATTTATTTTTTGCTTAAGAACAGAAATTCACATTAAAAAAAAAACATCCATGTTTAGCCAGATTTAGTAAAAAGTTAATTTAAATAAAAAATAGTAATATTGACATTTTATTAAAGTCATAAGCAAATCGTCAGTGATGTGACAATACCTCCTATCTTCCAAAAAAATGAATATTCAGTTTTTACTGCAAAATTATTCCTAACAATATCGCGCATGATTTAGAAACCTCCTAACTTGCAAAAGCTGCACAGTTGTCAAGTTCCTTCGTAAAAACAATACCTCCTATCTGTTTACGCGGTTATAAAAGGACTAATACCTCCTATCTTCTTGCGTGTATGGACCCGAACGAATCGGTCGCCGAGCTCGCATAGTTTTTTCAATAATTATTGGTTTATAATTTAATAAATAAAAGTGAACAGGTGTTTTCAAGAGAATTTAGTTATAAAGTTTTGTTGTTTCTGTCCCAACCTAAAGGTTGGCGTGTTTTAAACGAGAGAACCGGTAAGTACAAACTTTTTTAGGTTAGGTTACATTTTAGTACATTTTTAGTAGTCCAAAATGTTCTAATATTATTCAATATTTTCATCTAAAATAAAACTATCTACTTTAAAATTCAGGTTTCAAAAGCATTTCGAAAATTTTCTTGTTTTCTTTTATGTATTCAATGATTGTTTAGGAAGATAGGAGGTATTGAAAAAAATCAATATAATTTATACATAGGAGGTTTTTTTTTCAGGCTCACTACACCATGAGTTCACGTACGTTAAAGATTCTAAAGCTAGTTTCCAAATTTACGCAAAATAGTATTGTACCCGTACAAGAGTTTCCCGTACAAGACCTTTCCATGCAAAAGCCTCCTATACAGGAGTATGCCTCACAAGACCTTCCCGTACAAGACCTCTCCATGCAAGATCTTCCTGTACAAGAGCACCCCCCACAAGAACTTCCCGTACAAGAGCTTCCTGCAGAAGAAAATAATTCCGCGATAATTATAGATGAAATTCCGATTATTTTCGAAGATCAGTTATTATCAGAACTTTCTTCTGGAAATAGTGATAGCCATAATCTAACTTCTGACCTATGTATGTTTGAAAACAGCAACCATATCAAGGATGATTCTAACCAAAGCCTTTCAAGTAAAAA
This sequence comes from Listronotus bonariensis, assembly GCA_014170235.1. Classification (NCBI taxonomy): domain Eukaryota; kingdom Metazoa; phylum Arthropoda; class Insecta; order Coleoptera; family Curculionidae; genus Listronotus; species Listronotus bonariensis. Next base: position 235,211 of record JACEGR010000242.1, read on the forward strand.
TATAATATCCATAGATTTCAAATCTCAAAACGTAACAGTTGAGTTTCCTTCCACTTCAAGTAGATTTGGTAACTCTAAGAGAAAATTAGACGAAAATAGTGAATCCGAAAATTGCAGTTCTAATGGGTCTGTTTATGAGCCCGAACAAGCTGGAGAAGAATCTAATTCTAGTGCTTTTGAAGGACGACAGGGAATCAATTTGCCTTAGACTCAGTTTGAGCAGCCTATGTATGGAAATATGGAAGAGGGTCGCAAAAGAAAGAAGAAAGCTGACCAAGCAGAGTGGAAGAAAAAAGAAATGAAAAATTGCGTGAAAAAAGAAAGGAGTACTTAGGATACAGCAGGAGAAGAGATGGAAAAAACGTAACAGTTGAGTTTCCTTCCACTTCAAGTATATTTGGTAACTTTAAGAGAAAAATATACAGAGAAATGTCAACAAGATAATGTCACACCGTTGGGAAGGTATGTCTTTGAAAAACTATTTAAGCAAAAAATCTAGGTTTATTTTCTCCGAAGAAGGATCGTTGTGATATTTGTATACAGTATGAACATAACAATGTGTCCGAAGATAAATGGAAATTTCACATCAATAAAAAAGATAAAGTTTGCAAGGAAAAAGAAAACGACGTTAAAGAAGCTAAAGAAAAAAGTTGCATTTTATTAACAATGGATTTACAGGCCGTAAAAGTAGCTCCTTACTTAAATGCAACTTCCATTTATTGCAAAACCAAATTATCATGTCACAACTTCACCGTGTATTTGTGAATTGTGAAAATCACAAAGTATCTTGTTATTGGTTCACAGAAATTGATACAAACCTTAATGTTTCTACTTTTGTATCTTGTTTGTTAGATTATATCAGAACGACGGTTGTACATTCCAAAACCGCAATGCGGTCATGGCTAACGCCCTTCTTAACTTCTCTACTCTTCACAAGGTAACAATTATACAGAAATTTCTAGAAAAAGGTCACTCACAAATGGAGGTGGATTCAGTACACAGCTGCATAGAAAGAAAATTAAAAAATCGCAATATTCATTTACCGAGTGAATATTTAACGGCTACAGAAGAAGCGCGAAAACACCCGGAGCCATATAAAGCAATAAAACTGGAGTATGATTTTTTTAAAGATTACTCTGATGTAGCAAACTTTCAATATACGTCTATCAGGCCCGGAAAGAAGTCATCAGATCCTACAGTTACAGAAATCGTAGCTATAAAGTACTCGGATGATCTTTTACAGATCAAATTAGATTTTGGAAAGGAATGGGAGTCGCTGCCTCTCAGAAAAAAAGCAATATGTTCTGAGTTAATATACCCACAAGCACATACTTCCCAATTACCACTGAAGAAAAAAAGTGATAATACTTACAAGCACTTAAAAGTGTTATTCCAAAAGACTGTTGGTCTTACTATGATAATCTTCCATATAGCAACGATAATTAGTTTGATATTATCTTCTATACCTAAGCTAAGCTTAAATTTATTTGTTTGTTGTTAAGTTAACTGTTTGTCAAGGAATTTTTTATAATAACTTGTTTATGTACAAGTTTTGTCTTATTGCCGTGGTATTGTGTCCATTCAATTATGTCCATTTCAATACCTTCTAACTTCCAAATTTTTAGACGCAATATCTCCTATGTTAATTATAAAAAATAATATTTGAAAATACATAAAAATATAAATTTTCTAAATTTTATTTCCTTTTTCAACGTTATATTTGCAAAAAAATATATAAATATAAATATGTCATGTTATTTTAAACATTTTTATCGTTTTCTATAAAATCCTGTCTAAGCGAGATAGAAGGTATTGTCACATCACTGACGATATACTGCATGAGCAATAGGCTTTGGTATACCGGCCAGTAATAGAATAAAAAAACAAGCACTATTAGTCACGCATGTTTACAAACCGGTTTTTACATATTTTTAAAAGTGAGTGTTATGTGATGTAATAAACGTTAGAAATTTAAATTTTATGATTGACTCGTTGTATGTCAAGATGTGTTAAAAATATTAAATAAAAATGTTTTTAAAACATAGCATTTTTAACACTCCTTTAGGGGGGTTTCTTTTGACCAGTCTACCACGAATATTTATACCGCCATTTATGGAAATGGCGTTTAAGTTCAGTCTGTCAAATGTTTCGGGTGTCGGACTGGGCGAACCATCACTTATCTTGTCCGACAAGTTTATCACAATGTTTTACATGCAATGTATAAACATTTTGCCAAAAATGGTGAGGGTTACAGTCATGAAACCATAAGGCTCAAACACATGTTCCGGGTATTGGGCTACGCGGGTTACGTGAATGTGAAATTTATGATTTACGAAAAAATTTATGTAAAAAGTGGGTTAAACTTGCCCGATTTAAAAAAGTGATGCGTTCACCCAGTCGGACATCCAAAAATTTGATATTGACAGGCTGGCTTAAAGCGCTGCTTCCATATATGGTGGTATGAATATTCGTGGTAGACTCGTCAAAAGAAATCACCCTAATAAGGATTTAAAAGTGTTATTATCATAAGATCCATTTTATTAATGGCCAAGGGCCTAATTAGCCTTTTTTATATTGCTTAATAAACATATATTATATAATAATTCTTAAAGAATTTCAGGTTTACCTGTATATTTTATTTTGCATTATTTCTAAGTCAGCTATAATTTTTACGTAATTTCCAAATATTATTTTTTATTTTCTTAATGAAGTAAAAGATATTCATTACTTATATTTATTGTCCTGCCCGCATAGTCGAGTTTCTTTCTTTATGGCTTTCTGTAATGTTTACCTTCCTTTAAACGTCCTTATTTTCTTTCTCTTTATATTTTTAAAGTCCTTTAAGTAGTTTTAAATCCAAATTCTAAATTTGAGTAACTTGACCCTAAGGACCGACATTCCATTATTCCTAAAGTATAAAGACTTAACCTTTAGGGTGAATATATTTTACTTTCCATAAACTTGCGGAATAAAATAGTGTCATTTTACCTAAAGGTAATAAACATTCTAATATTGGAGTTCATGGCATTTCTGTAACCCGATAAAATAGTATTTTCTTTATGTTTTTTTGTTTGTATAATTCACTATTTACGACCAGCAGATTTTACATTTTAAAATGTGAAGCTATCTTTTTTCTTTAACTTTTTCTAGATTTATCATATTTTAGTATTAAGTGAACTTATAATGGTTTTAAAATTTTTTATTTAAATATATTTTACAAACGTTGACATTAATTATATTAATTAGGTAATACACTAAATTGTATCCGCAGTTGGTTTCTTGTGAAACATTTTTTAAATATTAATACTAAATAGAAAAAATGCTTTTTAATGTTTCAAAAATTATTAGAGCATTACTCTACAATTGTTTCGCCTTTCTAGGGCTTCATCAAGAGTACTTCGTATACTAAATTTAAAAGAGAAATATTTACAAACAGAACCATTTAACTCGTTTTTCCCAAAAGGTCTATAAAATATTATTAGGGGTTTTATTATGCGGCCCAGATGTGGTAATAAATTTATTTATAATTGGAATATCTGCGAAATTTATTTGATCATTGGTAGAAAGAGTTGTATTATCTATAAGTGATTTTTAATTTCTAGTTGTTCATATAAATTTAATTTTTACCTTTGTTTTCTCTATGGAGTAGTTTAACATTATTAAGATCTATAAAGTGGTTTTGTTCTATACAATGTGTTGAAATGCCTGTGTTTTTAAACCATTTAAAATTGATGTTTTGTGTTCTTTTATTCTGTTTTTATGCTCCTTTTACTTTGACCAATATATTCCGCATTACAGTCTGCGCAATTAACTTTATAAACCCCTGACATATCTAATTTTTCTGTTTTGTCTTTATTGTTAACTAATAATCTACCTAGGTTACTCTTATTTACAGGCACAGTTTTACAGCCTAACTTATCTAGCCTATTGGATACATTATTGCAGATATTTGGTATATAATTGATAAACTTAAAATTATTGTTTTTAAGTTCTGTAATAGGTACTATAAATACTATTTAATTGCTAAAGAGTTTTATAGTATTACAGAACCTAAAAACAATAATTTTAAGTTTATCAATTATATACCAAACATCAGCAATAATGTAACTAATAGGCTAGATAAGTTAGGCTGTAAAACTGTGTCTGTAAATAAGAGTAACCTAGGTAGATTATTAGTTAACAATAAAGACAAAATAGAAAAATTAGATATGTCAGGGGTTTAAAAGTTAATTGCGCAGACTGTAATGCGGAATATATTGGTCAAAGTGGAAGGAGCATAAAAACAGAATAAAAGAACACAAAACATCAATTTTAAATGGGTTAAAAAACACAGGCATTTCAACACATTGTATAGAACAAAACCACTTTATAGATCTTAATAATGTTAAACTACTCCATAGAGAAAACAAAGGTAAAAATTAAATTTATATGAACAACTAGAAATTAAAAATCACTTATAGATAATACAACTCTTTCTACCAATGATCAAATAAATTTCGCAGATATGCCAATTATAAATAAATTTATTACCACATCTGGGCCGCATAATAAAACCCCTAATAATATTTTATAGACCTTTTTGGGAAAAACGTGTTAAATGGTTCTGTTTGTAAATATTTCTCTTTTAAATTTAGTATACGAAGTACTCTTGATGAAGCCCTAGAAAGGCGAAACAATTGTAGGGTAATGCTCTAATAATTTTTGAAACATTAAAAAGCAATTTTTTCTATTTAGTATTAAAATTAGGTAAATTAAAAAGGTTTAAAACATGAATAAAAACTATGATCCTATTTTTTTTTATTTTGTGGTGAATTTCAGAAATATTTATATTCTGTTTTTTTTTATTTGACATTTCGCTCAGTTATTAAAAATAAAGTAAGTTTTGTCTTAGTCCATTTTCATATTATTGTAGTTTTGGAGCCCCTGTACAAAACAAAACAACGTGAATCTTATTTTTTAAGAAGTAAAAGCAGTAGCCATACACGACAGTATTGGTTATTTAAATTTTAGGTCCATTTGTCCCATTGTGAAGTCCATCCGAGGACATACTGTATACAGGGTATTTTTAAACTGTAGTAGAATTGTCTCATAAAAATAGAAAAAAGTTCATATATACACATGGGTTCGCGTGTTTTTGTTCTTGTGATACAATAAGTTACTTACGTGTTAAATAAATTTAATAATAAAAATAAACAATTTTAAACAGAAAATGGCTTTGTTTTGAATTCTTAGCGTATTATTAGGAATTTGGATGTGGTAATAAATAATATTGGGGCAAAGTTGTGTTAGGTGTTAACTAAAGGACGCCACCTACACTACTTGTGATTTCTCCAAAACATCCCAGTTTTTTGCGCTACTCTGTATGTACCATCTAAGTAAACCAGTAAATTATCCTATGTGTTCTACACAAAAAAGGCGTACTTTGTAAGAATGGCTCTGAGCCACCGTTTTTAAGATATTAGGATTTAAGTGGATTAGTGCAATCAAAAAGCATATGGATAAATACATTATTTTATTCATTTATAATGAAGCAACTGTAGTTATCGCCAATACGCTGATTTTAAAAGCATTTTTGGGTTGCACTAAATTACTTTATGGTAAATATCCCGAAAACGGTCGCTTAGAGCGATTCCCACAAGGTATACCTTTTTGTGTAAAAGGCATTGGAGAGTTCAATATTTTTATCGAATGGTACATACACGGAAGCACAAAAAAATACGACGTTTTACAGAAATTCAAGTAGTGTAGGTAGCGTCCTCTGGTTAGCACCTAAAAATTAATATCATTTATGAATAGCTTATGTCAGAAAACCCCTAAATACCAAGTTTTATTACAATACTTAAAACATATTAAATGTTATTGGAAAAAATAAAAAATAATTTTTGAACTTTGACACCCTGTATCTCAGTTAATATCAACTTTTGTACAAAGGTAAGTTTAGTTAAATCGCAATATTTTAACGTCGCAATTCTTCAGTTGAATTTTAGCCCATTACTTAGGGACCACCCTGTATACAATAAATTGCCATTTTTTCATTGCTACAAAATGACATTATTAAATTGTCGATTTGACGCTTTTTCTTTAAGCTGTCATTATTACCTTTGTATTTTTTAATGTTTAATTTTTTTAAAAATCTTATTTATTTCCCATTTTAATTTTAAATTTAAAAACATATTACATTGTACTTTTATGAGACGTTTTAAACGAAAAAATCATTATTTACTATTTTACTAATAAAAGTAATGATATCCCAGACATTTTTAAATATTTTCGTTCGCAGTTTTTTTTCTATAATGATGGTTATGATTAATTTTTTTAATTATTGCCGTATCATTTACCCTGCAATTTGTTATGTTTTAAAAAGAAATTAAACTTTTAATTTAATTATTCAACAGATATTATAATTAAATATAGCGGTTTTTAAATTAACCATATAGACTTTTACATTTTTTTAACATTCATTTTACACAATGTAAGTAAAGTTTTTATGGAATTGTACAGAGTTTAAAGTAATTAATATTAAAATGCTATATTATAACGTAATCAATATTAAGTTTTGAGTAATATTTGAAAAACTTGCAAGCAAGTTAGTACTTATAAATTTTGATATTGAAAAATGTTAATGTAATTTGATGATAAATGAAATAAAGCACTTACAATAAATTTTTACTAGTAATTTTAAAAGCGCTGTCCAGCAGTTTGGTAGCAATTTTATGATTTTTATTTAATATTCAAACTTTTACCCTTTCTTCATTGGCTATAACTCTTTTATACTTCGGGATAACTTAAAACTCCTAAATCTTTTATGATTTTTAAAGTCTTGGTTTTATTAAAACGTAATTTAAAGACAAGAATAATATATTTAATGCCTATTCACTGGCGTAACTTTCATATACAGACTGTCTACGATAGGATTTTCAAGAGCACAAATGGAAAAAACATTTCATTTTTTAAGAAACAGTTATTCTTGATAAAAATTTTTGCTTTAAAAAAATGTGAATAATAAAGAGAAAACATCGATTTTGAATACAGGTTACGCAAAACTTATCTGTGTAACAGGGTTATTGAAAAGTTTCATGAAAATGATTTTATAGTTATCAAAAATTAATTTTTTTAGTTTTTAATTAAAAAATAAGCAAAAAAACTGTTAAATTTGCTTTTGAAACACCTGCCTTATCCAAACTCCTACACAATACAATTTTTTAGCTGTAAACGATGTGATCAAGGCGTTTAAACCAAATCATGGAGTTCAAGAAAATTTAAATCTGTTTATTGTTTTTATCGATTACAAACTTTATTTTCACAATGACATTTTGCATACAAACGAAAAATAAAATGAGGTTACTATATTTAAGAAAAATAATGTTTTTTAAGTTTGTCCGAACCCTGTATACGAAATCCATAATCACAGTGTGTCTTTTTTATAAAGAATATCTTTTTATAAAAATAAAAATGTATTATCATTTACAAATTACAAAACTAAATAAAAAATGTTTATTTACTTTATTAAAATCTACAAGGCTTTACCATAAGTAATTTGGGCTAAGTTTGAATTTACACATACTAGAAGCTTGGCCTAAGAGAATTTAAAAAATAATAATAACAGTTATAAAGAATTAAAAATTGCAATTGCTTATAACAGTTCTTTAAAAGAATAAATTACCAAAAAGACTAGGGAAAATGGTATCAATTAGTACATAAAAAAGTGGTTAGGTTTAAAAATAATAAACGCTATAATTTATTTTATTATTTGTACTTTTACAAAAAAAAATATAAAGATAGGAGCGTCATACATTTTTCTATTATGTTCAAAAAAATATCTACTATTTTAGGAACGTCACTGTAAGTATTCTTTAAATGTGCAAAATTGGAGATTCGCTTTTCAATTTAAACTAAGAAGAAAATACATTAGAATTCAAATGTATTCATGGGTTTTAAGGAATTACTTCTGTTAGCTGCCATTTGCTGACACTGGGTTTTACTTCACAGATATTACATAACATTTTTATAAATTCAAAGTTTACACACTCTTGTCATTTGTTTTAAACATTAAAATATTTTGAAGGTCATCAAATATACCATTAAGTTAATTTTGTATATATCATATTAAAAAATAGGTATGTAAACAATAAAATTTATAATGTAATACTAGTAACAGCCAATTATTTACATTGTTTGCATTTTACGATTGATCAAGATGTAACAACAGCTTCTGTATTATTTTATTATTTTAAATAGATTTAGAGTATCCTGCTTTGCGATTTTTCTATACGATATTAGGTAAACCTTTATTGGTAAATTTTTAAATTTCAAAAGATTGTCAGTGTCAAATTTAAAATTTAAATTTGTTTTTAAATGCACCACAATTTTTTAAAATAATTTTTTAGTGTTTTTATATTTATTATTATGTAAACAAAAAGAAATAAATATATCTGACAGAAAAAACTAAGCTAGTGTACAAATACTTACTATGTTTTATAAATTTCGCTAATATGGTAAGGAAGAATGGTGCTTAAAAATTTAAATTAGGTACTTAATAAGCACGCTACTGCTCCCCTTTTAAATAGACATTTAAAGAATATCTTTCCAATTTAGAGTGCAAGACAATTGTAATAAAATTTAAATATATTCAGAGGATTTTAAAGAATTACGTCTGTTAGCTGCCTTTAGCTAGTATAGGCTTTCAATTTACTTTTAATATTTCATGATTTTTTATGCATCTTTATTTAATTTAAACAAGGAAACTTTTTTATTAACTGTCATTAAACTCCAATAGGATAATTTAAATATTTTTTGATATAGTTTTTTTGTTCTGCGGAATATTCTTTTATAAAATATTTAATTAACGTACAAAATAAATGCAATATTAACAAATAAAAGAAATGGGTGACTTTGGGCATTTTAAAAATGTAAATTAATAAAAATATAACCGATAGGTAGGTAATGAGTCTCGTCAGTAATTACTTCTTCTTGTAATTTCTTTTTCTTTTTTTTTTTCTAAACAACCTTTTTTCGAGAGCTTGATTTTAACTTTATATTAAAGAACCTAAACCACATAAATTCTTTACTCCAGTACTTGTTTATCCGAGCCCTGTATTTTTAGTACTCGCATATGCAGGATGTCCAAAAACACTAAGGTGTGATTCTGCAATGAAAAATAGGGAAAAAACAAAAATTGTCTAATTAGAGCAAATACAAATATTTGCCCTAATTAGATACCTTTTGAACTACATAGTATTAAAATTTTAGAAAATATGTTTTTTTTTATTAGCCTTAAACTAGTTAAGCTATTTTTAAGAAATTTAAAAATGTTTGCTATGCATAAAGGGGTATTTCTCGACGTACAACAAACATTACGTTTTTAATAGTGTCGTCTGTCAATGATTTACCGTAAATACACAGGTTAAAAAAAAAAATACGTTACTTAATATTCTTAAAATTGTATTTTATTTTTAATTTCAATTTAGTTTGTATTTTAGTCTAAATAAATTATGAAAAAACGTCGAGTAAAAATTCACCCTTCGATGGTTGCTCTAAGTAGTGCTAAAGACTTATCCTACCCATAGGGGGGTACACCGTTTAAATTAGAACTGGCCCCTTCGTGGCTCTTTTATAGAAATATGTCAAAGTAATGGAAAAGTATAAAATTACTTACAATATTTTTACAATAAAATATGTACGTGATCACCTAAAAATCCTTTGTTATAGTCATCGGAAAGCGGATATTCTAAAGCAGAATTATTCTTTTTATTATATAACATATTTTAAAGTCCTCAAAAATTACAAAACTAATAATTTTCGTCTAAAATACGTAACTTTGACAAAACTTATTGCATTTTATGATGCTGTTTGAGCACCTTTAATATTCATGAAAGTTAAAGGTCAATATTTTTAAAAGAATGTCCATTTTAATGGAAAATATTCTTATCTACACAAACTTCATGTACACAAACAATATTTTCTTTGCAAACCCACTTTGCTAACCCCTATCATTTTCTAAAAATGCAATTTGTTAGCAATCCCCCATATTTTACCTTCGATACGAGTTTCCCTTTGTGCTCCCAGTCTGATATTTTCTAGTATTTATTTATTTACTTTAACCGTGGAAGCTGTACGGATATTATTTGTGCTGTTTTTGTATCATTTTCGTTTTAATTGATTCACAGCAAAACTAATATTTTGTTAACTACATAAATGAACAGACGATCCGACATCTGTTCTGCTTTTCAGAATTCAGAAATTGACATCGATTAAGGATTTAATTATTTTACATACATGGTGTATCATTGACATCAAAAATACGCTTGAATGCTCAATTCTTATGGAAAGTGGCTTTCGGCTATTTTTTTTTAATTAATATTTTTTAGATGTTAACTTTCTGATTAAACGTTCTTATGAGCAAAAGGCCCGATCATCTTTAGTTTTAGAGTTATAGAGCTTTGAAGTTGGACATTTGCTAAGTTGAGATTTCGAGTACCTCCTATAATTTTTATCCTGCTAAAGCTTCCACAAAACACCTTTTTATACAGACCTATAGAAAATTATACTTTGAACTGTCTCTTTTCCTTACATTACCTATGTGTTTGGTTATTAAGCGATAATTAAAAGTTTTTCTATAGAATGTTTTTTTACTAGTAGCGTAGGAACAAAAAAATTATTATAAAGTATCCAAAACTCAAAAATTTGATTTTTGTGTAAAAAGAAGAACTCTAACGGTTAGAATTTAATATATATTTTTTAAATATAAATTTGCAGACTTAGATAAAAGGTATAAACATATATAGCTCAAATCCAATATTTCCTTATAAAAGAAACAAAAAATGCTTCTTTTAACTACAAATTATGCAGGGTAAATTATTAAGGTGTTTGTGGACTTTATTTAAGCTCTTCTCTAATTATTCAATGATTAAACTAAAATGTTTTTAAAAGATCCCTATTATTACCTTTCCAAAAGCTACACATCTTAAAACTGTAGATATTTAGGGTCTGCTTACACAGGGGGTTACAAAGTGCAGCCCTACCATCTTGCAAACGGTAAGACATACAGGAATAGTTAAACGAGGATAAAGTTTCGCATTTTAACGATTAACAAAATTTCATTTTTAAAACCTAAAAATATACAGCTGTTCCGAAGTCATCCGAAAAAAAAACAGCAAATTGTTCGAAACAATTTTAATTTTTTTCAACTTGATTTTAAACTAATACACTTTTATTCTAGTGTTGATCGATAAACACTCACTCGGAATCTCTTACCGTTTCCGAGAGAGTAAGGGTAAAATCTCTAGCTTTAAAAAAGTATTAAAGGGGACCTTTTAAAAACATGTTAGGTTAATCAAATGAAAATTATCGGAGAGCAAAAATAAAGCCCAGAGACACTATGATAATTCACCCTGTATAATTTGAAGTTAAATTAATCTTTTCTTGTTTATTTTATAAGAAAATATCTTTGCATTTAAGCTATGTTAGTTTTAACAAGTTAATAAAATTTTACAAGACTATACACTATTATTTTAAAAAATTATTGTATTCTAGTCGTTTGTTGACCAAAAATAACAATAGGATAATTGGACAGTTGGTGTGTCATGACATTTGATGGCCATCTTTGATAAATACTTCTATTATCGATACCTTAATTCGCAAATCGGCTAACTCCATATCCACAAAATGTTACAGCAAAGACAAACATATTTTATAAATCATAAAAAAAATTTATCATTTGTTAAGTAGATGAATGTTTTTAAAGTATCTGTAAGTAAAGAAACCATAGCCATTCTTTTTAATTAAAATCTTATAATAGTACCAGTAACTTACTTTTATTTTGAACGAAAATGGAGTTAGCCGATTTGCCAATTAGTGTATCGTTATGCTAAAATTTGGTTTTTAAAGAAAGTTGCTTTTATCTTCGGAACCATAGCATTTAGGTAAGAAACATAATATATTATTTTTTAAGGTTTTTAATGGCCCTCTAGATTCTTGGAGATTATATAGGGTGTTCCGTTTATAAAAATTGACTTTTTACCATTTTTATATCTGGAGGTAAAATAACAAATTTTATGGGACCCTGTATAATTCAAAACAAATTTCCCCATACAAAATTAATGTATAGGACATTGAGATGCTACACCCGATATTCAAGTGTCTACAAATGCAGATAGAGTAATAAAAGCTTTTTATTTAGACATGTTTTGAACAAAAAATATAGAAAATAATTTTTTACTCAAAAACCGTTAAAGATAAGTATAGGATAATATTAAGCAAAAATATTTAGAAAGGAGGGGAGGATCCAAAAATATCAAAATATACAGGACGCTCCATTTGAAATTTCAAAGTTGATGTCACTTTTTAGTATAAGTGGCAACGCTGCATCGTTAAAAACATTTTGGATCGTTAGATCACAAGTCATTACCTATGTTGCCAAATTTTTAAAAATATCAAATGTTCCGTTTTTCGTAAACGTCTAACGTTAGACACCCTGTATTTAAACAAAGGTATTGCTTGGCCCCGGATCTTATTTTTTTTAGAGGGGGCAAAAACTGTCCTCTAGCGTCCTTTCGGTTTTTATTTTCTGGAACGTGTTACATAAGGAGCAAAAAAAAGGTTCTGGCCTTTAAAATCTCGCCCTCTTCCCATCACTTGCCATCATAGGTATCTTAAATCCAGATCGCCAACGCAACTGCTTTCCGTCCACTGCTGCACGTCGGTCATGCTTAGTTTTGCAATTTTGCCACCCCTTAAAAATGTCACCCGGGAAGGCACCCCCGTTTGTCCCCTGCCCCCTGCCCCCTAGATCCGAGGCGGGTATTGTTACAGGAATGCCCAAAAAAATATAATCAAGGGTGTAATAAAATTTAAAAAAACAACAATTTTTAATACAACCTGTAAAATAGCATTTTTATTTACTCTATATCACAGTACCTATATTTCACTTTTTTTTCTTCAATTAATAAACAAAGCCATAAGAAATTGCCTAAATTTAAAATTTGAAAAAATTATTACAATTTTTTCGTACATTTCGTAGTATTTAAAAATAAATTTTATTAACTAGCCTTAAAATGTTATTATACAATATGTGTCAAAAAACTAAGGTTATTATTAAAATTTAAATATAGTCTTGACCATAATTTTTTAGGCAACCCTGTAACAATACCTTTGTATAAATACTATATTTATTATTAAATAGTTTTTATCCTATTTGGATCTTGAACTATAAATTATTTTTAAAATAAAACTTATCTTCTTTTACCAGCAGGAAGTCCGGGTTGCAGGATTTTAAAAACGGCATTTTTTCTTAATTTGTTTTATCCCATTATTTGCAAAATTATTTTTGCACTCTTTTAAACCTAAATCGCAGTTACACTTATAACTATTATGTTATTTTTCTTTTATTTTAAAAATCGTGTCGTAATCTATTTACTACTATTCCTCAGAAAAACCAACCAATAGTTATAGTTAAAACCACTAATATTCCTAACTTTTAAAAAATAATAATAATATTAAAGTATTTTTAAAGATTTTTAAAATATCTTTTGCAGTATAAAATTCCTGCATAGAAAGACTATTCCAAGTTTTTCCAACTAATCTCTAGAATGAAAACTGTTTCTGTAAACACCCTTTTCTCGTAACCTTCGGTGGCTAATGGGCTTTCTGAATTCAGATAAAGGAAGAAAAACACTACTTGACGCTTTTCTTCTTAGGTCTATATCGGCTCAGCTCAAACCCAAACTTTTAAGTGCTACTTTTCTATCTTGTTAAAAGAAGTTTAAGATTTTTAATCGGATTAAACAGATAGGGTTCCTTCAATCTCGTAAACAAATGCTTGGATTAGAGTTTTCGTTATGTGTTGATTATTTTCGTAGTTTTAGTTAAACTGCGTTCTCAATTTAAGGTATATATTTAAAAAATAAAAAGTGACCCAACAACCATGAGGTTACTGCAGACTTCACCAAAAATATGTTTATGTATTCTACATAAACACATTTAAAGTAAAATAAAACATATCAATTGCGTTTATTCTTTTATTTGAAATATTTGCTAAAAGTACAGGGTGACCCAAAAATATTTAGTTTCCCAAAAAAGCTAAGTTTTATTTATTGTTTTTCCTAGTTTTTACAGAATCGTATTCCGCAAAAGTTTTGCTTATAGTACGCTATTATATTTTGAAAGTAGTCGCGATGTTGCCACGCGATTTATAATTTACATCCCAAAATTATTAAAAACGGAAACAAACTAATTAATACTAATTAAGGTGATTTCTAAAAACTAAGGAAAAGAAGTTTCTTTACATGTTGGCCACGCCATAAAAAGTACCCTGTAGGAATTGTAGTAAATTTTCTTTCAGGGAATTATTCCTTTGTCCTTAGGACTAAAACACCAGTAAACTTTTATACATAAAAAAATTGTTGTCATGGAATGTTAACTGAAATATTGGAATTGTATGTTCTAGCTTATACAGCCCTAAAGACTAAGTAAAAAGAACCAAATGAATAGGTTTTTAATAAAACTCCCCAAGTCATATTTTTAACATTTTCAAAAAACAAGAATAACAGCTGTTACCATATAAAAATAATTAAATGGTGATTTAACATTCTAAAATTGGTAAGTAGGCCTGGATAAAGTATTTTAAAATATTTTGATTGTATGTACTTTATTAAAAAATAAACTAAAATAATTTATAAATTATGACTTGGGGGTTTTTAAAATAAAAGCCAATATGTAAGTGATATACAAAATATAAATAAATTAAAAACTCACAGAATATAAACTTAATTTTTAATTTTTGGTTTGCCAAATAAAGGGCAGTTTTTTGAAAACTTATTTAAGGAAGGTATTTTTTTGCTCTTTAAAAATATGTATGTGGAAGGCTTCAATAAAGGAGGATTTAGTTATGAAATTGGGGTCTGTTTTTTTTTACCTTTTTTGCTCTTCAAAAAGGGGGAAGCGGCAATTTCCTTTTATGCGCGGATTGCACCTTTTTAATTTTCAGTCATTTTAAACTAACTAACACTACTTACCTTTGTAGTCAATGACTTAGGTCTTTTAGAGCTACATGCTATAAATCGACCTCTGATATCTCTCATACCTAATGTGTTAACTCACGGGATTTTTTTACTAATCGATACGGGTACGTCAAACAAGTTATTTTTTGTACAAATTCCAATATAGGCAAAATATGACTTAAGATGTTTTAGTTTTCCCCACTCTGAAAAAGTTTTAAATATTATTCAGTTTTATTATATCCTGTATTAATAAAAATTCTTCTAACTAATTTCAGAATTTAATACTTCAAAAAAGACAAATACATTTTTAGCGCTTTGAAAGTAGTACCAAGTAAGAATAACAGGTACCATACTAACGTTCCACTGTTCCACACGTTCCAAGCAATTGTTAGTAAGGAAAATTTATTTTTTTAACCTTTAATCATTATGTAAAATGAAAACTTTACCAAATTAACTAACATAGCCCTACAATTGTCAAACCAAAACTTAATAAATGAATAATCTCAAATATATTTTTGTTTTATTATTGGATTCTTTGATTTCTTAAAACGAACATACTTTTCTTGTTCGGTTGATTGACCTAACCGGGAGAAACTAATCAAGTTTAACATTAACAAATACCTACATGTATTTTTGAAAATATGTATGTAGGTTTACAGGGTATTTTTGTACTTCTAAGCAGGGCCGCCGAGAGCTGTGCTGGGCCCCGGAAGAAGAGAAAGTTAGGGGCCCGGGCAAACAAAAAAAAAGGTCCACACCTACTACAAAAAAAAATTATTTGCAAATATTTTCGAAATGTTCAAAAGAAAAGTTGGATACCCAAGGTCCCCACCTACTGCAAAGTAATATTTTTTGCATTTTTTTTAAATACAGCATTACTCCAGTTACGTTTTTCATTCAGCGCGGGCCCCCTCCTTTACCCTTTAGTCCGTGCCCCGGTAATTTGTACCGATTTTAACGCCCTCCCGTCGTCGGCCCTGCTTGTAAGTTTAAGGATTTTGGTTTTACATCTACAGCTTTATTATCATTATAATATATAAATTTTAGGTTAACATGCAAGTTGTGGGACAAAATTTTGAATTTTTCAAAATACGCCAAGTTTAATAAAAAAGATATTGCTTTTTAGACGTTCGGATTCAATTATTTCTTCTTATGCCTGCTCCCTATTGTATATGATTCTATATTTACTTGTCTGATTTAACTTTTCCAAGAAAAGTTAAGCATAAAAGTATTCTCTATGGGTCGCAATAAAATTTGTCAAAAAGTTAAGATGCATAAAATTTAGACGTCGCTATAGTGTAATAAAAGTTTCTTTGTTGGCTATTTTATGTATACATATATGCATTACGTAGAGGAGAAGTACCAAATATGAAATTAAATTTTTTTGTCTCATGAGACCAATCAAGCTTGTCGTAACTATACAACTTTTAACAATCAACTTTTTACCCGTATTTTAAAGTGTTTATTTTTAGTGACCTTTTTTTTGTAATAATTATTTATTTTAAATAGTAGGTAATTACTTCTTTGACTGTAGTTTGCACTAGTGGAGCACTTTAGCCGGTTTTAACGATAAAATCAGAAAAATCCACATTACATACATACATCTTATGTACAGATAATTCAAACCCACATCAGGAACAAAAACAGGGTCACTACCAACTGAGCTGACTACCTAAAATGCAGTTATCCAAGTGACTGATTTTCCAAAAGACTGGTTGTCCGACGGACATTTTCTGAACTTCTTAAACTTTGAAATGTCCGATAGAACATATCTTATTTTTGTTTTGTTTTTTATGCTTACAGTAAAATTTAGATCAAATATTATCCAAAACACCATAATTTAATTAAACTTATTAATTACTTACCTCAGTTATCCAACTGACTGGTTTCTCAAAGGAATGGTTGGCTGAGAGTTTTGAAATGTTTAAAGTCAAAACACACTAGGCGCTCAGTCTCGGTACGCTCACGGTTCGATTAAATATTTTACATGCTTTTTAAATAAATGACCCCAAATAACATTTAAATATCATGTTAAATATTTGACCGGTCCGTGAGCGTATCTAGACCTGAGCGTCTAGTGTGCTTTGACCATTAAACGATAGAACATATTTATTTTTTTGCATTTGTTTGATGCTTATAGTAAAATTTATATCAATGTAATTTTCCACACCATAATATAAAAGAATATATAATAATTCTGATTATAATTAAAATTTATAAAATTAATAAATTATTTTTGCTCGTTGTTCGACGTACACACATTAAAGCCATCTATTCTTTTTTTGCGAAACTTAGTCGCCTGGACCCGGAGTTATGTTAACAAAAATTATTTAAATTAAAGCGTTTTTTAGTAATATGAAGTTATTAATACTAGTGTTCATTTGGACCAAAAGTAACTTTAAAACACGTTACTCTGAATTACTTAAAGAACTAATAAAAAAGCAATTATTTACATAAATAAAAACAATTTATTATTAGTTAAGAATTTGTTTTAATTAAAATTAATAAAAAAGTGACTAATCAAATACTTGAATTTATAATGGGTGATTCATTTGAAGGTACCTACTTTTTTACAATTTTAAAAATTAAAAAACTTAACTTTGATAAGTAATATTTATTATTATACGAAAGAACTATATCTAAATAATATATATTTTTTTAAAGATTATGTCTTTTAAATGTTGGTCTTGACTGCGCCCGTTATTAAGCTCCAATTTCCGAGCGCCAAATCAATTCGTCAGGATCATCGCGTACACTCGCTGCCACTGCCGTAACAATAAGAACAATTGCTCTAAAAACAACAGTTCGACAAGCAGGGTAATAAGAACAAATACTATTTTATAATGATATTAAATTATGTTACAGATACGGTAACAGGTATAAACGTCCAAGCATTTGTTTGCAAGGCCTACTTAAAAATAACTTTAAAAAACAGAAAACATGCAATTTTTTTTTAACTAAAAATTAAAATATGACGTGTGATACATTGTTGAATTTGTAATAAAAAATGGGATCAGATACAGGGGTACTTTTTTTTCGTGCCGTATAAAAAAATAAAGTTGATGATGGTTTCTTGAAAACGAAACGTCGGGTATAAAATCTAAAAATACCATCATGTAGTAGCTAAAAAGTGCCAATGAAAAAGTGTTATTAGTTTTTTTATATCTCTTCAAATAAAGACAGAAAAAAATAAAATCGATATAGTCAAATTTTCCTTTTTGCCAAATATCTTAGCAGGCCATGAAAATTTTTCAAGTTTCTAAACGACATGTAAATAAGCTTTAAAAAACACAACTTTTTCCTAATTTAACCTAAGCTGTATCTCTAATAGGTACTGAGACTCCCATGCTTAGGATCCTTATCTTGGACACACTGTAGAGATTTTATTATTAACTTAAATTAACTTTTACACTAACACAACAACTTACCTAGCAACAGTAACAATGAAAACCAATTTATATTTAATTTTATTTCATTTTTTTGGCTTTTCTTTAATTCTACACCCTTGAGCAAATAATTTTGGATGCAACGGCCGTAGTTTGCAAACTACCAATAAGATTATTTTACATGCAGAGCTGTTGCGAACAAATCGGAAGCTAACCGGAATAATTTAGGACGCCATAATTGGCAAACTAGTTAATAATGTGATTTAACTATTTCATTGTTGTATAAAATAAACACATTTTGTATAGTTTGTATTGGAAATTAAATTTTTGTATAATTAATGGTGATTTACGTGAAGAAAATTATATATGTACATTTAAAGCTCGTTATGACGGCCGTGGGTAATAAACCTGGGTAATGAGCCATATTATCTGTTTAAAATTACATTAATAATAAATTTTTAAACGTATAAAAATGAACTTTATTTTATCTAATAACAATGTTTTAATCAAAGAAACCCTAATCAGTTAAAATAAATTACATATTTTTATAGGGTCATAAAGTTACAACTTGTTATTACCCTGCAGCAGACACAATTTTAAAGTTGCAAAATCGTTCAAACACTACAGTTTTTGACAAGAAATAATAAGTTTTATATAACAAAGTTTGTATACTTCTGGAACAAATGTGCATACAAAGCCAAATTCTAACCATTGCTATAATAGTTGTTGGGTATTTTCTCTTTCTCTCCATTTATCGCTATTGATCAAATTACAGTAACGTAGCTTTTAGCGGCGCGCAAAACCGTTTTGTTATTAAAAGGGGTTTTTAAAAAGTATACCAAAGATAATATAGTATATTTCCTAACTAGTGCTGAAAGTGTCACTTTTCCGCACGCGACTGCAGTTGTCCGAGCGACGCGTATTTTAATACAATGCTACCTAATACCCTACTTATACTTTTAATGTTGGTAAATGAAAATTCTTTATTGCAACTCTCTAAATTTGGTTGAATATTTTTGTAATTTTTTGCACTAGTATGGAAAAGTAGTTTTCCGCACTCAGTGCGGAAAAGTAGTGCGAAATAGTATATTACATTACAAGGGTGGAAAATGACTTATTTCACACGAGTGGGAATATTGTTGCACGAGGCGTTAGCCGAGTGCGACAAACCCACGAGTGTAAGAAAGTGATTTTCACACAAGTAATGTACACTATTTTTCCTATGACCACAAGTTATTCACCAAAAAAAAACAATAAAAGTTGTTTGTGTTCACGGAAAAAATAAGAAAACAATTGAAAACTTCGCATCACTAGGGTGATATATACTTTTCCTACGACCACTTGTGAAAATAGCAAATAGCACACTGTTTTCATGCATAGAAAATGCCTTATATCACACTAGTGTTGCAAAGTACTTTACAGCACTAGTGTTGCAAAGTACTTTACAACACTGGTGTGATACATATTATGATGTCATTCTAAAAACTGCTATTGGTTTTGCAAGTGACATATTTATTGTAGTGACAGTAAAAAAACTTTTTATTTACCTTAAACGGTAGAACCCAAATTAGCGAAAATCATCTTATTTTATATTTATTAAAATTTACGAAAAAATAAAAACATAGACAAAAATAGACATAACCACAAAAACGACTTTCACTGACTGGCACAGTGTTGTCAGGTAATTAGATCAAATTTAAAATCTCCCTTCTACCTTTGAGCACGTACTTTATAGAGGCAGCCTTGCCGCTTGACCGTTCGACCTAAAGCGCCAGAGAAAAAAAGCCTATAGATCCAATTCCTTCCTCTCTTTCTTCGTATACTCAAACAACTAGTTAAATCTTTTTTTTTTAATCCCTAATTAAACCTAAGGCTAATACACACTTTATGAATCCACTTTCTTTTATCCATTCATAAATAGAATCAGACCCTTCCGACGTTGCCAAATGCTTTCCATATTTTTCATGGTAACTGACGTTTGGTAGTCGTTTTTCCTTACTTTAAGGACTTTAGGTTATGCATTTACAATTTTCATATTTTTTATATTTTTTCTTAAAAATATGAGGAAAAACTGTTATTTTTACTTAATTTTACATGTGATATTCAGTTTCATTAACTCGTTTTACCAATTTTACCCCACCCAGCGCCCCTTTTCACTCCCCGGTCCCGTAAGTTTATTTACTAATATTTTTTAAAAACGGAATATTTTGGATATGCACTACTTACGTTTTATTTAGAAGAGTGTCTAAAATATGTAAGAATCGATAATTTTTAAAAACCTTTATAATAGCAGAAAACCGTATTAAACTATTAGCGTTATTACCTAACAAAACCATACAATTTTTATTAAGTGAGGGCCTTTTTAAATTCCAAAATGATAAAAGTTATATAATGCTTCTAGGTAGGAGATTTTCGATGTAAAAATATTGTCAAAACAGTATAATATAGCAGTGAGGAAAAGTATATATCACACTAGTGTTGCAAAGTAAATATCACCCCAGTGTTGCAAAGTACTCAATTGTTTTTTATTTTTTCTGAACAGACAAACTTTAATTTTTTTTTTTGGTGAATAATTTGTGGTCGTAGGAAAAATAGTGTACAGTACTCGTGTGAAAATGACTTTCTTACACTCGTGGGTTTGTCGCACTCGGCTAACGCCTCGTGCTACAATATTCCCACTCGTGTGAAATTAGTCATTTTCCACACTTGTAATGTAATATACTATTCCCTTACTGCGATATATTATACTGTTTAACAATATGTTTATAATAAAAATCACCTACCTAGTCGCTTTTTATCATTTAAGAATTAAAAAGGTCCTTATTAAAAAATATTGCATGGCTTTTTTAATGTAAATCCCATTAACAGCCTGATAACTCCAAATTTATTTTAAATAACAATGACAGCGATGACAGCTTTATATTATACTTTGCAACACTAGTGTGATATAAGGCATTTTCTATGCATGAAAACAGTGTGCTATTTACTATTTTCACATGTGGTCGTAGGAAAAAGTACTTTTTCGTACTAGTGCGGAAAAGTTTCTCTTTCTAAAACTAAAATGCATGCGGAAAAATGAACTTATTTGCACGCGAGTAGAAAAAGTTACACACAGTGATTTTTCTCACACATCAGAAGTTAGACCGACAATAAGAAGCGGAGTTTAGATAAGCTTTAAGTGCGGGAAATACACTTTGCATAAGTACAGGATAACAATATTTTTGTATGAGTGTTACATAAAAGTTATTCTAATACTTCACAACTTTAAATAGTACTTGTCAGTTTTGACGTCTATTTGTTGTTGCTCTAACAATTAATTAAATTTTTTAGTAATAAAAAAATGTTTTCTTGTTGTTAAAAATTAGTGCTACACTTTGTTCACTGTAATTTGATAATGAATATTTAGTAAGTAACTCCGATTACTGTAGTTTTAAACTACTAAAATTCATTTTTATTGTGGTAACTAGGGCTACTCACTTTTTAAACCAATAAAATACAAAGTATAAATCACCATAAAAAGTTAACTGGTATTTTGTGAAAAGTAGTTTAAAGTCTAAAGAAACTAGACTAGGAAAAATATTCTAAATGCAAAGTTTTTTGATCTTTTGATGATCCCACTCCTAAAACAATTTTTTTCTTTTGTCCACTGCCAAGCTGTAGAAGATTTTTTGCCTACGACGGACGGTACGGATCGGAAAAATAGTTTTGGTAAAATTAAATGACACACACGCACATGCGAGTCATAGGTAAACCATGGGTAAATATTAAAAGCTAGCGCCTTTTTACCCATGGTATAAAGCCTCCGGGTTAAAACCTCCGGTAGGAATCGGCTTAAATTCTTGTCAAATAACGCAATTTCTGACCTTATGAAACTGTATTAGCCGCATTTTACTTCAAGTTGCTATACTATAGCGGAATTTTTTAAATCCGGTGCTAACCGCCTGCATATCGGTGCATTGCTTCATTTAATTTCATTAAAACCATTTCTCCGATCTGTACCGTCCGTCCGATGCCGACGTTTGTGCGCGTACCTTTATAGGTATTTTAAAAAATTCTCCCCTAATAATGAACCAATAGTATTTCTCCTTTTAGAGGATTTCAATAGAGTAAGGTGAAGTGCCACTTTAATATATCACTTCCAACGCCAGTGGGACAGGACCCGCACCCCATCTTGTTTGTTCCTTTATTCCTAGAATGTATTGTGCCCGTAAAATTTTTCTTCTTCGTCCGCGTTCTGAATCTTTAAGTATTGTTTCTTAGACTTTAACCTTTTGTATCTAAAAACCCAATTTGCACTTTTAATTTTCTTTGCGACAATAGTGTTCCGTAACATCCGGTATAAAAACACGTATTGTCGTTTTTATACATTTTATTAACAGTAAAACGTAACTAGGGTTACAACTACATCCGACTCACATTTTCCGTGGCCTTTTTATAGTTTCGTAGAAAAGTCTAAAATAAACAAAAATTTTCTCTTAAATAATTTTATTAGAGAATCTTCGTAAGTGATGAAAAAACTTAAAAAAGCTATGGTAAGTTATTTAAACCAAATAAATAAGTTAACTCTCTACAATTCTATGATTTAAACATAAATATATATTTTAAATCATTAACAATATTAAAAATAAATATTTTACATATTTAACATATTTCTTCATAATTGCCCTCCGCTAAAATATTATCCCCGACTAAACGCAAAATTAGAGCATATACGATTAAACATTCGCGATACTTGGGCAGCACGTTGCTTAAACGACTTTTATTAAGGGCCATTTAACCCTAAAGGGTGTCTGTGTAATTGGTGATCATATTCGCCACCTGTTCTTTTAGCCCGTTCAGTGGTTATTCAACCCCTGGATTAACTTGGCCGGGTCATAGTTGGTCTTGTCTTTGTGTAAAATATTAAACCAGTAAAGTGAACTGTATTTATTAATTAACAATAGTTAGTTCGCAACCAAAGTGTGTAAACATGGTAGTTTGAGATGCGGAATAATGCGCTATTTTCTTTTAATTATTTTATATTCCAACAGGGATAATTAAACAGTGCTTGTATAAAGTCAGTTAAGTGTTAGGTAGTTTTTATGAAAATTTAAGGACGTTAGTAAGATATTATAAACCAAATTGTAGGCTAAAAGTGACAAATATAAATGTAAAAAAATAAATGGAAAGAAGGGTCTTTTTGCACATTGTTTTAAAGCTCCGGACAAGTACTTTGTAACTCTAGAATATAAAGTCAATACCTGTACCTACACAAAATGATGGTAGTCTAAAAATTACCTGACTATCTGGTTTAGATAGCCCTATATCCGAAACTAATAAAGTTAAATATACTTAATGTGGTATTTTCATAAAGAACTTTTAAATATTTTTTTAAATTTGATATAATATACAAGTTGCGTCATTTAAAAAAATGTATACTTTTAATATTACCCTGTATGTTATCAGCAAGATCACTATTAAAATGGTTTTTAAAAGGCCCTAAAAAGTACCACATTAAGTAGGTATATATAGCTTTATTAGTTTTGGAAATATGGCCGTTAAAATAAGGTATTCAACGCCTGGACTCCGTATCTCGCTAAAAAAATTCTTCTCTATTTTCTATTTTCTGTCTATTTTGAACTCCGTCACGAATGGACAACACGAACGCCTGGTAATAGAAAGGCGATTTGGATCTTTCTTGTCATTTATTCTGTTCTATTGTATGGCGTTTTGTATAAAGTGATCTTGCTCTTCTTACCTGCTGGACGTTTGTTTACATTCTTTTATAAGCGGGTGTTTGGGGAACATTGACGACATTGCAATTTGTGATCGCAATAATAAACTAATTTTTATTTAGTGTTTTGTGGAAATAATATATTTGTTTATGTTATGATGTTATAATGTATTTTGTTTAAGCTTTAACACTTGGGTAAGGTTTAAGCTCACAAATTATTTTTTTATTAAATCCATGCATTCTAAAACACTGCTTAGTTTCAACTTTTGGTAATTTAAAGTGATTAATAATATTATATATTATCCTGCTAACTCTCTCCTTTTTACACGCAAATTTTGTCGCTGTCTTTTCTCATCTATATTTTTTATACGAAATAGAAAAAAGCTAGATACATTTTAATTAAGCAAAAGATAAACTATTACTACCAACTACCAATCCGGAAATTTATTGGACTTGGATTGATTAAAATATGAGTGAATATGCCAAATACGTGAAACATATCAAAAATAAGTAAAAAAAACTATATATATATATTTTAAGAAATAACAAATGCATTTTTCTATAAAAGGTGCATTTTTCCTGAAGAACCCAACGTTTTTAGGATCAGTAGTCTATTATTCTTCCACTGCCGAAGATTAACGAACTATTTAGAAAGAATAATACAGAATACAGACAAGAAATGGGAAGGAAATTTCTTTCCTGCCTATTTCTTCTTTCTATCGAATTACAAAATGCGGGAGCAGGTAATTATTGTAGTACCGTCATTTTGTAGCGGGTGAAGATATTGCTTTTATTCAAATTTTGACATAAAATTTAATTTTCTACATTATTTACTTATACTCTATTTTAAAAATAAAAGTAGTGAAATCATGGACATTTTTCATATTATTAGTTATAACTTGCCCTGTATAATAGCAATTGAAGTAAAATTTTGTATTTATTACTTTTGGACTATGCAATCACTTTTCCCAAAAATTAGTTTTAAATTTCATAAATTTTTGGTCCTTTTTTTTCTTGTAACACCTATCCTGGGGCACACTGTATATATTTATTTCCTTCACCTTTATATTTTCTTACTAATTTTTTTTTTTTTTAATAACGGTAGCTTACAATAATGGCGTACCTTGCCACCTGCATTGAAACCTTTTCGGATACGGTTACACATTAGTCGTACCTTGTCGTTACTAATGGTATTTAACGCATTGGCAAAGTGGCAAGACGACCATTTATATTATATACGAGTTTTACTTGCATCTTTATCTTTTAGTGTTTAACACACAGAAACCTAATTTATTACATCGAGCCCCAGTACGAAGTGTATATTTGCTTATGACAAATCCTTTTTTGATGTTAAGATAAGTATTGGACTGCTCAAAAAAACGCGTTTAGAAGATCAGGTCCGTGGTCCGTACCCAGAATATTATTTTAAAGGGGGCAAAAGCCAAAGACATATGCACAAAGTATATCCTTATGCAGTATTACCGTGCCATTTTCAGAAAACAACCCATTAAATGTGTCTTTTTGTGGCTCCTGAGATAGGGGGGCAATTGCCTCCATCGTACGGCTTTGTAAAAGATTTACAGTCAAGTTTAGCATTCTTGTAAACAGTTTCCTTATTCAAACTACGAGTATGCAACCCATTGTATGCAAATTTTAGAATGAATATTTAGAAACTGGTTTTTGGATTATCTTAATAATAATAGTAATAGTAATAATCTTTAGGTTTAACTTTATAAGTTAATACTTTGGAAATGTAATGATGGATGTTAACTGACGTGAGTAGGTTCTGTTGTTTTGAAACATGGCCAAAAATTTTCCAAAAACTAAAATTATTATTCATTTGGGCGCCACTTGTCACAATCACAAGCTGAACTGTGAGTTCTTGCCTGGTTTTAGGAATTGTTAATTTTTTTATGTTTATAAACATCTAAAATATTGACAGCAATTTAAAAAATCATTCTAAAAAATATCGCGTTTTCAAAAGAACCCACGTGGCTAACTTTTAGATTGTATTGTTGTTGGGGTATTTTTATT
Organism: Listronotus bonariensis; assembly: GCA_014170235.1. Classification (NCBI taxonomy): domain Eukaryota; kingdom Metazoa; phylum Arthropoda; class Insecta; order Coleoptera; family Curculionidae; genus Listronotus; species Listronotus bonariensis. Next base: position 261,340 of record JACEGR010000242.1, read on the forward strand.
TATAGATGTTACTTAATAAACAATATAAACATTATACCTATTTCTCAAAAGCAAATATTACCAAACTGAAACACGTTTATTCTCTGTGTTCAAAATCAATATTTCTGTTTAAGTAAACGATTTATTTGGCAAAAATACCGCGAAGCTCCAAAGTGCTTTACAAAGGGGTGAAAACTAAAAACAATCTCCTAATGTAACAGTCCATCACATAGTTTTCTCGTTAGATTTATTGGACCGTAAGGTAAAGTTGGGAAAACTTCCGTTACCGACGGAAAATTCTATAACAGAATGAGAGACCTGCATTCTTCAACACAGCTCTGCGTTTGAAATGAAATTACTTCATTTCTGTAGGCAAATTTAATATAAACTTAAACTTGCTTTCGTTCGAAAAATTATTATATAAAATAATAAAATCAAAAAAGTAAAGCTGTTTAATTTTTTAGATTTAATCCTAGAATAAAGATTAATTAGGGTTTTTAAATTAACTGTGTTAATAATTTTAAAAATATTGCTTAAAAATGTTAGCATTAATTATTATATTTTTTTACTAACGTTAAAAATAAATGTTTTTTTATTATTATCATGAAGATAAGGTACTTCGTTTTCGTACACAACATAAAGTGTTAAAAATAAGGAGCTTTTTTAAATTAAATTAACACTTTTTTACACTTTAAATTAGTGCTTCTTTTAAATGTCTACTAAAATTAATTTAAATATGAGTTTATGCAATCTTACAATAAATACGAAATTAACTGAAACAAAGATCAAATTACCGTAGGCTCCGTTATGATTTCTTTTAGTTAATATGTCATTTAAGTTCAGATATGTCATTCTGCGAATAGATTAAAGAAACATTACCAAAACTCAATAATAATAATGAATTCGTATGGTTCGAAAATTAAAACAATAATGTTTACTACTTAGGAATCATATCTACAAAAAGTAAATACACATAATTTTTAAAAAATCTTCAATTTATAAGTGTATGTGGTTATAAAGGCATATTTTCTTGCAAGTTAAGGACGGTCAAAAAACTAAAATTAAATATTAAATACAGATAAATTAGACATGTACATATATAATATGTAAATTTGGGCAAATTTTATACATTCGTAGAAAAAATCTAGTACTCAACACATGCATTACATATCTTGTTTTTACTTATAAGATTGCGCAGTCGCCTGAAAGCTTGTGCTGAATTTTCAACTTATTCTGCAAGCTGCCTTAGATTCACGGCAACTGCTGATTTACTACTAATATATTAGGCTGTTTTCTGTTTTGCAAAAACGCAGCGGTACAATTTCTTGTCTAGCTGTGGTCGAGGTTTATTTTTTTCTTTTAGGCAGTAAAATTTTATTTGTGACAAATATCTAAAAACATAAGGGTAGAATGGCTACAACTTTGCTAGACATATATTTGATTGCAGCACCGTTTCGTAGTAAATAACACTAAGTGACGCGGTGCTTTACGAAAAATCAGTTTTCTAAAAAAATATGACTGTTAGCAAATAAAATTTTACTAAACAGAGAGTATTTTAAAGAGCACATACTCTCGCTCAGCGGCCAAATATTTCGTCCTGGTTTTTGTTCGAAGTACAGTGAGTGTGACGGTCAGACCGCGAGTAAAGGGCACGGGATGCCGGTGTCTGTATTTTGCCACGGCTTTTAAAGTGCGCATGTTCGTCCAACCGTTCATTTGTTTACTGCGCGAGGTCGTAAACATCAGAAAATGCTTCTTGCCACTGCGGATTTAAATGTAGGCTATCTATGGCTGGGCCTAACATGTTCTATTCTTAAGTTTACAAAATTCCGATGACGTGTTGAAATATTTCGACCAGTATTTGGCAAATAGCGGGGGTAATGTTAGCTTTCAGTGCCTTAATCGTTGCCAGCTTATCCTTGTAAACTTTTGAATTTACATAGCCCCAAAGGAAAAATCCAGGGATGTGATGTCACATGATCTAGGCTACCAATTCACTGATTCGAAGCGCGAATGAGCACAATCGCTTCGTTCTTATAGGGATAGGGACCTATGATTCCACCAGCCCATAAGCCACACCAAACCGTTGTTTTGTCTAGATGTTATGGCAGCTCTTGCACTGCTTTGAGATGTTCTTCAGCTCAAATACAGTAATTTTGCTTGTTGACTAAATCATTAAGCCAGAAGTAGGCGTTATCGCTCCATCGCAACAAAATTTTGTTCGAAAATAGTGAACCTGCTTCAAGCTTTCAAGTACCAAAGACTTAAAGCGCGACAATTTCTGAAGGTCAGTCGGCTTGGGCTCTTAGGTTGAGTTTGTAGGGTCTGAGTTAAGATAAATACATAACTTGTTGCATACGTCAAGCGAATTTATTATGCGAACTGGCGCCGAATCAATTCGTCAGGATCATCGCGTACACTCGCAGCTACGCTGCCGCTATATTTCCTCTGCACTACGTGCTGAATGCGGTCTCTTTGGTCGCGCGATTATCCAATAATGAAAATTGGAGGGTCCAAACTTTCTGATGGTATGAATGGGAATCGGCAAGTTGCCCGAAGCGCACAAAAACACATTTCTCGGAGAACAATGATTTTTATATTACAGTAAAACAATGTGTAGACGTTGTGAACACAATGACAATTTAAAAGTTTGACACTCTTATCTCTTCAAAAAATTCCTACTAGAAATAGTAACTTCTAAATGATATAACAAATTTTGAAAATAAATCATCAGGCACCCGAAATGTTTAATAACGTTTAGGCATCGAGAGTATTTGAACCACACTTTTTCCTTTTTCGCATTCAACTTCCGCCGGATTTTGGAACAAACATTGTTAATTTTTATGTTGTGTAATGTTAGATTTACTAAAGAATAAAAGTTTCACAAAAGCCCGTGTAGGGTCTTTATGTTTGTTTGCCTGTTAAGTTACTAAATTAATGATTTAATTAGGGAATAAAGCTGATCTTTAAGGGCTTTAATAAGGTCATATTATATTTTTTCCTAAAGTTATTCTTAGTATAAAATATTCGTCAAAATATCAGTGTTTTAAAATTTAGGTACGAAATTTAAATAAACACATTTTTACAGGAGTGTACAAAATGCTATACACATATTCTTTAAGTCAAAATACAACGATCTAACGCAATTTACCTAAAAGCCAAAGTTAATATCTTGGGAGATACAGATTGTTAATTAACACTTTTTCAACAAAATTCAGTATTGTGAGAATTGAAATCCGTTTTCTATGGTGTTTTAAAATGTAAAAAAGCCACCTAGTCCTTTTTTTAATGTTCAAAATGCTATAACTTTTGAAATATTTATCCCTATCAGAAAAATAATATAATATACACGGTGTTCTATTTTAAAAAAATATACTTATATTATAGTACCCCGTTTATTTTGGGAGATAATAAAAATCTATATACTGAATAAAAAACTACAGAATCAACCCAACTACTGATATTTTTATTTATTTTTACGATAAAAATGAAAAGTTGAGGGAAGGAGTTTAAATGTATACCTTGATATCCAATACATAGCAAGGCAATAAAAGCAGTGGTTTAGGATTGTCATACTAAATATGCAATTTTCCAGAATAAATATATCTTAAGTAATTAGTTATATTTAACCAGTTACAAATAGCAAAATAAACTTAACAAATTAAAAATTAGGCTTTTCTGATTTGCATTGTCAAAATCAATGCATATTGTCAAACTTCAAGCAATTTTAACAAAATAAACATTCCTTATCGGCTAATTTGAAAGGTATATTGGCCGAGTAAAGCAACAACAAATCAGGCACAAATTCATTTAAGTCAACCAATCCAGAAATGTTTACATGCCGGAATTCGCGTTAGACCGTCTTCTTTCCATGTATTGCGTGTTTACGATTCTGTTTGGAAATGTACAATCTCCAAAATTAAATTGTGTTATATCCAATAAAAAGGGAGCTAAGAACCTATCAGAATAAATGTCATGCATTATTTGTAAGAAAGAACACTCTGTTATGGATGTAGTCAGGGCCTAAAAGGTTATTTATTTAAATTCAGTGCAGAAAAAAACCGTTGGCATTATAATATGTTATTTAAAATAAATTAAAAATATATAATATATAATATGTAAAAACTTAGACCATTTAAACACTGTTTATTACTTTTCGAAACTACATATTTTTATAAAAAAAATATTGCTTGGAATTTCATTTTATTCAATTTTAGTTGCCAACTCTGAAGTTGTGATAACAAGAATTTACAAGTACACTGAACCAAATTCGCCAAAAAGTGCAATTTTCCCAATTGTCAGTGCTGTCTGTACCTTTTCATTGGTTTCTTCGATCCTCGTTGCACATCAGTTAAATTGATGTCTACAAGTATAGAAAATCTCGACCACTAATGCATTGGACTTGTTAAAGGTGAAATTTACTAGCAAATTTAAAATTTTCAATTTTAAATTTCAGAAATTTCACTTAAATTTTCGAAATTTTAACTTGAATTTCCAAAATTTCAGAATAATCTATAAATTTAAATGATATTTTCTTTAAAAAGTAATTTTTTCCATCCCTAACTCCAACAAGTTAGGCCGCTAATACTATTCAGATAAATTCCATAGTGCTTTATATGTGTAAATTAGTTTTCGTATATCAAGTTGTGTATAAATTTATTTAAGATTTTTAACTCTTGTATTTGTTTATTTTACTAACTTTAAATTAAAAGAAAAATCATTATGTCGAGATGGGAAAAATAATTTTATAACAAATGTTACTCTTTACGATATAATACCCGCTGCTTCAGTGCATTAAATTTTATCTAACCAGATTTAGATTAACCCAACGCTAATTATGCATATAAAAACCTTCCGCTTAAATCACTCTATCTATTAATTGAAAAACTGCATTAAAATCACGTTTGAGTGGTTTACAAGATCTAAGCATACATACATACAAAGACAGGGGAGGCGACTTTTGGCTCTGTGCATGTAGTCAGATTCAGCCTTCCTCTTGAATCCCTCTGTCTATTAAAAAAAAACCATGCAAAATCCGTTGAGTAATATCCAAAGACAATTGAAGTTTCACTACACTATAATTGTCTTTGGTAATATCAATTTTAAATGTAAATTGAATTAAAATTGTAAATGTTAAATGTGTTCCTTTATCTATTAAAAATCACAACAAAATCGTTGAATATCGAATTTTAAATGTAAACTTTTTTTAACACTCTGTATATGTTTTTTTTTTAGATATTATCATACATAAAAACCTTTTTTTTTTGCAAATCACTCTCTCAATAAAAAACGCATTAAAATCAGTTAGAATAGCCAAAATAATATCAAATTTTAAATATAAAACATTTATAAACACTCTGTACATGTTTTTAAATTTTATTATACATCTAAACATTCCTCTGAAATCACTCATCTATTAAAAAACGCATTAAAATCCGTTGTGATATCATTTTTAAATTAAAACTATTTTTTAAACCCTCCGTATATGTTTTTATATTATTGTATATAAACCTTTCTTTTAAATTACTTTATCTATAAGAACCACATTAAAATCAGAGTAATATCGTTTTAAATGAACTTTCTTTAAACACCCTGTATATGCTTTTTCTTGGATATTATCATACATATAAGCCTTTTTAATCCTATCAAAAAAACGCATCAAAACCCGTTAAAATAGTAACGTCAATATCAAATTTTAAATATAAATCACTTTTTTTAAACACTCTGTATGTTTTTTTTTTGATTCTATGATACATGTAAAACCTTCCGTCTTGAATCCTCTATCTAACAAAAAGACTTTGCATGAATTTCGATACGAATAGTAAAACCAATATCAAATTTTAAATATAAACAATTTTTTTTTAAAGCACTCTCTGTATAAGGTATGATTTTGGGATACTATTATAGCCATCAAACCTTCCTCTTGAATCACCCAATCTATTTAAAAAAAATCGCATCAAAATCAGTTGAGTGGCTTTAAGATACTAAGCTTCAGCTGGTGAATAGCGACATGTAAGACAATAACGTATGGCTTGATACATAATTTTTAGGTGTCAAACAAACGCGCATGCAAATATTGTTCAGTGGTTATAGTCTCATCATTTATAAGTAATATTCGGCAACTTTTACATTAGATTTATTTGGGTAGGTACATACTGTGTAGGTAGTGCAATATTAACATTAAATGGAAATAAGAGTAATTTGAGGGCGACGACGCTGATAGAGATCTATTATGGCATCTTTGCGGCTTTGTTTTGGAGACTAGGTAAAACAACGGTGACATCTTTTTCGAGGTTTCTAAGCCCCAAAGGGCAATTTCAGCGCCATAAAGCGTTTTCGTGTGTACTACAAGATTTGACCTCAGCGCCAACTGGTGCCCATTACGAAAAATAGGCTCTTAAGTGGTTATACGGGGGCTTATGAAGGTGTAACTGACTGTATTGATAAATAACTTGTAATATTTGCGCAAATACATATGTACGTACAAACATTGAATATAAAAAGTCAAGGGGCTTAGTTTGTAAAAAACTAAACAAAAATTTAAAAAAGTATTTTTATTTTACAGACTCGCAGTAACGTATCATTGTTTATCAAGAAATATTTACCGTAAATACCTTACGGAAGACCCTAACAAACTATTTTTTCCTGTACGTTCAAAACTGTCATTTAATGATTTTAAAAAGTCTTTACATAAAAATATTTTTTTTTAATAAGTCACCCTCTGTTTCTAAAAGTAAGACCTTTGGGGCATATATGTTTATTTAAAGCTTTTTTCTTATTTTTGTTTGCAAACTCTTCTAAAGGCTGATTTGTCGGTAGAGTTACTGGACATTATAATGGTATAATTTTTGTAATTACGGAATTATCTAGTACTAAGAGTTACGACAATATTACAAAGGCGGATTTTTAAGGAGTCTTAGATTTTAACTTTTTCAATCGTTTAAAAAAATTATTTAAGAGCGGAACAAAAACACAAAACCTTTTATATGACGCTGTAAAGTAGCTTTTAGTTGATGAAAATCCGGCAGTAAAAATCGAATTGACGGTCGTTTCTAAACATCCTCTCAAGTTGATTTTAATTTAATTGGTTTTGGAAGTTCATTATGCGTTTATATGTTTTTCATTCAAAGTGGAAGTTTTTATGGTTCATATAATTTATTTGCTACTTGAAAATTAATGAATTAGTCATTATTTTAATTTAATAAAGTGTTTAAAAAATAGTTAAATTGTCGTGTACAAGAAAATTTTATTTGTTTCTTTTTAAATAGTTAATTGAGGATGGCGTTCTACCGGGTGCTTCTCACAGGTGGCTTCTCCATACCATTTTTTTACATTTTGAAATGGAAAAAAAGCAATTTGGCATATCGATATCTGACATAATTAGGAATTGGTTAATCTATTAAATTATTTTTAATCACTCTCGGTTTTACCGGAAAGTACTGGTACTTTCAAATTTTAAATTACCGCCTTATAATATTTCATAAGAATACAAAATTCTAAATAAAATGACTCCCCATATGTCATTTTTTAGCACTTCGGCTTTTATTTTTTTTTAATTTTAATTAAGAGTGCTATGATTAGGCAAAAAGGTTAATTTTTAGTCAAGTAACTAAAAATATATATTTATCCTCTTTTGTTGTTCTTCTTCAGACGAAGTTAATGTTTAACAAATCCTATTAACAGTCATATTTTTTTAATGTAATGGGGGTGGCTTGTTAGCACATTCAAAAAGCATAATTTATTTTAATCAATTTGGTATTTACCACATACATATTGTTAAGAAAGATTTTTTCGAAAAATCAGTGATAAAATAATTTCCCGGTAAAACGCTATTCGTATTGTTGTAATGTCGTAGATGATGGTTAAATAAAAAAACAAGGCGACTTGGGAAAAAAATCCATTTATTTGACTGAACTATTTTCGCCACATGATGACCCTTATTAAAAGATACATGAAAACGCACTTTATAAATTAATTTTAATTTATAATTTAATTAATATTTTACCATGTTTTTTAAATTCTACCGTTAGTTTAAAAAAGTAAAAAAATTAAAAGATAATAAATATTAAACTATTTGATAATCCAAGGCGCTCTTAGGATATGCTAACGAGCGACCCTAGTTCTATTTAAAAAAGGAAGATATGACCATAAATAGGATTTTTCACAACTTTGACTCTATCTGAAGGAGCCGTAAAAACAAAGAACGATCAAATTAATTTTTCCAGGGCCACATGACTAAAACAGTTTTGGCCTTGTCATGGCACTCTAAATTGAAATTTAAAAAATAAATTTTTATAGCAGAATTAGCACAAAATAACATATGGGATGTCACTGTGTTCAGAATGTTGTATTATTTTGAATTACAATGAACCAATGCTATTGCAAAAGATAAAAAGGGGAAAGCGACCTGTAAGAAACATGCGGTATATTTTGAATCATTTTGATCGCAGAAAGCTTTGTATTCGTAGCCGTATTTTTTTCTGTAAACTTGTTTATAGCAAGTTAGTTATCAATAAATTCGTTATATTTTTTAAACAACCATAATTCATGCAACATTTTTTTTATGTGGAAAAGATTGAATTTTAAAAATATAGATACATAAGTTCACATGGTATTCATTTTAAAATAAGAAACTTGTCCTATATCGGAAAATGGGTATTTTTGTTTTTGTACTAATGAAATGTTACGACGCTCTAATAAAAACTTTAGAAAAATCAAAGGTTTTCTTCGCAAACAGCATTTTGATAACTTTATTTCTTTAATGGGTATTCGCAATCAAAATTGGTTAAAATATAGACGTATATAGACCCTGTATAAAAATCTTTTTCAAATATATTTTTTTTAATAATATATAAAAATTGTAATATTTTAAAATCAGATTTTGAAATGTTATAGTCATAGCCAAACATTGATTTTTTTAACGTGTTTGTGATACCGCTTACTATAGCATAATTATTATATTTACAAATATGTATACCAAATCATTTTTTTTTTAAATTTAAATGGAGTAAAAATAACAACCGAATAATAGCATTCGCATACTTACATCGTTTTGTATACATAAAATTGCTAATTTTTTAACGATAAGACGTTAGTGAGGTTAACCCACAGTTTGAAAGAATGCTATTTTAAATTTGTTGTTGCCCATCAATTCACAAAAGTAGAGTGTCGAATGGAGAATCAAATAGAATGCGGCAAACATAGCCAATAAATGGAAAAGTGCAGTCTTTCGCAAATTTGGCTCAGCCACAGACGGGTGCGGCTCAACTTACGTGTTATCGCAACGTCTGGGTCGACAGATTGAATCTAATAAAATTTGATGCATGGCCAAAAATATACTGTTGTTGGATAAAAATATTTATTAAATTAGGTAAACCCAAAGAAAATATATAATATGTAATATGTACCATATGTCTTTAAATTAGTTTTTGTCCATAAATCAGTCTGGTAGCACTAAACAAATTAAACGTGAATATCTAAAAAACGGTTGATCGAAGCGACTCTAAAAAAGTATACTTTTTTTGTGTAAGAAGCGTACGAAAAATTACTGGTCTACTTAGATGGTACCTACAGAGTAGCACAAATAAGTTGGGACGTTTTAGAAGAATTTTAAGTAATGTACCTAGCGCCCTCTAGTTTACACATATAATTTATTATCGAATCCTAATAGTTCATGTTAAACAAACCTTTGAATGTCAGGGTTCTATTAAAATATTTAAAACGTACACGTACAGTACATGGGCAACTGTTTTTTTTTTTAAATATATGATTGACTTGGGATCTGGGTATTTCTTTTTTCTTTAATTTGAAATTAAGTAAAATTTTGCTTAAGTTACAACACTCTACATACAGGCCCACAAATGTGACAAATATATATTTTTTCATGTATTTTTGCCTTCTTAATACAATTCGTGGTTATGAGGTAACACACGTTTCCAAACCCTAAAAATCTGAAAAAAATCCGCTATTCTGACTGAACGTATTTTATATTTAAAACTTTTTTCTCGGCGCTTAGATGACATTATCAAGTTATGTTGCTTCTTATTTGTTTTTCCATAACTTAAATCCTTCTTATTGTGCATTTAAAATATTTATAAAAATATAATCAAAACTATTAAAAAATCAAATAATACTCTAGGGGTAGAAAAAATGCCGCATACATTTAATACTTTAAATTATTTAACCTTGAAACCCATAGATGTTCTTCCTAGGGCACATTTGTTTTCTACTTTACTAATAAGGGGGCTCGTGATTTTTATCTGTACCGGGGCCCCAAACGACTCTCTGCGGCCCTGCAAATGTATTAAAAATTATCAAAATAAATTTAAACATATTTTCTTGACTTTGACACCCTGTACCTTTCTTAATATCAACTTTTGGATATAAGTATGTTTTGTTAAATCCTAATATTTTGGCATAAGAAATCTGTGCTTTTTCTGTATATTATTAATTAGCGGACACCCTGTATTAGCTTAGATTATGATTAGTTGTGGTTAATATTTTTCGCATGTAAAATTTTAATTAGGCGAAATAACTAAGCTCTACGTAGCATTTTGACCGATAGTTACCAACTTTCATTGTCAAGTCACAGCAATTAAACTGGAATTTGAATCGCAGGGATTTTAACCTGATGCGAACGAGAATTTCAAGCTAAATAAGTTTCCCCGCTATTAATTAGAAAAGTTTACTGAGTAATCAGTCACCTTTTGTTAAACAATCGTAAAGGCGTCGAAACTTTAGGTATTTTTCGTAAAACATGGGCATAATAGGTGTGCTAGAAGTACAACTGGGATTTAATCAAGAGTTGTCAAGGAAATGTACTAAACTTACTTGTAAAAACAGTTTACTATTAAAAGAACATTTTCAAGAGTTAGTATAGAGATTTTGTACGTTAATTCCAAACTTTTAACATACTGTTTGTTGTTGGTTTGTCTTTAAATTACTCTTTATATTTCTTTTAATAAATAGAAAAAATATAATTAAAATATAAGCAATTTTACTGAAATCTTGGTTTTCTTCTATTAAATATAGCTATTAAATTTTGAATAATAAATTAACATAAAAGTCCAGATTAAAGATTTAGTTCTTCTTCTAATTGTTTATCACGGGAAGTTTAAAAATATGGTCTATTTTGACATCTAATCAATTTCACCTTTTGTACAGCTGGCTTAAATAGTGGTTCGCATTTAGGTTTAATGTAGGTATACCGATTTTTTCTGCACCACAAAATAATAGTTTCCTTATTTTAAAGCAAATCTTGTCTTTAGGGCTTAGAACATTGAAACATATTTTTTAGTTAACAAAGTTATGATTCTTAAAAATTTTAATATTTCAATTAATTTATTTAAAATCTGTTTACCATCTATTTATATAAATTAATAATATCTGTATATCAGTATACATATGTCATTCAAACTAGGTGTCTGTTATTGGTAACTTTCTTATTACTCAAAATACTAAATAGTTTAACTAGTAACATTTTTAACTCTCTTAAAGATTAAAAATCAGATGAAACAACTGACAATCGCGTTTTTAAGTTAGAAAGTAAAGTATCCTTTTTTATTGGAACACCCTGTTTCTTTATGACCACTGGAAATATCATTTAAAATTCATGTTAATAAGTCCACATGTAATAAAACATATACCACAATTGATATGTCTATTTTTTAAAGTTTTTAAAAAAGTTAACAAAATAAAAAACAAACAGGTAGTAACCAATTAATTCATAAACGAAATAAAAAAAAGAATATGAAAAAAACAAAGCAGGTCCCTAAATTGACCTAATTAAATAAAAAAATTAAAAACTTTTAAAGAATATTAATAAAGATGATTAAATTTTTCTTAAAGCCTATAACTGCAATATATTTTATTTTTAGGGCATGACTTTAAGTTTAAATCCGGGCGGCAGTCCTCTTAGTAAAACTGCATTAAATTTCGCTCTGCCCCACATAGTCATAAAAATCTAGTCCTAGACAACCCTTTTGTAATTTCCCGAAAATGCTCCCCTGAGAACGATTAGGGGTTTAAATGCGAGCTTTTAAGGAGCACCAAACATTAGACGGGTGGATTTCTTTGGAGGTAAATCATGCATCTAAAAAGACGATTTATTATTAACTGTCCGTAAGTAGATGATATATTTAAAATTTTACCGTAAAGTACATAAAAGCTTTATAACGGCTCCAGGAGATTATACAGCCAGTCCACTGAGGTGGTTTCCAAAAACAATTGGATAAAAAATTATTAACAAAAAAAAGTTATTTTTAATAAAAAATGTCTTTAAAGGAAAAATGATTGATCAGAAAAAAATGTCGATTGTATACAGGGTACGCAAAAACTTGACAAACATGATTTTTGTCCCAGAGTAAACTAACTTTATTTTTCAGTTTTAAGCAAAATATCATTTAGAAACTTTATTTAAAATACCATTTTGAATGACTTAATCAATGGTACAATTAAAAAGTTTCATAAAAATTATCAAAAAGTATTTATTTTAGTAATTTTATAATAAAATATCCTAAAATACTCTCATAATTTGCTTTTCAAACACCTGCTTCTTCCAAATTTCTACCCAACACAATTTTTTATCTGTAAACGAATGTGATCAAGGCGTTTTCCTTAAATTATGAAGTTTAATAAAATTTTGTAATATTTTTCGTTATTCATCAAAAACTTTATTGTAAATAAATTTTCCTTATGACATTTTACATACAAATGAAAAATAAAGGTAGTTTACTCTTGGACACAAACAATGTTTTTAAGTTGTTGCCATCCCTATAAACAAAATCGATTCATTTCGTAAAACGTAATTCCAGCAGTAAGTTTACAATTATAAAATTGATTTTATTTTAAAATAATATTAATTGAGACTGTTTTAAAAGATAATTTTATTAAAAATATACTCCTGCAAAAAAAAAATAGACAAACAAAATGTTTTTGAAAATTTTCAATTATTTTTGTTTGTCGTGCCTTGACTATTTGAAAAAAAAACGAAAATTTTATTACTTAATTGAGAGTACAAAACTACCTTACCAAACTTATGTCTTTATTTACTTATTTTGCAGCATAAAAATTAAAAATATTAAGAAATGTATAAAATTAAGTATAACAAGTACACAAATACCTTCTTTAAAAATGAGTGCTTGTAATAAAAAAATATGTTATATTACTCCACAGATGTTTAAAAATTTAGGTTACAAAGTAACATTTGGTTCTTCCCTATGTAGCATCAAGAAAACAAAGGGTTTTCGCAGAGGTGAAAACCTTTTTTGTTTTTGTTCTTTAAAAAATTTGGGAAACGAAAAATAATTTGAGATTTTTCCTTTCCGGTTTTTTTATCCAGGAGTGTATTACATATAAAGCAAGATTTCCGTACTACTGTTATACATTATTACCCTTATTATGAAATGAACCAATCAGGTTAATTTTTAAATAAGTTTTGTTCAAACAAGTAATAAAATTACTAGTACTGTTTCACAGCGACTATTTCACTAGAGTGTTTTATACTAGCTAAATGACATAGCAACCTCCTGTTTTCTACTGATAAAACTCCTTTTTGCCCCTACCTGATAAAACCAACATGACGGTATTTCAACCATAAAACTAAGTTAGGATAAATTAAAAAGGTAAAAACACATTGTTGATTTATAGGCAAATTAAAGATTAAAGACTTACTTGTAATTCTCGTGAAATAGTCTGGTGGAATATCATTTAAAAAGGTTTTTTTGACAAAAATTATTGTTGTTTTATTCAAGTTTGTTTCTTTTGTTTATAACAATCACTTTGCCTGACGGCTTGTGTTTTTGTTATAAATGTCATTTACCAAATTGCCAAGCAACAAACTTTTATACAAACAAATTATTTTGCGGCCAAAATTTTCTCTCTTGATATTATATACGATAATTTACATTATAATATCTATCTTATGAAAAGCTATTTGTCCTAAAACAAGAGCAAACATTCCTTTACTTATGATTTCATAATATTTAATTATTATGCAATAACTGGACAAAAACCATTAATTTTCCATATACTGGCATATAAGGAAGCAGGGAATAATCCAAATAGACGAAAACTAGGCACATCACTCAGTATGCACTTTGTTGCGTCTGCTTCCTAGGTACATTAAAATTATTCATTAAGTAGTAATGATGCACCACTTAGTTATATAATGCAGGAATAGGCAGTGTTGCCATTCTTTTTAATATTTTAAGTATTTTGGCTTTCTCCACAGACTGATTTTTTTTTAGTTTTAGATTACAAATCAAAAATATACTTTCCCACGTAATGTTCACTTAAAGAATTATCTTTTTTAGGACAAACGTGAACTAATAATTATTGTAAGATAATAGTAGCTCGCTTAGTCCACTATGGTCCTGATAAATAGGTTTTATGCTAAAAAAATACTTATTAGAGCACCTTTTTAAATGTGTGAAATGTTTTTAATGTGATATCAAGTGAAAACCTACTATTTACAATTTTTATTTTCATTTGGGGAATGTGACTAGACGGTTTGAAATTTTGCCTTAAAATTACTTAAAGTAATAGAAAGAAGTTTTTCCCTTCCAACTTTATACACTATTTATGTACTCCAAATCAAAACCTGGTTCAAATATATCTAAGTCTAAAAAGTTATTCCTTCTAAAAATCTTAAGCATTTTAAATTTTATTTAGGTAAGGACTATTTACCCAATAAAAGGTTATTTTAACAAAAAGCTTTTTCGTTATACATAAAGTGTTTTTCTCAATTAGTATGTACAATTTACTCACACGGAGTGCTTTTTTACAATTCATCGATATTGTGACTGTTTTCTTGTCAAATTCTAACTTTAGCCCTTTTATATGTTGGACCAAAAAGAAAAAAATAGCCCATGTATTGTTTTAAAAGCTATAACTTCGTTTCCAAAAAACTGGGACATAAAGTCTGTACGAGTCTATAAGGAATCGCATTCCATTATTTAGGAATTTTTTGACGTGGCTGTCACAATATTACATTGCTTTGACAACATCAAAACATAATATTTTAATACACCAGGAAATAAAACTAGATTTTTTGTCCAATTTTTTTTTGACACGATAGTACATAAAATTTACGAGATTAAAATCATGTTTGATCTTTTAGAAAACTCTGTGTCACCTTTACGCCCAATGAATGTCTAGTGGCGTATTTCTTTGACAGTTTAAACCCCATTTTGTTAGGTTGACATATATTGAATTTAAAAAATCGAATAAATATTTGAAAAAGATATTTTTGTAAATAATTTACCTCCAAAAACATATGTGTGACAAAGTAAGCCAAGTTTAATACTAAAATTATGCTGCACTGTGGGGCTTCGCCGCAAAAAGAATGGAGATCTAAAGGATTGCAAAGTTTTGTAGAAAATCCAAATATGTATTTATAGGGACAAAATAAGATTGTAAGCAAGTATGAAACTCCATTTCTTTGTTTTATTGAATATTTATTTAAAACTTAAAGTAGGTTAGATTTGAATTTGCCAGTGTTTTATTACATTAGTTTTTTTAAATCTATTTAAGTTATTAAAATATTTTTAAATTATTCTGATAAAAATTTGCTATTAAACAATTTTTTAAAGTATAATTGCCCTCATAAATTTGTAAATTATAAAAACAATAGAAAATTACAATAAATAAGTAGTGTAAGTATGCACAATGTGACAACATTGGATAATAATCTTTGAAGGGTGGAAATTCGTAAAGTCACTTGCGTAATATGACGCACATATCCGCTTGAAGCAGGGGGTGGTGAATATATAAGAGGGAGCGGGATACATTAAATGTTAATTCTGGCTATGAAAACGCCAAAATGAGTCTGACAATGCTTCTTATTAGAAGGGAAAATTTGGTAATTATAGGGTTGATTGGGTATTTTAAATAGCGACTTGTACGTATTACAAATTTTTTAACTGATAGGCCAGACATGCGGGATGATACCACTCTATCCAGGTGCCAGGTTATAGATATTACGTGCACTAATAACCTGCAAACATCAATTGACTTTTATGAACTTGTAAATTGCGTAAAAAAATCTTTAAAAATTCTTTGAAAGAGTAAAAAAGCATTTACCAATAATTAAGTTTGTAGATAAAGATTTTTTTGCTCTTCAGTTTCCTTATACAGTGCAAACGTAAATAGTCACGTCCAGCTAACTTTTGTAGCCTTATTTTTTATAAAATTTGTTTATGACTAATGGGTAGATATAAACTACTTTTTGACATAAAAATTATAGTTGCAACAGTCAAGATAGCGGATGGGCGCCATCTTAGAAAAAAACAATTAAATTAAAAGGTGGGTCTTGGGCACAACATTTTAAAGCTACTGACGAGAACTTTACAACCCTTAAATATAAAGTCAGTACCTTTACCCACTACAAAATGGCGATACTTAAAAAATTATCCAAATACCTGATTTGGGTGGCCATATTTCTGAAACTAATAGAGTTAGATGTACTTTCTTTAAGCTCTTTAAAATATTTTTTTAATGCTGATACCGATAATAATATACAGGATACATACCCAAATTTTATAAAGAAAAAATTAAGGGTACTAAAGATAGCAGGGGGACTATTTATGTCCACACTGTATATAACATACAAGATCTTTTTTCCTGTTTTTTACTCTCTTTTCGCCCCCTTCTAAATCTTTTCTGCGTACGGCTCTGAATAACCCACAACAAACTTGTACGCTTAAAGTTTGTCGGTTGAGTGACTGGACACCCTGAATATTATCATGTGTTTGTATTTGCAGGGTAAAACCTTCTAATTGCATGTAATTAATAGCTTTGTTGCGGCCTCATTATTGTCATATTTGGTATTTTTAAAATATTATTTGGAATTTTTTATATATATAATAATTTGTAGCAAAATCGTACACTAACTATTAAACGTATTACCTACCCCCACTACATGTTTAAAATATTTTATTATAATTTTTTTATTATTTACACATATTCTATAACAAAAACACTTTTATAAGTTTTCTTTCGTACTATCTAAATATATTTTTATGTAAATAGGTTTTAAAGAGTAAAACAAATTGTTATGCCGACGATTCTCCAATCTCGAATACTAGTGTCAGTTTAAATAAATACTTTGGTTTGGTAGCTATATTTCAGCAGACCTATTCTTGAAACTATTGTCAAACTTTGAGTTAGGTAGACTTACACCTTCGAAACAAAGAAATAGTTTAGTTGTGAATACCTTCAGCAAAATGTAATAATTAGTTTTAACCTGACCCTAATGAAAAATATTCATTTTCGGACATTCCTAGCAAATTTAAGCATCCCCCTTGTTACCACGGAACACATTTCAGAGTTTATGTTTTACAGTTAACCCATTTACGAAGAACAATGTTTTGTTAAAATAATGTGGTCAGTGTTAGATAACTGCCGCAAAAATATAGAATGCATGTCCCCTCCCTCTTTTATTTTTTGAACGAATGAATTAAAAAAATAAACTTATTGCATAAATACTATATATTAGAGTAAAATTCACAGATAAAATTTCGAGATGGCGACTAGGCGCCTTTTGGGAAAAAAATTAAATGGATATAGGGGTCTTGTGGCATATCATTTTAAAGCGTTATCATTTTAAAGTTCCTAAAGAGTACTTTATACCCTAGAATAAAAACCCACTACAAAATGGCGGTGCTTTTGTTTTTGTTTTTCGAAACTAATAAAGCTAGATTTACTTAATGTGGTATTTTTTTAAACTCTTCTGAAGATCTTTTTGATGATAATATAATGTACAGGGTGCTTTATTAAAATAATATGGGCTTTTTATCCTTCCCTGTATATTATCACCAAGATTAGAGCCTTAAAAACACACACACACATTAAGTACATCAAACTTTATAAGTTTTGAAAATATGGCCATCCAAATTCAAAAGAAAAATATTTGGATAATAATTTTTAAAGTATCGCCATTTTGTAGTAGGTAACGATATGACTTTATATTCTAGGGTTATAAAGTACTCGTCAGAAGCTTTTAAAATATTGTGCTATGAGACCCCTTTTCCCTTTAAATTTTTGTTACAATATGGCGCCCAGCAGCCATCTTAAAATTTTCATCTGTCAATTTTACCTCAAAATATAGTACTAATAAAGTTAAAGTTGCAATGTTGTAAATTATTCCTTTCAGAAAATAAAAATTTAACAGAATGCACTGTATGTTGTTTTTATATCACTTCTACTTTTTTCGGATAATATTTAAAATTTAAATAATTTTACTTCTTTGATTTATTTATTTTATATGGCTATTTTTCATAACAACCACATAAATTATAACAAAGAAGGTTAAAAGGTAGAAACTAATAACAAAGGTAAAAATATAAATCTAAACACTGTATAATAATTTAAAACGCTTATTGTTAAACTTTAAGCCAATTTTTATTTTTATTTGTTTGTAGATATTTTTTTATTCTATACTCTGTTCACTATTAATTCAAAAAAATCTGTAGGTATTTCATTGGTTTAAAAGTCATTCACTCTAGTTACCACAATAAAAAATGTATTTTATTGATTTAAAACTACAGTTACCGGAGCTACTTACAATTCTTAATTTATAGTGGTCAAGTATAGGTTCTCTTAATTAACTATAAATTA
Organism: Listronotus bonariensis; assembly: GCA_014170235.1. Classification (NCBI taxonomy): domain Eukaryota; kingdom Metazoa; phylum Arthropoda; class Insecta; order Coleoptera; family Curculionidae; genus Listronotus; species Listronotus bonariensis. Next base: position 279,934 of record JACEGR010000242.1, read on the forward strand.
GTATTTAAATTAGAGTGCACATATTATTTGTCAGAAAATATTTTATAAATAAATTAGGTTTTCTCAAAAAACAGACGATACCTTATATAAGGTCCTAGGCTACGACTACAATACCAAGCGTTAGCGGCCAGTGAAGAGCGGAAATTGTAAGAGCGCTGCCTTTGATCTTTATGGTAGCATAAAAGAATCTGTAATTTTAAATCTTGCGGCTGCAATGTACAAGCAAAAAGCCCTGTCGCTGCCGCTCGAAACGAATATATTATTCGCGGAGCGTTTCTAATGTATATAAACTGGTCTAAATACGCTGCGTACCACAAAATATTGTATCCAGTACCGGCTACTAGTACGAAGATTTGTTACTTTCCGGTTATCGCGTCCGTTCGGTATCGAAGCTGAGTCCTCAGAACTATCACCTAACACACTGTTCTAGACTAGCGTAGGACCAAGGTAAACAGAAACTAAAAAAAAAATCAGAAATATACACTAAAAAATTAACCCTAAAACAAATAATCCAAGCAAAATATGGTATAGTTACATTTCAGTTTTTAAATCATTAAACACAGAAGAAGATAAGGACCACATCCTGTACTAAAAATATAATTATAGTATAGAACAGAGTAGCAGTGGTTTAACCTATAAAATTATGACTGGTTAATAAAGGTCAATACATTTATATAAAATATTTTTATTAACGTTATAAACTTACCAATCATAAAAGTTATCAAAGTAGGTGATGATAACACACCATTAAATACATTAAATACATATTAAGACATTAAATATGTCTAATCTCTCTCAGTCACGGTAACAAGCGTAAGGGTCAAGCGGAAAATCTGTGTACTGGTAGCGGGAAATGCCTAAAATATCTTTTTGTAAACTTTTAAAACCAGTTCATATACTTATATAAGAAACGCACCGCGGCCGCGGATAATATTTGTTCGTTTTGAGCGGCAACGGCAAGGCTTTTTCGCTCAGTAGCTTGATTTAAAAATGAAAATTCTTTTATGCTATCATAAAGATCAAAGGCAGTGCTCTCCCATTCTTTGGTTTTCGTTTGGTATCGTACCAACAGCGCACCAGCAACATCACTTATAAATGCCCTTACACGTACTTGGCGTTAATAAGATATTTTTAAAAATGCAGTGGCCTACCATTTTTTCTTGAAAAATATTTACCTTTCATTGACGACACTGTTAAATTTTTTTTGTCACAAAATGTCTTATAATGCATGGGAGACGCCTTCCAAATTTTTTAAAAATGTCTTAATTGGTATAAAAGTTATTATAAAAAAAACAATAATTCAAAATAATAATAACTAAAACTAAACTAAGACGTTTTGGACATCTGCTCATACAAACGTTTTTTTTCTCTTTTTTTTTTTATTGTAGAACTACTTCTTAAGGTTTGTCGGTTTAGTTACTGAAGACCCAGTACAAAAGTTATAATTAAAAATATATCTGCAGAATTTCTTGTTAGTATTTTTTATTCGTTACAAATGGATAACCGTAAATTAAGGAAGTCGTAGCATAGGCAACAGTTCAATAGTATAGGTTATACGACACGAGATAAAGTTTAAAAAATATTACTCTTAGTTATTACAACAAAAGTTTTTAACTAAATCGTTTTTTTACACGTATAGTACAGATTTAATTTTTACATACTTTGTAAAAATTTTCAGAAAAAAGGTCTTGTTTTGTATTCTCACCACACATGTAGGCAAAATAAAAATTAATTATTAAATGTAAAGCAATTGAAGCGTTTATTCTTCATATTCCATAATTTCCTATTTTAGTTGTTATTAGCGATAGCTATCCAACATAGGGCTCACTAAGCGGTTTCACGGCCGGCTGCTTTCCTTTGTAAGCACAAACAAAACGAAAATTGCCTCGGCAATAGGCGAATGTCATTTCTGATGACGTCACACGCGTGTGCGAGACCGGAGACGGAAACGCGAAACACAAGTAAAGGCAATGAACTCGTTTTTTTATGTAAATAAAAGATAACTTAATTTATTTAATCTAATAAAACTACCCCAAATACAAGATTGTAAAATTAATGGGAAAATTTTATTAAAAAAATCGGTTGTCTGCAAAGTCGGTTTACTGACGATAGTTGAACGTGACAACGTCGAAAGAATCATTAACTTTATCGCCGCAATTATCGTTGCTATAAACAATTGACACCACATTCACTTTTCACTGCACGCTTACTCAAGTAGAAGAGAAACGGATGTCGAACGACGCGGAGATTGTGCCTCTTTGTCGCTTGTTCCGCGCTCTCGCTTGCACTTCAAGCCTTAAATGGAACGCGCGAGGTAACGGCACATAAGTCATGTTTTTGGTGCGTGCAGCCGGGTCCATCGAGTTATAAGACGTTGTCACGTCAAAAACAAAACTTAGCTGTTATGCCAGCAAAAAAAAAAACTTTTGAAGTAGTCTATGCATACAGTGTGTCATAAGTTGGTGTCCTATGGCAAACTTTTTTGTATTAATTTTATGAAAAAGTTATTCTTTATAAAAAGTTCTGCATGGTCTAAAACCTAAAAGCAACCATGAGATATCAAATTGCATAAATAAGTCTATGAGATTTGGCCAAAAATGTAATTTTTGCTTAAGAGTAAAGTACCTGTATTTTTGCCAATATTAAAAATTGTTATAAAAAAGATGATAAGAATTAAAAATAACATTTAAATATGCAAGTTTATTTAAAAAAAAAATGTTTAATGTTTTTTTGCGATAATGCTGAAAATTTAGGTTTCTACATTACTGCACTACATTTTATGATTTTAAATGTCATAGGACAGTTATAAATAAACTATTTAAATTTATTGTTATTAAAACAAGAAGAATGTACAATGCCCTAATATACAAACTTAAATTTTCTCGATTTTCACAATTTTTTTTTAGAATTGACAAAATTGCATATTTAAAAGTAATTTTTAATTTTAAACATCTTTTTTATAACAATTTGCGATACTAGCAAAAATACAGGTACTTTACTCTTAAGCAAAAATTACATTTTTGACCAAACTTCGTATTTAAAGTTTTGGACCATGCAGAACCTTTTATAAAAATTAACTTTTTTATAAAATTAATAATAAAATAGTTTCCCATATAACGACAACTTATGTAGACACACTGTACATTATATATTCTGGATATTTAGGGTTAGTTACTTTAGCGGATAAGATAAATATATAACATTATTTCAGAATTACTTTGTTAGTCTAAAACGAAAACATCAACACTCTTTGGTGAAAAATAGAAATTAGACATACCGGGTGGTACATCGGCAGACTAGTTGGCTGGTTGGAAATCCCATGTAAATTTTGATACCTTTTAATATTGGCTTTCTATTAAGTTTACAACAAAATTGTATTAGACTATTTTAAAGACATTGAAAAGATAAGCTTACACATCAAATTTCGTTATTTTTTAAAGGGAAAAATAAAAATTATTAAAGAAAAACTTTTTGTAAAATCGTTGCTTACTCGATACATACCATAGTAAATCCACTAGTAATGAATACAGGGTGTAATTTAATTGATGGCTAAAAATACAGGTTGTGATTTTTTAGCATATTTAAAAAAGAAAAGTTTATATAAACATATGTCCTAAACGTCCTAACTTTTAATCTACAGGATGTCAAACTTTGAAGAAAAATATGGTTTTCATATCATAACTTAAAAACTCTTTAAGATATTTTTTGTAAAAAATAATATAAACCTACTAAGCACCAATAGGCTTTTTTGGTTTAAAAGTGTTTTAAATATTTCCACCAGTGGCTTCTGTACTAAAATTTTTTTACAGAAATTTGATACATTAATTTTTTAAAAGAAAAATTTATTTTTAAAATTCCTATTTATTTTACAACAAATTTGACTTTATTACCTTTTTTGTCGAATGGACCGTTTTCGCGTAATAAAAAAATAAAAAACTGTTTTTAATGCATTTTTGATAAAGTAAAATTATTAAACTAGTAGGCTGGTGCCCTATTTAGGTTTTTAGGTGAAAACGGTGCATAGTATGAAAAAAAGTCAAGAGGTCAAATTTTTTGCAAAGTAAATGAGGATTTAAAACATAATTTTTATTTTTGATGAAAGCAATGGCGTACAATTTTTTTTTTTTTAGTATTTATCTGTAACAGTTTTAAAGTTATGATAAGAAAACGATTTTTTCTTAAAATTTTAATACCCTGTAGTTTAAAAGTTAACAGGGTTTAGGACCTATGTTTCTATAAACTTTCTCTTCTAAAATAGGCTAGGAAATCATCAATTTATTTACACCCTGTATAATGTCTTGTCAACTTTCAAGTTTTACAAATAGTTTTCGTTAGTCACTTGCCCTGTATAATCCCAATCAAAGTAAAATTTTGTACAGTTTTAAATCTTGCGACCACTTTTTCCAAAATGCTGTTTTAAAATTAATCAATTATTGGTCTTTGTCCTCTTATATCACCTATACTAGGACACGCTGTATATTTAAATTTTGTAACGTTTATATAATTTTCTGATACGAAAATAAAATCGTTTACCCTTAAATAGTAAGTCGATTATAAAAACTAAATAATTATCAATAAATAATAATTTTTACAAAAAATCAAATATAGACAACTAAGCAACCTTTATAACAACCTTTTTTATTTACAATTTATCAGAAAATTTTATTCCTAATAAAAGTTAATGCATGGGCCAAACCTGTATTAGCAGTAGTTAGTTTCATTAAAAGTTACATGATATACAGAGTAGGTAAAAATAAAATAAAAACTGCTTAAGAATAAAGTACCCTTATTTTTAAAAATACAACAAAATGATTAAAATTAATCAATTATTGGTCTTTGTCCTCTTATATCACCTATACTAGGACACGCTGTATATTTAAATTTTGTAACGTTTATATAATTTTCTGATACGAAAATAAAATCGTTTACCTTTAAATAGTAAGTCGATTATAAAAACTAAATCATTATCAATAAATAATAATTTTTACAAAAAATCAAATATAGACAACTAAGCAACCTTTATAACAACCTTTTTTATTTGCAATTTATCAGAAAATTTTATTCCTAATAAAAGTTAATGCATGGGCCAAACCTGTATTAGCAGTAGTTAGTTTTATTAAAAGTTACATGATATACAGAGTAGGTAAAAATAAAACAAAAACTGCTTAAGGATAAAGTACCCTTATTTTTAAAAATACAAAAAATGTTAAATAAAAAAGTTATTTAGATTCAAAAGTTATGTCTAAATACTAAGTCATGGCCTCCTATTTAAATTTTAAAAAATTATTGGAAAGTTTTTAATTAACCCTGTATGATACAGATTTTTCTTATTCTGATTCAATATTTCTTTAAAGCAGTTTCAACCATCTGATTTTTAAATAAATTTAATCAAATCGAAGCGAATTTGTAAAATTAACCTGCAATTATATTTTTTTAGCTAACCGCTAACTTTAAGTTTGTTTTAAGGATATTTAATAGGACCCTAAAATTATACAAACAGGCCTTTTATTAAGTTAAGTTGATAGTTGTAAAATAGTTTTTTCAAAATTTTTATTAAAGTGTAAAACAAATAACTTAAAATTAAAAAATAAATAAATAAAAAATTGAATAGGAGGCCATAACTAGATATTTAGGCATAACCTTTAATTTTAAACAACTTTTTTAATAAACATTTCTTCGTATTTTTAGAAATAAGGGTACTTTGCTCTTAAGCAGTTTTTAATCTTTTTGATCTACCTTGTATATCATAGAACTTTTAATAAATCTAATTACTGCTTATAAAGTTTGGGACCATGCACCAACTTTTATAAAGAATAAAATTTTCTGACAAACTGTAAATAAAAAGGTTTTCCATTGTTTGCACACCTAATGGATCACACTGTATACAGTAAAATTGATGTTACCTAAAATAAACTGGATTATTTCCTAACAAGATCCTAATAATAGATACAGGCAAAACAAAGAACGTATAATTTATTTGACATCAAAAGAAAATCCTTATCTGCCCTTAGCATGACAAATGCATGCCCACACTCTTTAAATTCTTATCTAAATCGCATTCACGGTACATTTTTCCATAATCGAAACTTCAAAGCCCTCTAATACTAATTCCGAGCGTTACTAAAACAGCGCACGGGGTCCATAACGATTAGGACTCCTATAATTTGTGCATATTTGGACCTCCAGGGACCATATTTTGCATTTCGATGTCTAGTTGGGGGAGATAGGGGTCATCCGGTGTCGGTAGATATGACTAATAGCCTCTAATAGATTTCGGTCGGTTGTGGATTAAATTGAAATTGTTACCTACTTTTAAATTTGCCCTACAGTGTACAACTATTACTAAATTGTGTGTGTGTGTATACAGGGTGTCCAGTAAAAATACGAAAAAAACTTCATCTAAAGATGTGCTGAAAATTTTAAAAATAATTTTTTTTTATATTAAGTTTTTACCAATTTACATATTTTACAAAATTTGGAGGACGCCTCCTATGCGGCAAAAGCCTTTTTGATATACACAGGAAAAAAAAATACTTACCAGTGTCGTCTATGACGGGTTTAGGGTAAATATTTTTAAGAGAAAATGGTAGGCCACTGCACTTTTTAAAAATAAATATATTTCTTTAAATTTGCATTACCATTTTAACAAATTTTATCTCCTGGCTTTTTTATTCGATTTACGGCTTTCGCATAAATAGATATAAACCATTTCTAGACATGGTCATTCGGTATCGCCAATATCAAATTCGAAAGTAAAAATCAACTTTTGTAATTACTTTTTAATTAGATATATATTTTGACATGCCGAAAAATGTTTTCTATTTATTTACGCAAAAACCGTATATCAAAAAACGTCAGGAAATAAAATTTGTTCCAAACTAAATGATAATTTAAAAAATATATATTTTTGAGAAAAATGCAGTGGCGTTCTATTTTTTCCTTAGAAAATATGTACCCTAAACTTCCCTTTCTCTTATGAACGACACTGGTAAAAAAAAATTGTGTGCCAAAAATGTCTTTTGATGCATTCGATTTACGGCTTTTGCATAAATAGATAAAAATCATTTCTCGACATGGTCATTTGGTATCGCCAATATCAAATTCGAAAGTAAAAAATCAACTTTTGTAATTACTTTTTAATTAGATATAGATTTCAACATGCCGAAAGATGGTTTCTATTTATTTACGCAAAAACCGTATATCAAAAACAGTTAGGAAAAAATTTGTTCCAAACTAAATGATAATTTTAAAAAATATTAATTTAGAAAAATGCAGTGGCGTTCTATTTTTTCTTGGAAAATATGTACCCTAAACCTCTCCTTTCTCTTATGGACGACACAGGTAAAAAAAAATTTGTATGCCAAAAAATGTCTTTTGATGCATTGATGGCGTCATCCATATTTTTTAAAAATATCTGATTAGTTTAAAATTTATTATAAAAAACATTTTTTTAATGTTCATATGAAGTTTTTTCCAATTTTTATTGTTTCCTTATATACAGTGTATGCCAGGATAGGTGATACAAGAGGACAAATGGAACAAAAAATTTTTAATTTTAAACCGTAATTTTGAGAAAACTGTTCGCATGGTCCAACTAATAAATACAGTAGAGTCACCCCTTAAAGTTTGTCGGTAGAGTTACTGGACATCCTGTGAAGGGCATTTTTAATTGCCATAAAAAATATTAGGGCTTATTTCTAAGCTAATTTTATTTTAAAAAATCATATAAACATGGGTCCGAAAATGCATTGATTCCAAGGTACAAAAATACGTTTTTATTAATATCCAAAAATATTTTTATCTAATTTAAATGAAATTTGGCAGTTTTATTAACAACAGTAAGGGGTGGATTTAGCCCTTATATACCTTATTAAATTTATTCAGTTCAGTGGCGCCCAGAGTGGTACAGAGTGTTTGAGAATAAGATTCTGATCCTTGATCCTTAATTGTGTGCCCCGTCGGTCACTTGCGTTCCGTGGTCCTAAATATAACCCAGTTGCGTCCCGGGTCTAAAAATATTATGGTTCATTTGCGTCTGGCAGGTACGGCCCAGGTAAGAAAACCCTTTATTAACTTGAATTTAATTACGTAAAACTATCTTATGGCCTAATTTACTTGCATTTTTATCAGTCTTCATAAGAATAAAACCCATGTGTAAAGACCCTTAAATCAGTGTCAGTCTCATTGCATTACAATAGTTTATTATTACAGGGTAAAGGTGGGGTTCATGGTTAGTTCTGGTTAGTTAAATCTTTTTTATTCCCTAATTAAGCCCAAGATTAATACACACTATATAAATACATTTAAAAATTCTATTCCCAGCTTTAAGCTAACACACAAGAAGAAATAATTATGTATTTTTGTGAAGGTGACCAAACCAGAAAAAAAAGGTCAGGTCAGGTAAAATTTTATTAGGTCCACAAACAAAACGTTTCCAAACCAGCATAAACCGGATTTTCTTCCAAATAATTGGTACCTGCCTGTATATGCAATCGAAGAGACGCAAATGGTCATACCCTTTTTGGCCGCTGGACGCAAGTGGGGCTACACGTGCCAAGGGTTTCTGGGGATAGGACGCAAGTGACCTGCAGCAATTGTGTGAATCCTTAAATGATTTTAGAAGAAAAAGTTTTATTAAATCTTAACGTATAAACCTTTGAGATACAGGGTGGTTAAGCTTTTTTAACTAGTGTCTGTAATATTACTATAAATTTTTAAATAAATTTAAAAAAAATATGGTCTGGCGAGTTGGTGTTAAACTCGTAAAAATGGTTTTTGGTAAAATCGTAAATATTATTTACCTGGTTTTGTTAAAATTTGACAGTATAGTTTGAAACACTAAGTTGGCACTAACTTGATTTAATTAATTACGCCGAGTGGCGTCTGGAGCTTCACCCGAAGAAATATTTTTCATAAACTTGACTTCTGTGCAATTTTTATATTGTCTTTAAAATACGCATTTATGAAAAAGTTTAGATAAACATAGGTCTGGAGATGCTTTGTTTCTAAGATACAGGTGGTAAACTTTAAAAAGAAAATCGGGTTTTTAATAATATCTTAAACCATGCCTCATTCGATTAAAAAAAAAAATTAGCTGTCGTATTTGTGGAAATAGGAATTTTATTTAGCCCTAAATTAATTTTTATTAGTGAGACCAGTGGCGGCGGGCGACGCATCATAGACAATATTATTGTCACAAAATGTACGCCACTGACTTCTTTGCAACTTTTTTGTTTTAGGTATGAATCATCTAAAAATACAACTTTTTTTGTTTTCATATTTTTGGGTAGCTTGCTTAGTTTTCCTGAACCATACAAGAAACATTAGTGATTTTTTCTTTTAAAACTTAAGTGGTATAACTTTTTATTAGCAATTATGTATCAACAACAACAAATACTTAATAAAATAACGTTTATATGTAGTCTAACACATTTTACCAAAAAGAAATGTGACATTTTTAGGTTTTTAAAAGTTTAATACCCTGTATCCTAAGAACGAAAAATTTGAGGACCCATGTTTATATGAACTTTTTTAGAAAAATAGCAAAGGAATACGCCCTTAATTTGTCTTACCGCAATTAAAAAACACCCTGTAGAAAATTGACAACAAATACAAATTAAATAACATTATTAACTAAAGAAACAAATTTTACCTAATCATTTCATTCATTCTTTTTGTTATAATTCTACCAAGCAAATTAGAAACCACAGTTCACAAATACCCTATTTAAAAAATAATAATAATAAGCGTTTTATCTAAAAGCGCGCTTTTATAACTTGCAAATTACATGACACAGTTATTTTATGTACCTATTGGGAAAATATTTTAATCGTAAAAATCACACCCGCAGGTTTTGCATATCTGCCGAAAGAGGCTTACGTGTTTTTGTCTCTCTTTGCAATAACTCCCAAGTTAAGCGGAATATTAATTTCAAATTTGCTATACGCATAGTACTTACGAATAAGCGAACGATTGTTTATGATTAATATCACTTTCATAGCAGAGGAAATGAGGGTGAGAGATAATATACATGTAATGCTTATATATGAGTCTCTCCGCGATCTTCAAGTTGTGCGGTCACGTTTCGTAGAAGGCTACATAGCGTCCCCGGGTAGGCAGCTGAAGGAGCTGTACGGGCGTTTCTGTGCCCTTAGGGATCGAGAAAAGACTAACGCTTAATTGATAGCATCTTTCTTTTGGAACTAAGCGATGTCAGTAAAGATTCCTAAAAACCTGATGTTTTAATGTTAGCGGAGTGCACGTGTTTTCGTAACGGCCAAGGACGGTGGCGTCCTCTACTGGAAGCATCAGCAAGAGACAGTGAAGGTTATGCACAATACCAGTAGCAGTTTTTGGATTGACAGCAACAATTTATGCATTGAATCGATTATTACTTCGTATCGAACCAAAGTAAATATTTGAATAATTTGAACCAAACATTTCTGGGAGCGGAAAGCTCGACCATCCAGATTTTCCATGTACAAAGTCCTATCTCGTTTCATTTTGCTATACATGCATATTGCGTAGATATATATGTATATACGTTCAGCCACTTTAAAAGGTTCACCGGCAAGTAAAGCAACAATAAAGCTGGACCGGTGCGTCACTGTATCAAAAAATATTTACATGCCGACACGTTTTTTTAATCTCTACCCGTTATTGTTCTACACGCGTATGACCGTCTCCTTTCCAAGAATTGCTTATAAACCTTTTGAATTCAACTCAACTCAACGTATATATATATATATATATATATATATATATATATATATATATATTATTATATATATATATATATATATATATATATATATATATATATATATAAATATATATATATATATATATATATATATATATATATATATATATATATATATATGCATGTATAGCAAAATGAAACGAGATAGGACTTTGTACATGGAAAATCTGGATGGTCGAGCTTTCCGCTCCCAGAAATGTTTGGTTCATATATATATATATATATATATATATATATATATATATATATATATATATATATATATATATATATATATATATATATATATATATATATATATATATATATATATATATATATATATCACCAATTTAATAAGCTTAGTAGTATATTAACAAAACTTGTGTAAATAAACTATGAATACGATTTGACGAAATTACGTTACATCAAATATTTACACTTTTTCCTACCCCACTGTCCCAATTTCCCTTTTCCACCACATCCAGCCAACATTATATAAATCAATTTACGACTGTCAAAAATAATGAAGCTTCCGTAGTTGTGGCACATTCGCCGTCTTTCAAGCCCATTTTCCACCCTTCGGGGTTCCCGCCACCGCACCACGTGATACATTGCAGAGGGTGGGGGCGAGCAATTAGTGCTTGGCCACCTGCGACCCTTAACTGTGTGACACGCGTCGCTTTGCTTTTGTTTCCTAGTCGAGCCCCGATTCTCTCTTTTGTTTTATGGACGACGAGACCGTTTGGATTGAGTGCGAAACGTCACGCTGCAAGAGAGCTTTTGTTTCAGGAATTGCTTTTATTTTGAGCTTTTGAAGAGGAACAAATGAATTTTTCAATTTTTTATTATTATTTAAATTATTAAGTTTTATTAAACAGTATACAAATTTAGACATTTCTAAATAATATTTAAAATGTATCCTTACATTTTATAAGCGCAAACATTTCTTAAGCTAATTTTGAATATAGACCCAACTCTCCAGAAACAACGGTTTGCTAAAAACCTTTCAGAAAATTGTATATATTAAATAAAAGATTATGCTTTTTCTTAGAAAGGTACATATAACAAAAAAAAATAAGAAGAAAAAGACAAATAGGACCAATAAGGAAATCTCAAAGAAGAAAGTTTAAGGCCTATCCAGTTGGACCATTATAAGAATGCATAAGTTCGGTACCACAAGTTTACCTGTTAGGAGCTGCAAGTGAAAAAAATTATACTGGACAATAAAAAGAAAAAATAATTCCCCCATAGCCAGACGATGGGCCAGATTAGAAAGCCTTTCTGCAAGAGAGGGAGTATTGATAAGGGAAGTAACTCTTTTTTAGATATAATTAAAATTGATAGTGGTTGTTGGGGACGTTATCCCCCGAAATATGAAAACAGAAGGTTAGGATTGAAATACATACAATGTGTACCGGGTGTCAACAAGTCTATTAGGCAAGCCATCTTATAGAGCAGGGATGGCAAAACTTGGCACGCGACGTAAAATTTTGGACACGCGAGTGTGTTAATGTTTTTTTTCTTTGGGGAAAAAAATGCAAGTTTTAAGTTGATGACCCTTTTATTTTTCTCTTCAATTTTTAGTTACTCTGTGTATTTTATGGCACACCTAGGGCATCATTTTACAGTTTTCAGTTGATAATTTTTTTTACTCACTTAAAGCAATTTAATGGCACGCCTAGGACATTATTAATTGTTCAAAAATGGCACGTTAATACGTAAAGGTTCGCGCTGTTCTAGGGTATTGGACACATTAAAAATAGAGTATTGGACACAATAAAGTAGTGTAGGTAAATGATGAACAAAAAGAGAGTTTAAGCATAAATTTGACTTTTTGGTTACTTCCGGTTTAACCGGAAATGACTCAATTTTTAACACACTGTATGTTGTATTATTTTTGGGCTTCTTTATCAGGATAACTTTGTCTATAAATAAACGGGTCTTATCATGTTATCAATTCGGAATTGTTCCATTAAAGAAAATATTAGAAACTACAGTTTGTACTCCGAAAAACGCTTTTTAGGACAACTACGAAGGCTAGCTAAAATCCAAATACCACTGAGTGTCGTGGTTGTCAAGTTAAAAAAATATTTATTATCTTTTTCTTAGTTTTGTCAACAGTTTCACCGGTATTTAAGTACCACGACGTTATATTATTATGTAGACATGTATGAGCATATACTGCATTTCACGGCACCTTTTAGATAATGTAGTGATGCCAACACGGACGTTATATCATTTATTACTACCTCTTTAAAGCATCCAATTCTACAAAATTTGTAAAATCATTTATTTTCCAAACAAAACTAAATTCAAAAATATTTTTTTAATTTATATTTTTTTAACCGTTTTTTAGGTTAACTAGAAAATATGTTAAATTAAAAGTTTTTTTTCTCTAGATGAATATTAATAATACGGTCTTACTTCTCTTTTAATGCCCCTACCATTAATTTTCCGAAAGGGGTGTGCCTGAGTCATTTTACCCATGCCAATTATTCTTCACATTATTTATAATTAACATTTGCCAACCCTCCCGATATTAATGCCTTTACTATTTTCGTAAAAGCGGCAGCGCAACTTTGTTAGATATTTTGGTCCGTACGTAGTGTTTTTTAAGTTACGACATAGGCGTAGTTGCATTCTTTAGCTTTAAATGCACATGGGTAAATAACCTAATATTTTTATTTTGTCGTCAAATACATTATATAAAATGTATAAAGAGAAGTTGTACTAGCAAATGTTTTATATTCTGAATTTTAATAAACAGTAGTTTATGTGAAATATAAAATATATAACTTTAATTAAATTTTTAAATAAAATTAGATGTACTCAATGTTTTTTAAAGCTCTTTAAAAAACCTTTTAATGGTGATATTAGTGACAATATACAGGGTAGGATAAAAAGTGTATATATGTTTTAAGAAGCACCTTGTATATTATATTGCTACTAATTCAGTACATCTTACTGTATTAGTTTCGGAAATGTGACTATCCCAATCAGGTTTTTAGGTAATTTACCGCCATTTTGTAATAGGTAAAAATATTGATTTTATATTCTGGGGTTATAAAGTACTTGTATGATGTATGATGTATTACTCGACCCCCTCCCCATTTAAGAATTTTGGGGTGGTGGCCCTGGTGGCTAGGAGGTTAAAGGAGCGCCGTCCAATTTTTGGTTAAAAACGTTTCTCCTCAATAAATAGCTTGACGTGTTTCGGAGAATTTCTTAAATCTTTTTTTGCAGATAACCGAGTGGTAACTTTTGAATACCCTTATACAGGGTGGCGCACCACAAACGCCTCGATCTCTAATACAAAAACGGTATTATTTTTAAAAATATTTTTTTACAGGTATATGTGGGTATATTGGGAGCATAATTTAAAATTATAAAGAATTATACAGGGTGTTCTAAAAAACGATCCATATCAAACGTATGTTTTTTAAAATGGAACACCTTGTATATTAGTTTATTTTTGGATTGTGGACATAAAAATAAGGTAAGTTTTAATAGCGATCCCTATACCAAAAACAAATTTTTAATATATATCCTACCTTACTTAGGTTTGACTCTGTAAAATATGTTATATTGCTTAAAAATAAACTGTGCCATCACCTACATTTATTTTTTTGCCAAAAATGATACAGGGTGTCCAGAAATTAATATGAGCTACCTTGAAGTGCAAATTAATCGCCTATTTAAAATGGAACACTCTATATAATATGTCATGTCTGGAGAAACCAACCTAATTTTTATTCCTTAAATCCAAAAATGACATATTATATAGAGTGTTCCATTTTAAATAGGCGATTAATTGCACTTCAAGGTAGCTCTATTAATTTCTGGACCCACTTGTTCGTTCTTTTATCCCTAGAGTTTCTAGGTTGTGGAACCTGCTGCCCGCGGAGGTCTTTCCTTCCCCCAAATCTTCAAGTATTTAAGTCCCGTGTCAACAAACTCCCTCTTACCTCGCTTAAGACACCCACGGTACGTTAGTATTTAGGCTTTTAGCCTTCGTGGTTTGTCCAAAGATAAAAAAAAAAAAACCCTGTATCATTTTGGCAAAAAAAATAAATGTAGGTGATGGCACAGTTTATTTTCTAGCAAAAAACCATAACATACAGAGTCAGACCTAAGTAAGGTAGGATATATTAAAATTTTGTTTTTGTCATGGTTTTTCAAGATTTCTAAATATCTTAAAAACCTTTTATTTTGGTATAGGGATCGCTGATAAAACTTACCCTATTTTTATGTCTACAATTAAAAAATAAACTAATATACTATACTATTAAAAAACATAAGTTTGATATGAATCTGTTTTTTAAAGAACCCTGGATAATTCCTTATAATTTTAAATATATGCCTCCAATATACCCACATATCCCTGTAAAAAAAAAATGTTTTTAAAAAATAATACTGTCTTTGTATTAGAGACCGAGCCGTTTGTGGTGCGCCACCCTGTATAGGGTTTGTACGGTTTGACTGGTGTCCAGGCAACCCTAAGGTGTTTGTAGGCTCCTCCTAGGGTACATTTATAAATTGGTGTATTTCTTTTATGATCCAGAACCGCCCAGAACGACACCATAAGTGTTCCTCTTACAATTTTTGCGATTTTTTCATGTTGTAGAACCGTTCTTGACACTATTGACAATTCAGAGGACGGTTTAGAACGGTTCTACAAGGTAAAAGGAATACACTAATTGAAGGTGTATAGGCATGTAATGTTTTGAGGTGAGGCCGTTTTTTCCTCTACAATTTTTGGAATACCTAGGCGCCATCAGGTTCGATGGCTAGTTACGCTTATGTGTGCAAGCTATTACTTTCTGTACATACAAAATTACGGCGGGTGTTATGAATTAAGACAAAATATCTTAATTTCAAGACTTAAAAAAATAACTTTTTGTATGTATTTATTTTACAAGTTTAAATTCAGACCAGCCCAAGCTTAAGCCCGATTATAAAATGCAGTTACAATTCTTGAATATTATACTTATTTTTATTTTCTTTAATAACTATGTTCAGAATGAAATAAATTAATACAAAATCCTAAAAAGTCACTGTTTCGACATTTACATATTTATACTTCATTAATTTAGCATGATTTCCGTTTTTGGTAAATGATTTTATTACACATGTTTTTATTTATTATCACCATTAAAATGAACTTCTCTGATTTATAACACAAAATAAGTAAAACTAAACCTGAAAATTGTGTATATTTTTGTAAAAAACTATCCATTTACTTTTTTCCTCTTTTCACAAAACTCTTGCAAACGACATCGTATTAATTATTCGTTTTTGAGTCGTGTTTCATCCGGCAAAAAACTCGCTCGTGCTCCAGATAATGCATGACGAAAATGCACAGATGGTGTCATATATTTTATCAACAACCGACTGTGACAGGAAGGCAAAATACTGAGATATATGCACCTCTTCCTCTTAGGAACACTTTGAGATAGAGCCTTATGAATATACATAAGTAAGTGGATGCGATTCTAAAAGGCACTTAACTACCGAACTTCGTAATAAAGTTACGGTTAATGAATTCGAAAGAGTAAGTTGTTATGAGCTGTCTTCCATTTTTAAATTATTTTTACTCTATAGCTTTTTAGAAGTTCAATTATTGGTATGTTATACAGCGTGTCTTCGGAAATTCTTACTGAAGGAATCTTTATTGTTAACTTTACGAGAAAAGTGCCTCTTAGTAAAGTCCTGCTTAGTAAGAAAGCAACTGGCGAGGATAATATTTTTCTAATTGCTCTATCAAAAATTGGAAAAAAATTATCCATATAAAAAAAAACAATAGCCACTTAATTTTTTATTCCACAATTTTTATGCAAAAATTTTTAGATGCCTATATTCATCAGAAAAGATAGATATTTTAGCGAAATTCGCGATTTGTTGATCTAACGAAAAACTTTTAAAAAGGGTTGAATATTTAAGCGTATGTGCAGTAAAAAGACAGTTACTGTTTAATATTTAACCTCAGGTTGTTTGCAGGTAGAGTTCATTAAAATTAGATAACTTTAAAGTATTTTTACCTTTTCAAATTAAGACCTTTTTGTTATAACATTTTTGCAATATCATTTTTATTTTATTTTAAGTGATTTTAGGTAGAGCTAACTTTACCACGTTTAAGTAGATGCCAGCTTGTGACCAAAAATTTAGCATTATTTAACTCTAATTGGCTTATATTTTTAAATGTGTTTTCAGACATTTAAATTAAAACTAAGTGACTTATAACAAAACAGATTTATTACAAAAACATCAACATTTTATTATTACTAGTAATGTATTTTTTTTAAATAATTTTAAAAGCATAAAAATAATCTTAAACCATTAAAAACTTAAATAAATCATAATATGCACGGACGTAATTATGAGCTTTTAATAAAAAGTAAAAGAAAATTCTTAAATTTTGTCTTGGGTAATTCATTTATTTTTTATTTATCAAACCAGAACTAACGAAACAATGAAAGTGTTATTTTTCACAAATGTAAGGGAGAGGTCCTGACCCCAGATCACTTCCTATCCCGCTTATATACTGAATTTCAATTCAGTATACCGAATACTGACCAAAAAAGTATTCAGCCGAATACCGAATACGAAACATACACATGTATTTGAATAATATTCGGTTTGCAGCCATATGTTTTCTAAATAGGATGTAGTAGATGTAGAATAGAGAGTATTCGAAAACTGCTTTCCTGTGCCGCAAAGGTAGGTACACATACTCATGCAAAATATATAACATTAAAAATAATCAATAAAAATTCTGTGTGATTTTCTGCGCCATTAGTAAAGTAAAATCATATTTTATAATGGTGAGAATGTAAACATTATTTCTAATATTTTTAACAGTCCTCGTATTACGCCTTTACAAAACATTTTTGCGCTAGTTTTAAAATTGCTAAATTTATTTGACCATTATTTCCATTTCTTTCTTGAAAGCATATTTTGCTCACGGGTTTTGCAAGAATGCTATCAAATTATTACCTACAAATCCAGACAAAACGGGCACATTTCTTACCAGGAAAACTTTAATAGAAATACATAATGCTTGGTCATTGGTCAAAAGGATACCTCTTAAGTAAAGCATTTGGCAATAACGTTTACAAATCGCTTTAGGAATAAACTAGCTCCACTACAATGTGGTTTGAAAGGTAGACAAAGATAAATAAAGCAAGTCCTAAGAAAGGAGAAACTATAAATATGGAACAGGGTAAAATGCAGCATTAGAAGTATTTCAAAAGATTACTTTAAAAATTAGGCACTTACTTTTAATTAATTTACTTTAAATGATTTACTACACTAAACCACAACCATACCGGGTGTTCACAAAATTACTAGCAAGTCTGTCATTTGTTTCAGGAGTATTATACGATTTTGTTATTTTTGTGTATTTTTAGATAAGTTGCCAGATTTCTGGTTAGTTCTGGTTAGTTATAATTTCCAGTTTTACCGAACACACAAAATGCTTTTTGGAAGTAAAGAACTGCGAATTTGAAACGAAAAACACTTATTTCCCAAAGTTTTTGGTTACCTTCGTACTATGTCCGATCCCCAACAGTTTTCACATACTAAGAACGCTTATGCTTTGGCAGTTACGGTAAAACTGGAAATTGTAATTTTACGTTGATACAAAGTTAGGTTTATTACATAAATTTAAACTATTACACTACCCTACTTCTACCATTATTTTTTTTAATGTTGACTAGTATTACATTTTTCGAACGTCATTTTTGTAAAACTGATAAACTATTATTAAATCCATTGTTCATTTGTTTACCTTTTTTAAAATCGTAGTCTTGATGTATTAGCTTTTGTCGTACAAATAATTTAATATAAATAACTATTTTTACATAAATAGGCTTAGAAATTATTGAAAATTCATTTTTTTGCATTTTTTTCATAGAAACTGCTGCTGTCTTGAAACATCCGAAAAACATTATTGGGTAAAAATCAATATTAGCCGTTATTTCATTTTTACCCATATTTGACCGGACTAATATCTTTCTTACGATGGCTTAGTTGGGGTTTTATATGTTCAATAAGATTTCGTAAGTAGAAGAAAAAAGTAAACGGTCAGTGCCTGTTTTTATCCACTACCTCTTTTTAAAAGAGATGGGGAAATGTACTGGTTAGTTTAAGAATAGTAAATGATTTAAATTGTTTTATGTCCGTACTGGCCTATTAAGTCGGTCCGGACTCCGGTTTGTTTTGCCACATAAAGGCTTAAAACTATGGAAAATATGCACTATATCCAACGATACATCCCACCCATATTTTAAAATCGCATATTAATTTTCAAGAAAATGACATGCTTGCTTTTAAATTTGTAGGCACCGCTTCATACGAGTAATGTGTCAGATTTAATTTTTAAAGCAACTTTTCAGAAACTTGGTAAATGGTCATAATTTTTTTATTTATGGAGGTTTAATGGTGAATATTTCTATTTTAGTCCAATACTTTATTTTAAATTAATTTTTTTAATAACTGAACAAAAAGTTTTTTTCTGGAATAATCCTATTATTAAATTATTTGTATTACTTTTGTAACAACACAGTACAATTTTTAAGATGTTTGTGTAAGAAACCCAATAGAAATTTATGCGAGCTTGCACCTCCTGACCTATACACGTGAAACCTTTAAATTTATATTTCAATTAAAGTGTCTTTAATTTTAGTACTTTCCCAAACAAGAAGTTCCTAAACAAAGAGAATCTCCTTTTTACTTTTTAGATTGCGTTAATATTATTGTTAAACAATAAACTTACAATAATCACAAGCTTTTATATGTCCTAATCCAATTTCATTATTTAACGGTTTCTTTAGCAGGCTAATTCTTGATAAACAGTTCGAGCATTTAATCAACCTTACAATTAATTACCATGACGATAGTAAAATCATAATTTATATATTAAAATTTTACCTTATCGCAAGCTAAAATTTTAATGTTTCTACGTCATAATAATATTTTCTTGTTCTAAATAATACATCAAAGTGATGACTGTCCCCTTGTACATAACTAAACTAAAAACTCATTACAAAAATGTCTCCCACTAATCCCATAATCTATGTAATTTAGTTACTCACAGCGGGTGCGAGATATACATACATAAATTTAATTTTTGTGCAAAGGGTCTACTAGTTTCGTCAAAGTATGTCCCCTAAGTGTTTCTTTGTCATTTTATTTTCCATGGGCGGGCACTGGTAAAAATAATATAATATTATCCCTAACATAATAAATTATGTATTTCTTATAACTATTTTTAACATTTTTAATTTCCTACCACAAGATCCATGTTTATCATAGCTCATAAATTTAAAATCAATAAAACCTAGAATTTTAAAGTTCCTAACCAATGTCTTTTTTGCTTCCTGTTACACAATAAAACAAAGTTTATTACTGGATTCTAGTTTATTAAAAATATTTTATTGGCACCAAAAATAATAACCAAAATTTGTAGTTACTTCGCTCACTTCGTAAACAACGTTTGTATGTGTAAAGGTCAAAGCACACTAGGCGCTTAAGTCTCGGTACGCTCACCGTTTAATCAACTTTTACATGCTTTTTAAATGAATGACCTTGAATGAAATTTAAATAGCATGTAAAATATTTGACCGGTCCGTGAGCGTACCGATGCCCGAGCGCCTAGTGTGCTTTGACAGTAAGTTCATTCAACATTTAAATACATATGAGTCTACGCATTCTGAAGAAACTAACAAAGTAGAAAGTAGAGTTTTCGTTCTTCTTTGGCGGTGTAAACATGTTGGAAGAAAGCACCTGTTGGGGTTTTACATGGAATTATGCATGAAGGATTTAGAAGATGTGTTTGATGCCCCGGGAAAAAAGAAAACTCACGCTAAATTGAAAGGCATGTTTCTTTCGGATCTAGCTGCTGTTAGCGACAATTCCCTTGAACCTGGTGTTTTTCGTTTGGTGTTTGAGCACAAGAGTATTTCCCAAATAGCAAGAAAAAGAAGCGCGCGCCGCCGAGTAGCGTCAGTACTAATAGAAAACTGGTTCATGCACTATACCAGTAACAGTTCTTGGTTAAATGGCCGATTTAAAGTAAATATATGAACTGAAATTTCTAGGAGCTACTAAAGCTCGATTATCCAGATTTTCTAGCGACTAAGCCCTGAAAACCTTGTGATACGACATCGCTCACTTAAGGCCGGAATGGGGACAGCTGGCTAATAGTCTAGCAATGGGGCCAAAAATTCAAAGAGCAAAGCTGAAAAAAATTATAACAAATTTGTAAAACAAGGTCAAGTAGCACATAAATTTAAGGATAAACATGTAAAGTTTTTGTCAACTAACGTAAATATTGATACATCGAATTATTGTCGTCGAATTGTTCACTTAAAAACACTCGGAAAAAACATGTTTTCTAATTATTGCGGAATTTATTATCACTTATTGGATCTTGTAACCGAAAAACGTATTAGACTGGCATCAATTTTTTTATGTTATATATACCGTATTCGATAAACTTTTCGGGCGCAGCATAACCTTTCGGCGGCGTTGCCACATTTCAGTGACATAGCACATTTTTCTTAATTATTTAACTATTACTCCTATCACAAGTTCTAAAGGTCGGATTTTAATTAGCCAAAATGTCTAAAGTTGTTTTTTCTTCCGTTGATACAACTTTCATTAAAATCAGAATATTAATTTATGTGGAGTAAAATAATATCTGCAATTTCCCATAAGGATCAATGGTAAAAGCAATTATTTTATAATATTTATAACTTTTTTCAGTTCTCTGTAGACCTATGAAAATTTATTTGGTTAATATTCCTGTTATAAAATACCAGTATGCTAAGTTTCATAATTTTCTAAACATTAATTCTTACACCGGTAGTACTACCTTAAGGTATCCATCGTGTTTACCGTCACGATTCGTTTGAATAAAATATATTTAGCACGCAAATCATATACTAGATTTCCACTGTCTGTTTGGGAACCCTATGCTTCTAGTGAGAGGGGTCGGTTTGCAAAATTAGTTTAAAGACGCTAAAAACCAAGTAATAAAATATTATTAAAATAATTGCAGATTGGCGCATATTAGAAATATACCATACATTTAAACCTATGATTTAAAAAGCAATTTATTTCTATAGTTACGCCACTGAGTCGTTCCTTTGTTGCCCATTTTATCTCTTGGGGTTCGGACCCTTTTAGTTGGGCATCACCGCTAAGGACTACGGAAATTAAACATACAGATTGGTCCTCTATTTGTTATTGTTTTAATATTGCATCATGTGTGTGCAGACCGCTTAAATGGGGGATAAAATTTCTGGGACGGGTATACCTTTAAATAAAGACTGGATAATCAGTAAGTTTTGTTTACTTTTGATGACCTAAAATTGCTTTTATTCGGATATTTTAGGTTTTTGCTTAAGGGGAGGTGGGCAAAATTTTTTGATGAACACCAAAAAAGAAAAAAATAGGTCCCTACCGATAAAAACCCTAAATACCAGTATAATGTTTGTTTTCTTCCGCAATAATGTTAAGGAGCAAAAAAACGGTCCTCATTTCTACAATTCTAAATATTAAACTCTAATGTTCTTTTCTCATCCGCCACTTATTACGTCTAGTACCTATTTATTTCCTTTATTTCCACCTTACAGGGGGCGGTCAACAATTTTTCAACACTGGTAAGGAGATGTTGCAAAATTAAACGTTTGCTTTTATCAAACATTAAAATATACACAGTGTTTAATCAGTTAAAACGGTACGTGAATATTTGTAAATTAGGCTACAATAAAATTGCATTGCAAAAAACTTGTTAGTTTTGGGAGATTTCTCCGCTATCGTCAGGTCAAAAAGTTTTTGCTTACTGATCAGCAAAGGGATCACGAAGTCGCAAAACGACAGTACTTGCTGTCGTTCTGCTATCCCAGTTTTCAATGAAACGACAACCACTCCTGTGGTAGCGTGACTTCGTGATCCCGGAATAGGTTTCGCCTATCTGTTAAGTCATTGTTGTAGGTCAAAATTCTTGACTGGACTGTACTCGGCACACTATTGTATTCGCTATACTAACAAATACATACTAAGCTGGCAACATCGCGTGTTTGGTACCGGCTTGCTTACACCGTAGTAAAACTAATGTTTAAAATTTTGCTAGGCCTCTTATTATAAGTAATTAATTCACAGTTGGTGTAAATTTGTAAAAAAATATTGACAGGTTAAAAGTTATTTAATTATAATAAAAGAATTTTGCTTGCCTTTTTAAAAGCTATTGCTTTTGCACAGTATTTTGGATAAAATGCAGACTTTTTAAGCTTTTTGCAAAAAACTTATTAAAAAGTCAATTTTTTTGTGGAAAAATTGTTACTTTCAATCAAATATATTGGTTTAAAAGATTGTATAAAGCATTTTTTGAATCATTGTTTTAATTAATTAAAATGTTCTGTTTAAATTTTAAGTCAATTCATGCAGGAACAAGGAATTGCGAGGTAAAATGCTATATTTACTGTACTATAAACTGGGTGGTCATTTGAAAACAAAACGGAACTTATTTTGGACACTCGCGGCCATTTAAGGAAAACGCTTGGACCCGTCAATTTTTGATTTTAGGGGAAACATATTTTCGCTACTTTCAGCCCCCAAACTGCAACCGTCTAGCAGAGGTTAAGCTCACCTCCACAATCTTATATAGAAAGAGGGGTCAAGTGATTTTTATTTCAATAAACGCATAACGTTGCACTTACTGCGCATATAAACTATAAATAAGTTGCCATAGACAGGCCCCGCATTCAACATAGCGCAGCGTCGCGATTGGTTGCGACGCATATTCCTCTGCCACACACAACTTTTGTGTATTATTAGTGGGCTTTCACACCAAAGTAGCATGCGACGTGCGACTCGCTGCTTGGAAGCAAGAAGCATGCTACTTATTTAAAAACCTATACATATTATGAACGGTTTCACACCGGAGTAGCGTCGCAAAAATGCTACGTGGCAACGTGCGGCGTGCGACGTGAGTATACGACAGGTCGTATAATATGCTACGCGGCTGCGTGTTCCCTTGCTGCCCACACGTTGTTTATAGCCATTTGGTGATTGAGGTTAGGTATTATTTATATATTTTCTCATGATGTCGTGCACAAAACGTTTACCAGACGATGAAAAATTCAATATATCGTTTGTTCAAACTGTGGAAACCTATCAGTGTCTTTATGACCACACATTAAAAGCATATAGCAACAGAAGTGAGCAAGATAAAGCTTGGAATCAAGTAGCTGGGAAATATTTTTCTACAGGTAAGTTTATTATTTTTTTACTTTGTCAATATAACTCGTAAAATCTATACGAAGTCACTTGAACAACAAAAAACTGAAATCTCGGCTGATAGTCGGCGAAACATGGGCGTGCGTAATTTTAAAAAGTTTTCAACACCAAAATAAATTCAATTCATTTCAGTGCGCTTAAAATTTGATTTATTTTTTATTTACTTTTTTTTCTGGAACTTAGAGTTGTTCACGTTAATGTTTAGTATAAATATGAAGTATCTGGCGGAGAGTTTAAAATCGGAGTTCTAAATCGATACGACGGAGTTTAAAAACATTTATTTATAATCAACACATACATATTTAATTAGTATTTATATACAAACATTGTTTTGCCACGGTAGTGCATTTTCAGGTTTCACAAAGTATGCGCATAGCCTATCTCGTAAACTGCTTGCCGTTGTTGGTTGACGTCCGTGAAGCTCTTGTTGTAAACTCGGCAACGCATTGTAAGCAGCATCAACATCTTGTTCGTTGTTGACATGCAAAAACCTGCCATCGTGCTTGCGAACATAGTTATGCAAAATGCAAGCAGCTTTGACAATATGAGTAACTTTATCTGGTTTACAGTCAATTTGTGTTTCAAAAATTCTGAATTTTGAAACCAGCATACCAAATGCACATTCAACACTTTTCCTAGCCCTCGAAAATCTGTAGTTACATATTCTTTTGGAGTTGGTTAGGGTTCTTCTGGGGTAAGGTCGCATAATATTTTTATGAAGCGGAAATGCTTCATCTCCTATAAAGAACATAGGAAACGTTGAATTATTCTCATCATTCGGTAAGGCAGTAGGAGGTGGAATGTTCAATTTATTTTCTGTCAGAGCGCGAAAAAACCGGAAGATTTAATCACACGACCATCGCTATTTCTACCGTAGTCACCAACACTCACAAAAGTGAATATGCCATCTGCGTCCGCACTTGCCATTAAAACTATTAAAAAGTAGCCTTTGTAATTATAATATGATGAACCTGATTTTTTAGGGCACTTTATTCTTATGTGTTTGCCGTCTAAAGATCCCAAGCAATTTGGCATATTCCATAGTTCATAATATCTGGCAGAAATCTCTTTCCATTGCTCCACTGTAGGCAATGCCATATATTGCGGTTGGAGAACTATCCATAATTTTTCAGCAGTATCCGCAATAATGCTACTTATTGTTGAAATTCCTCGATAAAATTCAAAGTGAAGCGCTGTAAACGTCATACCAGTTGCGAGAAACCTGAAAATGAAGCAAATAAAATATTTGATAAACCAAAATCATAATCAGTATTAATTACAATAATAGTATTAACTGAAATAAATTATAAGATGCGGACTACACTAATTTAACTAACTAGAGGGGTTGGGTCCTCTCAATTTTCAAGGCACTGAAATACCAATGATGGGGGAGGTTAAGTATTTGGGGGTTATATTGGACTCAAAACTCACCTGGAACCACCATTTGGATAAAGTAATCAAAAGAGCGGAAATAGCATTAATTCTGGCTCGCAGAACATATGGCAAAACGTGGGGGACTAAGACCACAAATGGTTCACTGGTTGTACAATACCGTGGTGAAACCAGCCATAACATATGCATCCATTGTTTGGTGGACCAAGACCAGACAGCACACGGCTATGCTTCGGCTGAGCAAGGTGCAAAGACTAGCCTGCCTTGGCATAGCGGGATGCATTAAAAGTACACCAACAGCGGTCTTGGAGACCCTACTTGACCTCCCGCCACTGCATATAGTGGTACAAGGGGAGGCGAGAATGGGGGTATACAGACTGAAACACAACCTGAGCAACACAAAAGTTAGATCAGGACACATGGAAATAAAAATATCATAAGGAGTCCCATAATGGATATGAGGACAGACTATATGACCCCACAAATCGTACCCAGAAGACCCTTTCAGGTGACAATACACCCAAGGGAGAACTGGGCAAACGAAAATTTCAGACTCTCTCTTCGAGGTCAAACCTGGTATACGGACGGGTCCAAAACCGAAGAAGGGTCAGGAGCAGGTGTCTACAGTGAGATGGGAAACACTCGTTTGACCTTTCCACTGAGAAACCACGCCTCTGTATTTCAAGCAGAAATTTTTGCGATCTTACAATGTGCCAGGATTAACAACCAAAGGCCCCGCACAAATTGTACAATCAACATTCTTACGGATAGTCAAGCAGCCCTTGGTGCACTAATTAATCCCAAGGTATCGTCTTGGCTGGTACTAGAATGCCTCGAGGAACTCAGGGAACTGGCGGAACGCAACAACACGAGGTTGATGTGGGTGCCAGGGCATTGCGGAATTCGAGGCAATGAAAACGCAGACGAACTGGCTAGAAGGGGGTCAGCCACGACATACGTCGGGCCAGAACCAGTCCTTGGAGTGCCAAAGAGCACCTTCCGGAGTGCGGTACAAAACTGGGTAAAGGACCAGCAAAGACTGCACTGGGAAAGGCTTCCTCAACACATGCATGGGAAAATATACATCAGTGGACCATGCACAAAAAGAGCTAAAGAACTACTCAAAATGGGTAGGAATCAGCTAAGAACGATCACAGGTTTCCTCACCGGACATGCTCCAGTGAAAGAACACCTAAATAAAATGGGATTATACAACGGAGATCTGGACTGCAGATTATGTGGAGCAGAGACCGAAACAGTATCCCACATACTGTCAGAGTGTGAGGCACTGGATCACAAAAGACAGGCAATCTTCGGGGATATTAGAGTGCCCCCGGAAACATATGGTACGCACCCAGCAAACCTATACCGCCTTCTTCAAGGAACTAGGGTATTGGAATGGGTACAATAAAACGGGAGTTTGGTACAATAAGCCTTCAGGCTGCAGTGCCACCGGACATGCAGACGGCTCCCTGGGAAAAAAAAACACTAATTTATTGACATACGTTTTGTTTTAGCATCTGAATGCAAAAAAAAATGGAAAACACTTCGAGGTAGCCTCACGAGGTATGTGAAACAGCGTGCTGGAAAAAGTGGAGATTCAGCTAAATCAAAAAAGCCGTATTACTTATGGGACGTTATGCAATTCGTATTACCATTCACCAAATCAAGACCTCAATCGGGCAATTTGCCAACTGAGGCCAATGAAGATGAAATGGTTGAAACCGATCAGGGTAGTATAATAGACGATGATGAAAATGATTCCACAGCTGCCGGTCCAGAAGAATCGAGAGAAGAACCCAACCCTAATCATCATTCGGAGGCAAGTTTGCAAGATGGAAATTCTTTTTAAGTACACCATCACGTACATCGAGTAGATCCTCAACAAAAAGAAAAACTTCTGCAAAACCACCAGACGATGAAATGGAGCATGCTGTCATCAATTACCTTTCTCAAAGAAGCGAGCCAAAACCTGAAAACCCTGACTTAGATTTTTTAAAAGCATTCTTCCGGATATGGGTAATTTAAATGCATCTCAGAAACGAAGATTCAAAGTAGTGGTGCTGCAGACATTAGACAATATGTTGCAAGAAAAGAATACATCAACATCAGCGAGCGCTTCTTTGTCTACGAATGACAGGCAGGCTAATGCTGTTTTAATGTATTCTTCTGATCTTTCAGCATCAAACACGGCGCATACGTCCCATATGTATAATAACATTCCTGTTGGCACATTCACTCCGGATCAATTTGGAGGCATGCTCATCAACGAAGGTAACTATACATCACATAATCAGCCTGCTACACACCTAACCAAAATGATCAATCATTGACGCAGTAGCGATTTAGTGATTTATAAGTTTTTTGAGTATATGTATAATAAAAACATGTTTTAGCAAATTGTCTTGTGGTTTATTTTCATGCATTAACTGGTTTATTACCTACCTACCTCAAAAATATAAGAAGTCTTTCCTCCACAGTGATAGCTCTTCGGTAATTTGTATCCTGTAACTGCATTGATGGTTTCATTAGATCAACAAGCTTCTTGAATGTTGTTTGTTTCATCCTGTAGAAGTTTTGAAATTTTTGAGGATGTAATTGTAGCTGCTGGGATACAATGAAAGTGCTATGCGTGTCAGCATTATCACGTAAATACGGATGAATCCAAACTTTTCTTCTTTTTTCCTTCTTCTTCTTGCAATCATAGCAGCAATTAACACAAAATTGTCTTCTTCCGACGACATTTTCAATATTGTTTTGTTATTGTACACTACCAACACAGAACTGAAGATAAGTCGCAATTTGCGGCTTCGGTGTGAAGCTAAACGTGAAAGATGCTAGTTGCGACGTGCTTCTTGCTTCCAAGCAGCGAGTCGCACGTCGCATGCTACTTTGGTGTGAAAGCCCACTTAGTCTCCGCGTCGCTTGGCCCCGTACAGTTGTAGTACAACTATTGTTCTTAAGTATGCCGGGAGACGCGTTAAAATGTTTATATATATGTATACCTTTTATTAATGTATATATGTACATATACACTACAAATATATATATATATATATATATATATATATATATATATATATATATATATATATATATATATATATATATATATATATATATATATATATATATAAAATGGGCAACGTGCGCTTCTGGGCTAATAAAACAATCCCTTAGTTTATGTAGATATAGTAGGGATTTAATTAATAACACAGGCCTACAAAAAAAAGTGGTATGTGCTGGGTGTCGGACCCACCGAGTCGGGCGTATTTTTTGCGCTGAACACGAATCTTAAGTCAAAACTGGAGGAAACTACAAAAAACTGAATTGCGGGGGCCAAAGCGGCACAAGATTTTTTTAAATTAAAAGGGGGTTATGTAGCACCTCATTTTAAAGGCCCTTGAATCCTCTAACGCCACTTTGTTTTTGAAAATCAGTCTAGCTTATTCCAGCCTTACAACCATTTGAAATTTGGCTTAAATACTACAGTGCGGTTTTAATGGTATTGGCTTGTGAGTCTGGAACAGCTGGGCCGATTTTTGAAAACAAAGTGGCGTTTAATAGAGTATCAAAGGGTCTTTTTAGGCCACACTTTATAAATGAATTTAAGGAAAAAAAAACGTATTTAAAAAAAATATCGACGTGTTTAAACGTTTTTTTCCAAAAAAACAATTACTAAACTTGAAATAAATGTGTTTTAACCCACGTGTACTTACTATATGTATAATACTTATTCTTTAACCAAAATAGATTTTTTTAGCTTGATAAAGAAAAAATCAAACTTTATTACCCTAAATTAAAAACAAGATTTTTTAGCCGACTTAAATAAACTTTGACTAAAAAATCCCTCATTTATATAACATAACATAAAAATATTATTATGTGATTTACTACTTGAGAAGTACAGCACAGGCCATATTAAGACAATAATTTATTTTGTTGCTTAGGACGCCAAAATCGTTGCCGCCTCAGACGATAATTTTTCTTAAGCCGGCCCTATGCAAATTCCCCTAGAAAAGGGGTCCCCACCAACAGCGATGCCAGCGCGATTTATTTCATATCTTGGCCACTAAAAGTACTCATTAAAACGTTATATTATTTTAATTTTTTATCTTACCGGCATGATAAATAATTTTTATTTTTTTAAACCGTGCAAAATATATTTTTTTAACATACTAGTTTTCTGGTTAGTTCTGGTTAGTATTTTTCCGCGCTTCTACTATGCTACATGTGCAAAGACCATCATTTTTAATTCCAAATATCTCTCGACAGAGATAGCAAATTGCCTTAAAATTTTAACAGTGTGTGTATTATACACTAAACTACTTATATCCTAAGTTTAAACAGTTTCTTAAAGTGTTGCTTTCGAAACCATACTACCTTAAGGGTTTTCTTCGACATCCGCAGACACAGAATCGATTCGTTCACAAAATTATCTGTGAATCAAAATTGCGAACCCGTTATTTTTCTTTTAAACATTGTCACAATTATTCCCTTTTGTGAAGTATAGCGATTTAGGTTTGCTTCGAATATTCTACTTCTGTTTAGTTTAAAAATAATATATATAGTGTGGTCCATTAGGTGTGCAACAAATGTAAAACTTTTTTAGTGGCAATTTTTTAGAAAATTGTATTTTATCAAGTTGGTGCATGGTCCCAAACTGTAGTAGCAAAAGTTAGTTTTATTAAAAGTTAAAGAATATAAAGAGTAGGTCAAAAAATCTAAAAATTGTTTAGTAGTAAAGTACCCTTATTTATAAAAATATGGCAAGAAGTTAAATAGAAAAGTTATGCCTAAATGCCAAGTCATGGCCTTTTATTCTATTTTATTTTTGAAAAAATTTGAATTAACCCTGTATGATACAAATGTATATTAGTCTGATTCCATATTTCTTTAAAGCAGTTAAAAATAACATACTTTAAAACAAATTTGTAATATTTAACTGAATTTATATTTTTTCATAAAACCCCTAACTTAAAGTTTGCTGCAAGAATATTTAACAAAGTCGTAAAGTTTTAAAAATATGTGTTTTAATAAGAAAAATAACCCATAAATAATATTGTATGTGTACTAGTTTCCTATTTACTATACAACTTTTTTTTATTTTAAATTTTTAATAAACTGTAGAACAGGTAGCTCAAAATTAAAAAATAAATTAATTAAAATTTTAATTTGAGGCCATGACTTCGTATTTAGGCATAAATTTTGATTCTAACTTACCTTTCTTTTAGACATTTTCTTCTATTTAAAAAAATTATGACACTTTACTCCTGGGCAGTTTTTAATCTTTTTGACCTACCCTGTATACCATTAACCTTTTAATAAAACTAACTACTGCTAATACAGTTCAAGAGCATGCACTAACTTTTATGAAGAATAACATTTTCGGACAAATTGCAAATAAAAAAAATATAGTTAAAGTTAAAGTTTTAGTCTTTGTAAGGAAGTTGTCCTTCGCGACAATATATTTATCAATATGCAATTTTATCATTGGCGTAAAAATTTGTTTTTATATTCATGTTTTATATATTTTTGTTACCCTACAAAAATTGTATTACATGCTTTGCAATTTCTTAAATTTACAAGGTATAAAATCACCATGCCCTTAAAAAAACTTTTTATGTTCCTGAGATTACTAGAATGAATTAAAAAACAAATAAAAATTTAAAAAAATTAAAAAAATCAAAGGTATAAGGACATAAGGAAATTTATTATTCAAAGTAAATATACAAAAACACACATTAGAATTGTTTTTAGATTTTGTATTATTAAGTTTGCACGTTGGTAACCTTTTCACGAATGCCATCAAATATTTCCATTTGTTTCCTTATATGTCATGATATGCACATAGAAATAAGCGATGCGTAAGCACATTAAAATTCATGCACCGTAATTCACTTCAAAATTTGCATTATATCTATCATATCCGAATGATGTGCTCCAAAATATACTTTTGAAGAATGACCTAAATATAAGGAGATATTTTTTAATTAAACATTTTTATATTTGACGTAATATTTTTTTGTCAGGTTTGCTTGCATAGAACTTGCATAGAAAAATATTGCATTATAGTGAAAAAATTCCACTTAAAGATTTCTTTTTATTCCGTTATCTTAGTATATATAGGGTGTTCGACTATATTTGACCCATAATAATCGCGAGTAACTTTAAAAGTAATAAAGTTATTAAGATGCTTTTTGCAAAAAGCCATAGATTTTTTAAAGTTTGTTGTTAAGCCGTGTCCAAACTTACAACAATTCGCCAAACATCCGTCGAAACCAACCAACCTGTTTGCGCGCTCCTTTGACGCCAAGAAACCGACAAGCTCTGAACCACCGGCGAATCATTTGCCAAACCCTTGAAACGACGTAAATTCAGTCCACGTCCACGTCCGCGCTATGTGGTTGGGTATGCGGCGTGGAGTGGCATGGCTCTATAGGTTTGTTCCAGCAGGCTGTCAGAAATGTTTGCAACCGTTCGGATTCTGCGCTCGTCCAATTTGTCGTTCCAGCAGCGCCATGTTTGTAACATTATACAATTTTTTGTTGTTCCAGCAGTAGTTTTAAGATGTTGAAAACTGGAAAAGTTTGCAAACTTTTCTTCAAACATTACTGACAAATTTTTAACGTAGCCGTTCTTGTATTGACGTATAATTAAGCAGTATGCACGCCTTATTCATTTTTCGTTCCAGCAGAAAACTGTTGCCAACATTTCTGACTAATGTTTGTAACAATTTCTGCATGTTATGATTGTTGCTAACATTTTTCCAACATTCTGCTGGAACAAACCTTATATTTCTGCTATTTGGTTGTGACGTTCCGTTAATATAAAAACAGAATGGTCGATTTTCCAATGTAGGGCAACATTGTTATTTTAAATAAAAAGCCATGTATATTTTTCTTCAATCTTAAAATTCTAAAATAATAATGAATTTATTATTCTTACAAAAAATATTGCATGGCATGCTAGAGTATTATTTGACAATAAAATACAAGGTTACAGAAAAATATACGGCATTAAAGTTATACGTTATTTACATAATAATATATCAGAAAATTGGCGATTTTGTTTTTGTGTTTTTAAACAGAAACCTTCTAGAAATATAAAAACTAAGATAGCAGAATGACTAGTAAAGACTGTAGAGAAAAATTAAAATCCTGTGACAGTAAATTTTTACTTGCACCACTTTGATCTTTTCTTTTTAAAGCAAGAAACAAAATAGTTTATTTAACCCCAAGAGACTAAAGTAATTGCTAGCAAAAACTTATAATGCTAAATATTTTACTACCTTTAGATACATACGGTATAATCGAAAAATAATGTGTTTAGTATCTTTTAAGGAAGGTAATAAAAGTTGTTATACAGTGTGTCTACGTAAGTTGGCGGAAGTATGGGAACTAATTTTAGAAATGGTCCAAAAGCTAAAATGCAATCATTAGACATCAAATTGTGTCAGTCGTGTACGAGGCTTGGCCAAAATGTAATTTTTGGCCAAGCCTTTTACTAAAGTACCTGTATTTTTGCTAATATTGCAAATTTTTATAAAGAAAAGATGTTTAGAATTAAAAATTACTTCTAAATATGCAATTTGGTTTATTTCCAAAAATTTTTTCGGCGAAAATCGGGAAAATGTAAGTTTGTACATTTGTGCATTGTACATTTTCTTATTTTAACACCAATTAATTTAAAAGTTTATTTTAAACTGTCCTTTGATATTTATAATCATGAAATACAGGGTGGCCCACCATATTCGACACGGTCTGTAGCTAGATAACCATGGGGTTTTTAAAAAATAAATACTGAAACATATACAAGTCGGATAAGACTACAGTATAAAATTATTTTAGTCTATACAGGGTGTCTCAAAAAATTGTGACGTATCAAAGTTATATTTTTTAAATGAAACACCCTATATTTTATGACGGTTTTAGATTCCACTTTAAAAAATAACTCAAGTTTGTTTACAGTACTAAGTGTCTAATTTTATTCGTTTTTGTGATATTTCATTTTTTTGAAAAATGCAGAGGTAAAATTAAATTGATTTTACTTTAACACTTTTAACACTTTTACCTTTAAAATGTGTAACAAGATTAGAAAAAGTCTGCCATATCATACGTAGGTCAAATGAAGATTAAATATTGTACAGGGTGATCAAAAATAATTTCAATTTTTCAGAAAATCAAATAGCCATATCTCTCTTATTTTAAATGGAACACCCTGTATTTTTTTACGTCACATGATGACAAATAAAATACTCTTTCAAATAGTGTATAAGTTGCCTATACCTATCTTTTGTGCTTTTTAGTAAAATCTGTTTTTACAAATTTTTAGTCCAAATGTTTATTTAAATTAAAGTTGGCTGTGACATAGCAGCCATTAATATTTTTCTTAAGAAAATAACAACGACCATACTAGTGTTTTAGTCAGTTTAAAAGAAATTTCAATGATTTTAAATAAAACCCTTCTTCTACAACAACAAGATGATATAATACTGGTAGGATGTGAAAAAATGGGTTACTTTAGTCTAGAGAAACCATGTGATAACCTTAATAGTTGTTTAAAAAATTTGACACAGTGATTATGGATAATGGAAGAAACGAGTTATAGGTCACAGAATGTCGTCATAACTGACCAGAGGCGTTATTAGGATTGTTTAAAAACACAAGCTTTATCATTACCACATTCAGCCGAAATAAGTGTTATTGGAAGTAGCGTTATAAGCAACTAATGAATTTTTTCTGTGAATTTTAAAAATGGTGGCAGATAATACAAAATCTTTTAATTTTCTGCTTTCTTCCAACAAATTTACATTTTGCAATAACGGCTTAGTAAATAGGCATAGCTATATCACAGCCTACTTACATTTTAATAGACATTTGGAATA
Organism: Listronotus bonariensis; assembly: GCA_014170235.1. Taxonomy (NCBI): domain Eukaryota; kingdom Metazoa; phylum Arthropoda; class Insecta; order Coleoptera; family Curculionidae; genus Listronotus; species Listronotus bonariensis. The sequence goes on from JACEGR010000242.1 coordinate 314,259, forward strand.
AAAATATGTTAAAACGGAATTTACTTAAACAGTATAAAAGATAGGTATAGGCAACCTATACACCATTTGAAAGAGCATTTGGTTTGTCATCATGTGGTGTAAAAAATACAGGGTGTTTCATTTAAAATAGGAGAGATATTGCAATTTGACTTTCTAAAAAATTGAAATTATTTTTTGATCACCCTGTATAATCTATGATCTCGATACGACCTATGTATGATAAGGCAGACTTTTCCTAATCTTGTAACAAATATTAAAGTTTAAGGAGTTTATATTGTTAAAATAAAATTAATTTAATTGCACCCCTGCATTTTGAATAAAAATCAAATATCACAAAAACGAATAAAATTAGACACTTGATACTATTAACAAACTTAAATTATTTTTTTATGTTGAATCTAATACCGTCATTAAATATAGGGTCTTTTTGAGACATCCTGTATAGAGTAAAATAATTTTATACTGTGGCCTTATCCGACCTGTATATGTTTTAGTATTTACTTTTTTAAAAACCCCATGGTTATCCAGCTACAGACCGTGTCGAATATGGTGGGCCACCCTGTTTAGTGTACTAAGGTACAAACCTAAATTTTTATCATTATCGCCGAAAAAAAACAATTGTTTTGGAAATGAGCAAAATTGCATATTTGAACGTAATTTTGCATTCTAAAGATCTATCTTTATAACAATTTGCAATATTAGCAAAAAAAACAGGTACTTTACTCTTAAGCAAAAATGATTGGCTTAACCTCGTACATGACTGGCACAATTTGATATCTGATAATTGCATTTAAGGTTTTGGACCATTCTGAACTTTTTATAATTTTTTTTTTTTTGTAAAATTAATAGCAAAAAGGTTTCCTATATGTCACCAACTTACGTACACACACTGTATATATACCTCATTCTTTAATATACGTTTTCCATAGAAACGGTTTTATTCATTCCTAACAACATTTGATGACATCAAAAATACCAGCATTTAATAGATACTTTTGGGATTCCTGATCGTAAATAAAGGGAAATCTAAATTAACGTAGATTTTTTTCTCATTTTATGAATTATGTCAAATTTTAACACTTTTTTGTTTGTTTTTTTATTAAACAATACCCTTTAAATTAGAGCACATAGGGCTGACTGATGCGTAAGCACATAAAAATGCAATGCATGTACCGTAATTTACCTTAAAATTTACATTTAAATGTACATAAAGTATTTCAATAACATTTTCGCCAGTTTAAATATTAATATTTAAATTTGGCATTTACCATCATGTGAAATTATGATAATTTTCCATTTTACCTCTCAGTATGCTTCGTGTTTCAATCTGTTTTGAATTTGAATAATAATTATTCAAAACGAAGCGCTCGGATTCGAGTTTTAAAGTTTTTATCAATAAATCCTGCAAATCCGCAACGCATCACCGCAAAATAAACTCTTAAATCGGGTTGAGCTTAAATCGAAAAAATAATTGAAAAGTTCTTAAATTCAATTGAAAGGTCGAAATTGCTATTCAATTTGCTGAAAATGCTTTAAATTCCAAAATTGTTTAGTAATATACAAACAATTGTTATTGAAAAAATTCAAAGTTATTTGAATTTGTTTTTTTTAATTAAAATTTATAAAATAAGGCTAAAAATGGCACCAAAATCACATTTTCTATAAAAACTGGAATTAGGTAGTTTCACCAATAATTAATTAATAAAAATGTGATTTTAATGTCATCTTCAGCCATGTTTTATAAGACCAAAGATGGCAATGCATGTTTTATTTAAAATGAAATTAGGTGGTTTTACAATTAAGGTGACGATATTTAAAACTAACATCTGGTGATTAATGAAACATCCTTAAATTTAAAAAGTATACGTTTTCGCTGGAAGAAATATAATGCTGGATAGTAATTTCATTGTCACCGGTATATAAAGTTCATCAAGTTTATTTACTATTAATCTTTATAAAACCATTACCAACAAAAAAATGCGGCTATTGATATAATGGCTGTATGGTAAAGTTAAAGTTTTCTGACTTTAAATTCAACTACCAGAAGGTAAACACCAACGTCAATGGGTAAACAGAGATGATTTTTGCTTTGTATTGCAACACTAATTTTTCGGAATAATAACCCAGATTTTTATCTTTTATTAATTTATTTATATCTACATAATAATTAGTAATATTATTTTAAAGAAGTAACAATAATATGGCCACTTTTCTATAAACTACAATCATCATGTATTTGCTTATTTTTGTTTTAATAAACGTTTATATTTCTTTTCAGGTATGTACTTTACAGCTACTCTCACGTAAGTATTGACAAAATACATATATCTGTATCTAAAAGTAATATTCATTTGTATAAATACTCTAGAGATTTTAAACCAATCAAAATTTTTTTTCTTTTGTTAAGTCGATGTAAGTATTGCAGAGAATTTAAACAAATCTTACCATTAATGGTATTTGTTAAAACTAATATGCTAATAACGTAAGTAAGTCGACATTAGCAGATTTAGAAAAAATATATTGATTTTTTAAAACTTTATCTTACTTCTAATTGTATGCAAAAGAAAAGTAGGTACTAGTAACATGAGAATTTATACTACTTCCAGATAAACCAAAGGTGATTTTGAAAAAAGAAATTATAATGTCATTTATTAAACCAAAGCGTTTAGAAAATGATTATTTATGCTTTTTTAAGACCTAAAATGTTTTAAAGCTTCTTTTAAACAAAGAAAACAAATTGTGGTGTAATACCATACTGTGTGACCCGGTATGTATATTTTTTTCTAAATTTAATCCTGCCTTATTAAATGCATAAATTACTCAAAAACCTAAATTTGCTATTTAGTCTTTCAACAAAAAATGTTAACAATGTTCAAAAGGCACGGAATTAACTTGATTAAAAGGCAAAAAGTTCTTTCTTTTAGAAAAACTAAAGACTTAACGCAACTAGAGAAACAATTCTAACGCCTTTTCGTTAGTCCTGCTGAATTATCATTTAGCTAAATTAACATAATTACAAGGAACGCTAGCAGCAGGACTTTTCAGGAATAATTATGCAATGAAAATCCTAAGAGGACGTTGTTCGTTTGACAGCAAGGGCTTAGAGTGCTGGCAATTCTCTTTCGTGACATTTTGACCGGCGTCTAAAGTTTGCATTAAGCTCTATAGGTACAGGATAGGATAATACCTTCATTACAGCTTGTCCTGTTAAACTGATTGATAATCTGAGTTATAATTCCATCGACATAAATTTTGTTTTTGGAATATAAGATGCTATACAAAATTGAGGTAAAGATACGCATCAGCCTGTTAAATTAATGAAAAGGGAATGGCTTTACATCATGTAGAATTTTATTTAAACAAAAAGATGTATGTACATACATAAAACAATAGACTTAGCTTGACAAAATTAGGTTCTATATTTTTAAGGGCATGAAAAGTGCTTTTGAATTTTTCAGAATTAATTTGCCCCACTTTCCTCTATCATTCTACAACCGGGCTTAATGCGGCCTTGGTACGGTTACGTGTGGCCAGACCTTTATACTGAGATTAAATAATTATATTGTTTATATTTATTAAACTTAAAATAATAATATTGTATGATAGGTGAAACGAAAATTGAAGAATTAGTTATTTATTTTCTTTATCGATTATCATCCGGAAAAATCTGACATTTTCTACACGTTACGCAATATACTATTTTGTCTGTCTTTTGTAATATGAGTATATTAGTAAAAATATCTTTTAACCTTAAATTCTTAAGCCTTTACAATTATTTCTAAATAATGTATATTATATTTCGGCAAGTTCTACTTATAATTGTTAAATTAAATCTAGCAACGCCCTTATTTTTTTATTAGGCTGATAAATTGTATTATCTAGCATAATAAATGTTATTTAATACTTAAGAAGTTAAATAAAATTTTAAATAAAAAGCCCTGAAACCCATAAAACCCAAATTTATTGTTAAAACGAAATATGTTTAACAAAAGTAACAAGCGTTTCGCCATTTTATTATTCCGGAATTATTATTTTACCTAATTTACATAATTAAGCACAGCTAACTGTCGACATTTTTATAGGTAATTACTTAACTTTAAGGATTTTGTCAGATTACTTTTATTTGAGAGCTAGAACTATAAGTGCTGGCAGTTTTCGTTTTTATGACATTTTGACCAGCCTCTGTCTAAAATTTAATTTAACTTAAGAGTAACAGTTTTATGATAAAACCTTATACTGTAGCAAACTTAGTTATTTAAACCTAATGACGTAATATTCTGAACAAATGCGTTTATTGTCAATTTTTAAAATAAGCTGCTAATTTTTTTAAGGTAAAGTCCTTTTTCATTATAAAGTTTTTTTTTAATTCAGTTTTTTAATTCTTGATTAGGTTTTAACTATGACTTATTTGGGTGTGCCAAAACAGTCGAAAAAATTGGTTTTTGCTCTCATCCAAAAATATCTCAAATGATGCCCAAACAAAGCTTCTGTGCTAAAAAACAAAATGTACTGAGCCATAAGAAAATCAAAAGTTTATGATTGTATTCCAAAATAGAAACCTTAAAATTAAAATCTGAATACGTAGATGCATTGCTTTTAAAACTTTGCCCAGATAATGTATCTACGGATTCTAAAAATATAATATCAGATAAAAATATTACAGCACTTTTTCCAAAATGCACGTTTTTAATTTTTTCAAAATATTTCAAAAACCAAACAAGATACAGTCGTTATCAAAACGGCAAATAATTTGCGGTTGAATGGCCTACAACTTGCCCCGTTTATAACCATTTTTCTATCTCTTATAGTTTTTAATCTCCCAATACGTTTCCTGCCAATTTTAGTCACACTGTATACAAGTATGTTTAAACTAAAGTATTTTAAAAGAACTTAGGGACCTATATATGAGATCAACATTACCCACTGTTTAAACATCTTAATGTTAAGAAAACCCCAATTGGTAGTGTCATAACATGCTTAAAATTAAAAATAATAGTAATTATGACAGCAACAACACGGCATGAATGGGATTGTGGGGTAGAAAAAGAAAAACATTGGCACCCCTTAACGTATTTATAGACATACATTCACCTGGGGTTAAGAAGTTAGCTAAAGAACTGCTAAAGAAAAGTGCTGAATTTAAAATTGTGAAAAATACACCGTACCATTTGGTTAAAATAAAGCTAGTTTTAAGCAACACAAAAGGCGTAAATGTTAAGAAGAAAAAATACCTAATTTAAAAATAATATTAATTTTTATAAAATTTGTTGTAACACAATACAGTTACAGAGTACCTATAGAATAACTTTTCCTAAGTTTTTTAAAATGAATATTCTTCTAAAATTTTGCTTTTTAAAGTCATTTAAAAAATATGCGCAAACTCTGTAATTCCTAATTAAAAATAGGTTTACGTAGTATTGTTTTTGTTTATCTAACATTATACAAGGTGGCCATTTAAAAAGGAAACAGAGCTAATTTTAAGCAATCCAAGTCATTTAAGGAAAAACGCTCGGACTTCTCAAATTTAGATTTTAGGAAAACCATTTTTTAACACTTTTATCCCCTGAACCCCAAATTTAAAAGAAAAAGAGGAGTCGAGTGAAGTGACCTTATTTAAAAGTCTTTTGACCCTGATTATACAACTGCCAAGTTTAAAGTTTTGGCCATTATTTTCGTGGATAGGACAGCTTGTCAAAATTTTTATTTTGTTATTAACTGTAACCCTTACGATTTTCGGCACAATGTTTAAAAATTGCATGTAAAACATTGTGATAAACTTGTCCGACAAAAAAGTGAGGCGTTTGCCCAGTCCGACACCCGAAACATTTGACATTGACAGGCTGGGTTAAAGCACCGCTTCCATATATGGCGGTATGAATAATCGTGATAGACCCATCAAAGGGACCCTCCTAAAAGGTATTAAAAGTGTTATTATCATGAAGTCAATTTCATTACTGGCCCAGGTACTAATATAAGATATGAGGACAATTTGGCTAAACTAGCCATATTGTATGATACACTGTTTATAACATTACAGTTAAAGGTTCTTGGGTAACACTAATGCCAAGTTTTACAATTATTGTGAGCTTAGTTTTAGGAGTAAATGCTAAAAGTGACAGCAATATATTTTAAATGAATATGTTCATATACCAGTTGAGTTCAACTAAACCTAAACTGAACTCAATTGTAAACTGGGCTTATGCCCAGTTTACAATTGAGTTTTAAAATGATTTCCTTAAATGATTAAATGTATTAATAACTTAGTCAGAAATGATGGCAACAGTTTTCTGCTGGAACGAAAAATAAACTAGGCATGCATACTGCTTATACGTTAATACAAGAAATTATGGTAAACTTTTGTCAGTAATGTTTCAAGAAAGTTTGAAAAGTTTTTAAACAGTTCTTAACATGTTTCCAACACAAACAATTTTATAATGTTACAAACATGTCACTGCTGAAACGACAAATTTGACGTGCGCAGAATCCGAACGGTTGCAAACATTTTCATTTTTAGTTTTAGATACTGACTTATTTACCCTTAAAGAATCTATTGAGTAGTCCGTTACTTTGTGACAATACATTTTACGTAGAATGTAATAAAAACACAAATTTTACTTTGTTATTTTGTCACAAAAATGTGACAAAATAACAAAGTAAAATTTGTGTTTTTATTACATTCTACGTTATTTACCCTTGTTTTATTTATATATATATATATATATATATATATATATATATATATATATATATATATATATATATATATATATATATAAGTTTCATATTTCCTCCGAAACTGTTATAAAACTTCTTGTTCCATCTAAATTTTATAGATAAAGAAATTATGGTAAAAGGAAACTGTTATCTTTTAATGCCCCAACTTCTACAACGACTAATAAGGCCGTGGTTTACTATAGAGTCACTATTAAATTTTTATTCTGCTTCGTAAAACCCATTTAATGACACATAATGCAGTTTAAAGTCATTTCAGTTAGTTGTTAAAAAGAAACTCATGAAATTGGATAAAGTTATTGAAAGTTTCTCCCCATCTGTTTCATTTTTAATTTAGTATATTATGTACCAAAGACATTGTTGTGCAAATGTAATTGAAATATGTAAATAAGTTTTATTAATATTGTCGTAAAATACTATAGTAAAAAACTATAAAAATATTTACAAAAAATATGAATAGGAGCAGCAAAGAACAAATCTAATAAAACTTTTCAGTGTCTATACAAGTTTTAAATTCAAAACTTTATGAACCAACAAAAGCAAAAGAGTTAGACCACTTTACATTTTATAACTCTTTACAATACTTCAGGCAAAACAGTTTTGCTTAACATCAGTAGCGCAATGTAGGAGCTTGGTATTTAATCTGTTTTAATAAGCATTGAATGTAAAGTTAATTTCTTATTTTTTTTCACTTTGTAATTTATTGTTTCTAATAGCATTTTTGATAGCATGCAAATAAGATATGAATAGTTTAAAAGTACTTAAATGTTTATGTCACATAGTTTCTTGTACCAACAATCCAATAATAATAGATATCAAAGTAACACAAAATAGTATCATGGTAATAGATAAAAAATAAAGGGTCTTATCCACATTCTTCTTCTTGTACTACAAGGTCACTAATTATATTTTGAGCATTGGCAACAAAGTGTTGTCGGACGTTATCTAACGTTTTCGCTGGAAAGGTTGACAATTTTCACCATAACCTAATCCAGAACATTTTGTTATTTAACCGCGATTATTATTTGCCGTTAGTTAAAAATAGTGTGTCAGTGAAAAATGGAATTAAATCATGAACATTTTCGTGCTTTGATTCATTACTACTTTACACGTGGATTATTAAGGCGGCTAATTTCCACTTTTGGTAACAAATCCCCATCCTTTGCCACTGTGAAGCGCTGGCTTAATGAATTTAATCGAGGTCGCCGTTGACCGACGAGAGTCGTAAAGGTTGACCACAATTAGTTATTGTGCAAAAACTAAAGGTGCGGTTACATGGGTCTTCGATGGTCTAAGATGGTCTGTGATGGTCTTCGATAGTCTGCGGTAGTGTAAAAACGATGCCTGGTTTACCAGAGATATAAATATTTTAAAACCCGCGGGTTGACTCAGTTCCTCGTTGCAACACATGGAGTAAAGAGAACAAATTATTGTTGCTGCTTCTTTGTGCATAATTATTAGTGCTTTGTTTTTGCAAAAATAAAGCGAAAAAAAGATAATGGATGGAATCTCATATAAAAGAGAGATAAAATAAATCTTTTAGCACATTCTCTGTTTTTATTTACGAAAAAACTTAGAGGTGAAACTAAGACATATGTAGGTAACTTAATTCGTTTTGAATATACAGAGTGTTTATCAGATTTTGTCAATTTGGGCAGGCACTTATAACTTTCTTGTTATTTAAGATATAAATAAGATGTAAATCGCAAAGTTTTATGGATTTTTACGTAGAATTCAGTGGCGAACAAATCTGTTTCTTTTAAATAAAATACCCTGTATATTAAATCACCACTAAATAGAAATTTTAAAGAATTTGATGAAAACGCCCCCCATTTGATATGTGTTCCTTTAATATCTAAAAATGTAAGCATACTATACCAAATTTGTAACGGTAGTTTTCCGCGGTTTCGGAAAACCACAGTTATTCTTCCCACGTTTGTATTAATCAAATTCGGGTATAAATAAACAAAATGGAACAGATCTACGGTCAACAAAATTACAAAATCTGTAAATACTATCGGATTTGGACTCTACTTAATCGTTTTAGTCGGAAACAAGGTATGGGACGATTTTTAGGTCTGCGCATGCGCGGTACGGATTTAAAAAATAACTGTGTATGGGACAAATATTACTACTGTAAATTTAGTCGTTTTATAGTTTTAATTCAAAAAATTACTATATCGATATAAATATACGGTACTCAAAGTTCTTACCCCTAAGTTCGGTGAGAGCGACCCCAAATTATTCGGAAAAGAGGTGTCTCGTCAACTTTTAGTTTACGCATGCGCAGTACGATTTCTACGCAGAGCGATTTTGTGAGGTCTCGTCTATCTAGAATAACTAGATTTAAGGTCAAATTTAAAATTTGGACGGTATTTTCGAAGATATACAGATGTCGTAAATAAAATTGTAATTTACGACCTTTGGTAGAAAAGCGGTATACCTTAAATTTTTACCGCATTGTTTTAAAAAATAGTCCCTGCGCGCCAAATTGGTAATAATAATTTTTATATTTGGATGACTATATTTTCGGCACCATTAGATATGTATATTTTATTTAAATAAATAATTATCTCCCTAAGAAAAATTTGTTACCTAAGTTTTTTAACCATATTAGTCACCATGTGTCCTTAACAAAAAATTTCCAAATTTGTGCGTAACCCTAGAGTAATTTTCACCCTCTATACGTGTAAATAATCTACAGGTTTTTATGATTTTTTTCATATTTTCCGATGTATAATCTCCCCTTAAATTTTCCCAACAACATTCTGTAATTTCCTGTACTACTCCTTCAGAAAATAAAAATATTTAGACTAGTGCTAAAACTCTTCAGACAAGCCTTTGATCTCGAAATTTTACCCAAACGCGATGGAAGACTGAAGACTACGGATCAATCAAGAGACCGTTGAAAATCATTGAAGACCGGTATGTTACACGGTCGATGATTTTAGATAACCTTTGATTGGCTACTGCCGACAAAGAGCCGAACAGTAGAGACCATCAAAGACCCGTGTAACCGCACCTTAATATTGCAAGATCGTCACGTGACATAGTGTGAGGATATGGCATATTTAGGTATTAGTTCCACCAGCATAAATCACATTTTGCCTATTCATTTAGCCGTGAAAAAGTTTGTTTCCATTTGGATCCCACAGAATTTGATAAAAGCTTAAAAATATGCTTGTGGCAATTGGGAAAAACTCCTGTTTGACAAATTTAATGGCGGTGCTTTAAAAGACGTGTACGTTGTAATGGATGACAAATCATGGATCTATCATATGAGCCAAATATTAACAGGTTAGGTGTCAAACAGTGGCAAGTGAAGTGTCATTTTACTCGGAATGACACTTTCTATTTAAATAAATAAAAATATACCAGATGTTCCATTTTCTATTAGAACTATTTGATGTTTGCTCTGCAGTGAAAATGGATAGCTCCGGACGAGTAAATTTTTAAACAAAAGTCTCCCCTAATAATAAAAATCGACGTGTTTCAGGGGTGTAGGTTTTATAAGGTTTTATAAGTAACAAAATTAGTGAAGGTGGCTCTTCCTAATTGGAATGCACTGTATTACATGTCCCTAAATTTTCTTATTAATTTTTTTTAACACCCTTTATAAGTACCTGCTATAACAAATATGAATTATAAGATATGCTTTAAATATTTTTTTAGTTTTATAATAGAACCCTATTTATTAACGCAAGCTACTGTCCCTGGTTTTAGCCTTCAAAACCTCCGTTGGTAGCAAGTTTTTTTCATTAAAACACTTAATTATTAAAGTAACAGCGTCCTAAAGTGGAAGAAATTCTCCAACAGTATTCCTCAATTACCCAGATACTGAATTTATTGCCCTGGGGCAAATTTGCAAAAATTTACAATTTAGAGACGCAATATCAAGAAAGAAGGAAACTTTTGAAATATTATTTTCCTTGAGTTTTAATTGATACTTTTTTACAACAATGTAGCGAAGAGAATAATTTTACGTCCCAAATTAATTATTAAATTATAATAACTAAATTAATTGTATGTTTCAATTAAACAAGAGTCTGCATTAAGCTCTAATGCAAAAAAAGTGAATTTAAATTAAAACGAGCCACTCCGTATAATTCCGTTATTTATACAGTTATAAAACAATTGCGAAACACGTTAGTTTTTATTTTTGTGTCAGAAATTAGTTGGTCAGGATTATCCCCTCCTTTATTTACAGAAACGGTAAAAACATAAAATGATAAAAAGATCAAGTAATTAAGAGGGTTTCTCAAAGTGTTTTGAACTCTATTATTAATAGTTTTAGGTTTTTTAACATCGGTTACTAAAGAAAACCCATGACTGCATTTGCAGTCATGACCCTAGAGATTAGGAAATTGTTCCTTATAGGGACATGACTGCATGTACAGCCAAGAACCTGTAATACTTTCTAGCAAAATATATTGAAAACATTAATAGAAAAGAAACAAAAGACAACTCTGATTAAGTATAAAATAATACACAAGACTTTAAATGTCAAATCTTAATTTAAATCTAAGTGAAATTTTTCAAAACACTTCCCAACACACAATGGGGGATTATTTTCGCACATTTTACAGCGCCATGAAGTCTGTCCTCGCTTTCCATTTTTCGAGTTTTCTGGGACTGGTATTTTTCTAATACATGTTGGTGTGCTGCAGGAACAGGAATATCAGCTGTAACATGCACTGGTATTGGTATCATTGGCGAATTTCTAATTATATTTAATGAACCTCTCTTTATAATTTTTCTTCCATCTTTCAAATCATTAGAAATCCCAATTAGACCTCTAATGAGGTGTTCCCTGAAATTGAAGTGTACTTATTTTTGACTTCGTTATTTCCCGGTACAGCAAGAAACTGTTTATAACTGAAACGTCTAACGAAAATGAAAAATTACTTTTTTATACCACCGTATCAATTTTCTAGGACAGCTATAGTATGACGTAAATTGGTCACATCGGTCTACTCCTGACATGTTAGGGTTTTTTTTTTGAAATCTTTCCGTATGAGTTTGATACTTCTATCAATGTGGGATGAAATTTGGTTGTTATACACAATACCTCTCTCTTGTCCTTCCATTTGCTGACGTACACTTTACCTTTCCTTTGCCAGATGTGCTCACCTTTTTTGATCTTTTTCAAAGTTATAGATTTTGGCTTTTCCTTTCTATTTGTTCTCAAGGTTCCGGTCGTATGTGTTTTTCTAAGAAGAAGTCTTTTAGACAACCCAACGCTATTATAATAATTATCCATAATCAAATGGTGGCCTTTATCTAAAAATGGATCAATTAGTCGAAACACCAACATCCAACCCCTTTCAACATACGAAAGTTATTATTTTTGCTAATAGAAAAACTTACCTAAAGAAAATTCTTAAAGCGTACATTTGTGGGACACAACTCAAATACAACTGATAATCTAAGTGACAGATGCGTCTGCAAATGCAGACGCGACGTCATAAAATCAGGTGATGATTAACGGGTACGCACTTGTCAATATATACAAAATACACATTTCTAAGGACAATTCCCAAATATATTATTGAATTCAGTGGGACACGAAAGTTCCTTCTAAAGAGTAATCAACGCTAACAACGACTGCTATGAAAGGACAGTTTTTTTAAAATTCCCTATACATGCGGTATCACTATTGAAGGTCCATCCCTATAACTTTTCTTTTTTCTAAATATTAAAATTAAAATTAGTAAATAAAAAAATAATTAACTTTTTAATTTAAACTAGACGTCCTTTATATTTACACTAATTTGATTAGATTATGGCATTTCAAGTACAATGACACTAAATTTTCTACTGTTTGGTATCTAACCTCAAAATATCCTTAATTTTTAACTTAGAGTGCCACAAATGCGATAAAGCTTAACTAATAAAAAAATATATCAAAAACTTTGGATCAAGAGGTTGCAGAAAAATAAATGTGTATATATTTATTTGTTTGCCATTACTTAATCAAAATTTACCGTTTTATTGCATTCATGGTATATGAAATATAAAAATATTTAGAGGTTAGATGGTAGAAAGTAACCGTGTCATTGTTCTCTAAAAGTAATTTTCTTTCAAATAATTAGAAATATAAAAAGTGTCTTGTTTAAAATAGAAAGCGAAACACAAAACAAAATTGCACCTTAATGTGATACAGCTATCTACAAAACAAATTTAATTTTGGTGTTTAAAAATAAAAACTAATTGGGATAAGCCACCGCCTTGAAACACCCTGTATTTAGGATGCATTTTCTTCGAATCTACTAAACCAATTTTAAAAAACTAAAACTTTTTAAGAAAAAAATTAAAGCCCTTAAGCTATCACTTAATCTTCTTTTTAATTTTAACTTTTTGACATTTGTATTGGTGGAAAAGGAAATTAATCTTAGCGTTGTATCTAAGCAAGTAAATTTTGTTACAAAAAAATGATCCTCTAAAAGTAACACTTAACGAGTTTCACGAATTTTCTTTTGTATAAAACGCAAATATACAGAATAGCTTGTTCTCATATACCGGGTGACACAGGATGTTGTCACCCCCCAAATTTTTTTGAATTTTTAAGAGGGACTAATAAAAAGTTTACAGTATTACTTTAGCATAAATTAACATTTTTTGATCCCAAAATCACTTTCAGTTTAATCAGACGTACCATAATTTTTTTATTTCAAATGAAAGTGCCTACTGTTTTATATTTGAATTCTTTATAAAGTTATCTTTTCAACGATATATCATACAGGATGTATGCGGCCAGAGAAGATTTAAAGAACAATCAAGTACCGTCATTATTTCTGCTTTAAATATATTTTTTTGTTAAGTAGGCCGTAAAAATAAAAGATTACTTTTACAGGTAGTGACATATTTCATTTTTTTTTAATTACCTAAATTTCGTAATTTTAGTTTTTAATTTTATTAATGAGAGAAAATTTAAAATTTGACAAACCTTTTAACAGGAAACAACCCTATTTTATTTTATTTTTAAATTCTACACTAAAATCTCTTTCTAATGATATATCACTACATATTGTTCATTTTCATTTATTGGCGACATTCGAATAACAGAATTCTTTGATAAATGATCCATGGCCACCAACTTAAAAAAAACTATATGTCATTAGAAAGAGGTTTTAGGGTAGAATATAAAAATAAAATAAAATTGGGCTGTTTTCATTCCAAAATGTTTGTCAAATTTTGAATTTTCTCTCATTAATAACAAAAAAAACTGAAATTACAAATTATTAAGAAACAAACAACTTATGTTTTT